>PDUQ01000020.1:0-540131 GCA_002994785.1 Heterobasidion parviporum
AATGGCATGTGAATGCCTGTCTCACTAAGCTACTTGCTTCCACATATTCCTCCAACCGATGTATGATCGAACCATCAGTGAGTCGGCTTCCAAGGACATGCCGAATACCTTTATGTATACTCTGGGTGGAGCCGTGTGTTGTATGTGGGACTTGTTATCAGTTAGACGTGCCCGACAGGGGCCCGATAGGCAAGTCATAACAGCATGTCCATGCAGTGTCTATGCATGGACATTGCCACCCAGTCCCAGGTTTTGCCCGGAGGGCCATGGTATATCAATGTAGATGTCAATTAGTTGTAGTGCAGAGCACCAGCCTTCCAAAAATATAGGTTTTTGGGTTTCATGCTGACGAAAAGTGCCATTTTTGAGATCCAATCCCTAAATGCAGATGAGTTGGGCTGAAAGATAGGTCCGATCAAAAATGAGGACGAATCGGGGTGATTTTCAGAGGTCCGATCCGATTTCTGACGTTTTTAGGTCAAAAAGCCTGAGGACAAAAATGTCTAAAATCATGATTTTGGATTGGATCTCTATAGGGATATGCCAGGGTCCTGATCCGGTGTCACTCTCAGTAAAAACGGAAATTCGAGTAAATGTCATGCCAGTCAAAAAATTGGTGTTTTGTCATGTATCCATCATGAAAGCAGTGCAGAAGCCGTGTGAAAGTCGTGTCCAATTTTGGCAGTTTATGACTTGTGCATGACTTTTTGCGCCACTTTCTTGACGGATACATGACAAAAAACTATTTTTTTGACTGAGCTTGACAATCACTTGAATTCCATTTTTACTGAGCGTCACTCGGGAGTCACATTCCTAATATAGTAGGCCGTGTTCTAGCCCTTTTTCGATGAGGTTCAACCTAGTTCAACCTAGTTCAACCTCCAAAGTGGTCTCCTAGCGCCAAGGACCGCCTTCGAAACAGCATTGTCCCTTGAAGCGATTTTCTGTGAGACTATATAGAGTAAAGTCGAGAGGGAGCGGCGGATTAGGAGGTTGATGTCGAGTTCCGGTGAGTGCTCCATGCGTTTCAATGTACCAGGGCTGTCAAAGGCAAGCATCTGGGCGATCCTCCTTTAACGACCGACGTGATTTTTGGAAATCCGTATCTACCGATTCTGTGGACTGTCACACACGAGAGTGCTCGTCCGACGCTGGCGCCGTATTTGCATTGCTCAAGCTAGGTGCAACGGGTATTGGTATCCTCAAAGGTCGCTCAGCTGGCTCGGCAAGGATAGCGCGCTCTTAATCGTGTTGTGCTCTCATTATCGTCCTTCCCTCATTTGTGCTCGCGCATCGACAACCCTCGATCTCTAACCGCACCAGTCTCTGAGACTCTTTTCTGTTTCTCTTCAAATACTAAACGAGCAGCCTTGGACGACTCCCATTTCGATGGACTAGTTGAACGTCGAGCCCAACGCGTTTACACTGGCGCTCAGAAATTATCAGTTTACGATTGGCTGGAACTATCCCTGCTCCTTTCGCACTCGTTGCATTGGGCAGGAGTAGGTAGGGCGGCAAATTTTAGGCAGGAGATATCGCATTGGGACAGCAGCGGGGGAAGAGTAATGGATGGGGAGAAGCCGTGAGCTCTTGTACGTATATTGAATACTCATCACTACTTGCAGACTCAGTTTGTGCTCACATGCGGGCATGACTGTGGGTCCCATGTGTGACGATTCTAGCCGCATTTTTTAGAGTCGAATTGAGCTTCAAAGATGGGGCGTGTAGAGCTTTAGCAAAGTGAGCTTTCCCGTTTCTGCTCAGTCCACTGATACCATCCGCGTGATACGTTGTATGCAGCGGTATTTGCTGTTTTCTTTCAGCCCGATCACGCCATTTACCAGCAGGTGTCATACGCTCACTTTGTGCTATGTCCCCTTACATTATGAAAAAGACACAGCTCCATACCACTAGGGGGTTGAGTTTTACATACAAAATTCACATCATCCGGCTCGATACATAGAAAACGCTCGGTGAGTGGTCATCGATGCACACTGTTGCTCGCCCGTCGTGCTGTCCAACCCCATCCGCTATCAGACGTTGAATGTCAGGGATTACAACAAGAAAGATCCACCAGCCCCAAAATGTCAGTCATAGCAATCAATAATCACCCTCAGCATCGTCATCCAGCCCCGCTGCCCCTTCTTCTAACAATAATTCCACAATTGCTTGATGCTTCCTCCCAGACGCTGCTTGCAGTGCGCTTCCATATGAACCCACCCCTCGGATGTGAACATCAGCGCCATTGCCAAGCAGTATTCGCACGACGTGTTCGTGGCCCTCTTTTGATGCTGCCTGCAGTGCATCACCATGTCTTTCACTTTGTTGGCTGACATCTGCACCCTTTTCAAGCAGCAGTCGCACGATCGGTTCGTGACCACCCAATGAGGCTGCTTGCAGTGCGTGGCCGTATTTTTCACTTTGCTTGTTCAGCTGTGCGCCCTTTTCAAGCAGTAGTCGCACGATCGGTTCGTGGCCTCCATAGGCTGCTGACTGCAGTGCACTGCCGCGAGGCTCCTTCGGCATGTTCACTTCTGCACCATTTTCTAGCAGAAGCCTCACAATCCCTTCATGCCCTTCCAACGCCGCTGCCTGTAGTGCGGAGCCATATATTTCGTTTTCCTCGTTCACGTGTGCACCCTTCTCCAGCAGCAGCTGAACTATCTCTTCGAATCCTTCTGATGACGCTGCCCGCAGTGCGCTACCGTGATCTCCTCCCAACGGCACATTGACCTGGGCTCCTGTCTCCAGTAGTTGGCGGACTATTTTTGTGTAAGCTCCATGGGACAAGACCAGTAGTGCCTTATCATCGTGTCGGGCTACCGCTTTGTCCTGAGGACCAGGCTTTAGCCGCATTTCTCTGATGAATCTGTCACCTCCTGATGCTGCCGCCTGCAGTACGCTGCCATAGCGCCCACCTTGCACCCCCGCATCGGCGCCATTTTTCAGTAGCAGTCGAACAATGTCTTCGTGACCCCCTGCGACGCCGCCTGCAGTGCAGTGTTGTACTCTCCCCTCTCAAGTCCACATATGCGCCCCTCTCCAGCAGGATCCGCACAATCTCCATATATCCTTGCTCTGATGCTTCGTGAAGTGCAGGGCCGAACAGTCCGCCTCGAATGTTCACATCTGCGCCGTTATCCACCAAGAGGCGTACAACGCCTTCGTGGCCTCTCATTACTGCAGCTTGAAGTGCGCTACCAGATAGACCACCCAGCAGATTCACCTCCGCGCCCTTCTCCAGCAGAAGTCGCACGACTCCTTCATGACCCCACCATGAGGCTTCCTGCAGTGCACAACTATTATCAAACTCTTTACCCTGCATGTTCACGTCTGCACCGTTGTCCAGCAGAAGGTAGACAATCTCGTGATGACCGTTTGCTGATGCCAACTTCAAAGCGGGACCAGCCCACCTTCCCCACGTGTTCAACTCGGCACCTTTCTCTATCAGACGCCTCACCATCTGATATTGACCGCTCCTTGATGCCACCTGCAGGACGGTAACGTTGTCCAATCCTTTTGCATTGGGATCTGACCCTGCGTCCAATAAAGCCAGTGATGTATCCCGCATCCCAGCCAGGCAAGCATAATAAAGGCGAGATCCGACAGGCATTCTTCGCATATCACGTTTTGATCCAGGATCATCAATGTCGTTAAGCCGAACCCAAGAAATGAACGGAGCATCATTACCGGTGAAGAATGTATGGATTAAAGTTTGCAAGGGATCGGTGTCACTATCACTGGCGCCAGATAAAGCATGAGATATCCAATGTTCCGCTGCGTATCGAGCAAGTGGGAAACCAGGAAGCGTTCCCTCTGTCAGAATCTCAAGCGTTTTGAATTGAAGAAGATATGCAAGACAAGTTTGAGCGATCAACGAGTGAGACAGTTTTTCGTTCGTGGCGAATCCAAAGTTTCCTAAAGATGTTGAGGTAAGAAGATATTCCTTGACGGAGAGGTGTGCCAATTGGACATTCCCTGTATGATTTGTGAGCGACATAAACAAAAATACCAATAGAATATCGACTGTCACCTTCAGCTGAGATTGTGATAAGATTGGTGCATATAATTGAAACGATCTCAGGATTATACCGCAAGTCATCGCAAAATAGAGGGATCGGCTTGATCTCGAGGTCGACAGCGAGAACTTCGCACAGTTCATCAAGCCGTAGTAGACGAGCGGCGAACGCCAGCCACTGTAAAACTCTCAATGCTTTTTGTCGGTGCCCTTCACTGAGCTTTGACAAGATGCGGTCGTATATCTCGTAGAGATCGCGTGGGAGTCGACCAAGTTGCATCTTCAGTTCCCGAACGTTGTAGCAAGCCCGCAGTTCCTCGAGTTGTAATTCGGCCAATCGAAACCTATTAATGCCATGTGAAGATGAACATTGAAACAAAGGTAAAACACCATCGTACATTCCTCGTGAGAGTTCTAAGACATTCTCTCGAATCTCCTTCTTTGTGGTGTCACTCCACTTCACACGAAAGTCTATGCTCAATGTGCGATCGATGTAGCTGCGGATGTCATCATCGACCGACTTTCCTTGTATGCAAACCTTTACAGGGCCAAGCGTTTCAAGACGTTTTCGAATATCCAACTCATCCCGACTCGTGACGAGAATGTGGATATTGTGTTGGAAGGCTTCCCAACGTGTCATCAGTTGTAGCCAGCCCAGAACCATTGATATCTCAGTACATTCGTCCAGAGAATCAACGATCACATATGCGTGTTCGAATTTGGAGAGAAGGAGCTCCAAAGCAGCATGGAGAGACTCTAGAGACGGCTGTAAACCAACACCGCCGAGTAGCTGCTCTAAGCCATTCGGTATATCGTTGCACTGATAATAAAATTGTTTGATGAGGCAGTGAATCAGGCCATCATATCTCTGAAGGCCATCTTGCGCGTCCCTAGAGTCGAAGAAAAAATAGGCAACTGCAGACGAAGGATCAGTTGCACAGTACAATGCGACCTCTTCGATAGCGGACGAGCTAGTATGAGTATGAGAAGATAATCAAGGTCAAACAGAAACAGCGTTCACTCACCATAGTATGGTTTTACCACATCCCGCTAGACAAACGTTTCAGTGCTAATGATACAGCGGAGAAACCGAGGGGTACACACGAATTCCATAGACCCATAACAGAGACCCTGCACATTTCTTCCATTCTAGATACTCCTGTCCGCCAATGAACCATGTGCCCGTCCCTTCTTGATGCCTCTTTCGCGCGCTATTATAATTCCGTGAAGGATCGGGTGCCTTCAACCATTCCAAAATATGTTGAAGTCGCCCAGCTGGATATAAATTTCAGCTTCAGTGAATAATGAGCTTAATAGAGCGAGAGAAATTCTGCGATACCGATCTGGCTATTATCGATCCGATGGACCGTTTGAATCGCGTCAATTTCTATTCGAGCACTGAATTTCTCCCTTAGTTCTCTACAGCGCGCCTGGTATGTCTCGACTCGATTTTTCATATCATCAGACAATGCATCTCGTACACTTCGGACTAAATAAAATGGATGGGAAAAGTTAGAGACCTGAAGGCGAATATTACCCGCGTTCACTTACCTGCGAAGGGCAATCTCACGTACTCGTCAATGAGACAAGCAATCTGAATCGATACACGCCCAATCGCCTCTATGACATTCTCAGTACCATCAACGACCAGTAGATCAGGGAATTTATGGGCAGCATGGACCATTTCGCGCAAGGACTCTGCCAAGCCTCTAACCGCGTCGCTCAGGACCGCCTCATCCTTCAAGGCCTAAAGGGCATAGTGTGAGAACGACAGTTGATCAGATGCGTATTACCGTGACTTACCTCATACGCTGAGAATAATACTGTACATGACACCTTCAATATCGGATGAGCCTGTTCATAAGGCAATACAATATAAATGCCTAGAGAGGTCACCGTAAAGTTGAGAACGACTTACGTTGCCAAAAGTGCGAGCGATTTTTACTATCGCCTGGAATGTCTGTCCCAGGGATGGTATGCAAGCATAGAACGCTTCTGCAGAAGAAACTCCAAGTTTAGTTATAGGGGCAAACGTATCAATATGCTTCGAGATCTGAGAGAATAGTACGCTGTCATCTAGGCGAGAGATCGCAGCGTCGACCCTTCCCATCAGATCTCGAGGAGAGTCAGAAATGAGTGTGAGCCTGATCTTGATCTTGATGCCTTCAAGTCGAGTTCCCGTGTCATCGGTCATCTCAAAGCCCGCATCTATTCAGATTGTCAGCCGGTACGTTCAATGTCCCAGATGGTCTTTACCATTCCCAATCAACTCTACGAGCCTTCCAGAGTATCGTCCTATCAGATGTTGCTTGTTGTGCAACACCACTGATAGCATGCTTTGACGAAAAATTTCAACTTTGATACCCGACGATGGTCTAACAGGACTATATAGAACAAGCATACAAAGTTAAGGAGAGGATGAGTTCGATGCAACGACGTGTTCCTGATCCACTTACACATGGTGATCCTCAGACCAACGAAGTGGTGAGGTCCTGGGGAGTTTTTTGGACTTCCAACCCTCATGATCGTCAATGTATACGACTACAAATCGACCGCGTCCAACATCTGCAATATTTCCATCCAACTTTCCTTCAATTTCTATGCCTATTGTTAATGTTGAAGTCAGCTTTATGGGCGATCGCATGTCGACGAAGCGGAACCTCACCAGTAAAATGGGCGACAAGCCCCAGCGAAGACCTAGATTCGTGGCGTTGCATATTTTGCGAGATCAACAGCCATGCAATTGATGAAGAAGATAACAGTGGCTATTTTGGTGCGCTTCATCATTGGATGTACGGCATGTGGCTTGTAGCGCTGTGCATGTCAGCGATCTACACGAGGTTGAAGATAACAAGATGATCGATGTCTCGAAGGTAAGCTGTAGAGCGTCTATATGAGTTAAGTCACCTGCATCTCTATCATTCAACATCATCGAATTAGGTCAAGCCTGAGGCCTAAGGGCCTGATCATGTCGTGGTTACAATTTAGTCTGAGTATCTAACCAGTTACAGCGCAGTTGGCAGACTCTACCCCGAGGTTGATAACTGCGATGCCAACCTCGAAAACAAGGCTAATGAACGAGCAATATGTTGGCCATCGCTATGATTTATCCTTACTGTAGATCCTTGTAGTGCGCTTGGACAGTCCTTAAACAGTCTTCCATGTCTCTGATCCAGCCATCTCTTTTAGCTTTACGATCACGACAGAAGGATGATTAGGCTCTAGCTGCAAAGCGTATAATCATATGACCAACTTACCTCCAAGACACAAAATTCTATGATTGTCAATGAGCGAAGCAGCCCGTATTGCTAGTTTCCCGACCGCTTCGATGATGTTCAAAACGTTTGGAGCAGACTGGGATAGTCGAGTTCTCCCGCGCTTGCAGAGATTTTTCAGGTACTGCGCTAATTCGAGGACATAGACATGATCAGCATCGGTTTCCCATGCCTTCGAAATATAGAAACAGTATCAGTGATGTTGAGTCAGATTGTAACTCAGATAACAGGGTTTCAATTACCTCCTCTACTGAAAGTAATATATCGCATTTCCCCTCGAATTCAAGACGGTGAGTCTGTGGCACACTGTTGTTCAGCATAGCGAAGTGAAAAAGAATGAAGGATACACCATTGACATACACGGTTCGGAATACTGCCTGCCATCACCATCATATCTTTCCTTGCATCTTTCAGGGCATCCATAACCGCATTTGTAGCGGTGTTATGGCCGACAAAGTTGATCGAATCGGCACGTTCCACAGGACCAAGGTTGACCTTTATGGTAACACTGCTGATTTGAATGGGCACATCATCTGTCGATAAACAGGCCACATTTACAGAGCCGTTAGTGTGAGTATGGCGTGCTGGAACATGGGATCCATCACCTTCAAGCAATTCAACAAATCGGCAACTGAAGCTCCCTAACGAAATAGCAGTTCCCGACACTACCACGGATGCCCTACGTAGACTGATTTGAACCATCGAAGAGGCTCGGAAGTATCTAGCTCACACCGTCAGTGTGGCATTGTGATAGGCAAGCACGATGAGACATACAGAAAACATTCCGATAATTTTTTTCCCGACGTGCTGAATTGCTCATCGCCGTCGACAGAGAAGGTCAAGTTATAGTCCGAAAATTCTGGGCAAATGTGTCGCAAGTTGTTGCGGAACTCAATATCTTGGGAGTAAGAACAACATCAGCGCCTCGGAAATACTGCGGAGAACTGGACAAACTGACTCGATATACGGGTAGATAAACTGAAGTGAGAGGGAGTTTTATTATGAAGACACTCCATCCTCGCAGTTCATGGCCTTGTGATAGGTAGATGGGAGGGCGGAAAGGCGAGGGGATCGTTTAAGAGAGACGTTGAGGGAGGGGTCGTTTGAGCGAGATGGGGAGGGGGAAATCGTGAAGGAAACGTAGTGGCATGGAGCTACCTGCGCTGCTGGGGTACTTGTACCATGGGGAATGTTTCACAGAACAGGATGTTAAACTCCGAAATAAGAGCCCGAATAAACATCTAAACACAAGCGCACCATCGAACAATAGACGAGACAAAGCCCCAGCCAAAGCGTACTCCAAGCAGTGATGTGGCATCGATCCCGGGGACAGGAAAGTACGTAGGACACACTGGTGGCTGATGTTGGGTTCTTGGGACAGCGGTGGCTGAATCTCCAGGAACGCGTCATCTTCGCGTCCTGTTCCTGTTCAAACCATGTCTATGGCATCGCAAAGTATAAAACAGGAATTCTCACGTACAGCGCACGATACTGTCTTCGAATATATCGAATACGTTCCTTGCGATTAATCCGCCTGTGATTTCGACGACAGTTGTTGACATCTATTGGGAGATAATCTTTGTCCATCACTCATCACAGAAAACAACCTACATAGTGATGACAGAGCAATCGCCCGCAAAGTCGTTCGCTTCAGGCTGACTGCCTTGAATCCTCGCTGTTCACTGTCGATTCTTAGAGCCTGTTCCTGCTATTGTCATTGCAACAGTGCAGCATAGGGAACAGCGCAAAATATATCGCAATAAAGGAGCTTACATTGTAACTCTGTGTTTCCTCCGTTAATAGCACCGTGCCTGTTCTGACTGTTCTGACTGTTCTGACTGTTCTGACTGTTCTGCTTGTTCTGCCTGTCCTCATAGGCCGAGACTGTTCTCGCCCAGTTTCCTTCCTGTTTCTGACTCCCAATCATGAAAGCCAGTGGTGCGCATGGAACACTACAATATGATGTGTGATCAGGCAAATATCCCGTATTCGCAGTCTGCATTCGAAGTTACACATCACTCACCCGAATTATTACCCAGCATGACGGATGAGATCTTAAAGACGGGAGGAGATAGCGAATGAAAGAGTCGTCTAGTAGAGTTGAGAGGGCTACAGGCGCGCGAGAGAGGCATATATAGGGTTTTACAGTTGTACGCAACCGCTTGACAACGACACTGCTCTCAACGCACAAGCCCAGCGCGCTGTTCAGTCTCTTACCTTCAAATACAACGACAGACAATTACCCATGTAGAGCTGAAAATGATGAATTCACCACCATGTCGAGCCATCATAACAATTCACACCCAGAGTAATGAGAAGAAGGATGAATCCAACCATTCGCAAAAACACATACTGTATGGTTTCCACCCACCAGCCGGAATGCGGTGTTGCATCAGCCTCTCTGATATAGCCAGTAGGAGCCTGTGATTCTCTTCCGTGTTCGATCCTTCGAATACGTAGCCTTCGCGGTATGTAGAGGTGGACAGTCGACGTATCATGATGAGTGGCCACATTCCTTTTTTGGACTCTCCCATCAACGGCGTCTACGAGGCCAACAGTGACCGACAGGCTTTGCAGAGTGGACCACTCGGTGACGACGCTCCTCAACTATACCACCTTATGCACCTTTCTGCTACGACGCCATGAAGCTCCTCCACTGGTGCACGCTCGAGCCGACGGGTTCCTCACAGCTCGCAGCTCTACGCTTCTCCGCCCCCGTACGCGTGCGTTCTGTACGCGTTTTCCCAAAGGATATGACGCCATTCGAGATGCAGCCAGAGATCATCTCGTGAGTGTCCTTTCTGCGCTTGGATATGGAGATCAGAAAGTATGTGGAATGGTTGGGGTCGATGAGTGATCGAGGTTGAGAGAAAGACGTGTCCCTGCGGGGCTGCCGACGGACGGGAGTGAGTTCAATCATAGGACAGACTGTCTTGGGCATTGGACTGGGTCATTTTGGGTGGTCTCCAGTCCTTCAGCCCTGCTTTAAATGTAGTCTTTACGTGGCGACTGCGGTGGTGTTATCCGTGGCGCCGCGCGTGCATGTTCGTATTGATTCTATGCATGGGGTCTCTCTTCAAATCTGTCGCGTTCAATTCGAATCTCATCATGGTAGTCAGCTTGCGAACTATTCATCAACTATCTAAATCCACTCTATATCTAGGGCCTATATATCCATCCTCTCGTCTGCTGTAATGATAAACTCACTGACATACCATGCCTAGCGAAACTGAACCAGAAGCATTCTTCCTCGAAGTTTTCTTCAATGCGCAGCCTGTCGGTTCTCCAGACGCGAAACAAAAGCAGAAGGCGAGCAATGTCTTGATTCCTTCCGTCATTGCGTACGCAGGCGGCGCAGTAGACTTCGCAGTCGATATGGGAAACGATGTACGTGACGCCCAAATCTTTTCATAGTCGCGGTAGCATATATGCTGTTCCCTAGTATGCAACACGTCTGATGATCGTCAAAGGTGAGTTCACCAAGGTGTCCATGGCCATTTACGGCGACATCGTCGCAGAACATCCGTCTTCTCCGATCCCATATACGCCAACCCCATTACCTACACTCGAGCCGATGCCGCTTTCCTCGTCCATCGACCCATGCAACTCCTCCGACCCGACCGTCCTCGCTCGTCAGCTCCTCAAGTCTATCCCGGATGCACCCCCACTCTCCCTCGTGATCCGTCTGATGTTCTGTCTAAAACCGTCCAACGATGACTGGGATTTGCCTGACTTCCCGTACTTACATCCCGACTTGGACGAAGACACCCTGGACTTCGATCTAGACAAGGCTTGCCAGCTGCTCGGTCGACCTGTGGCCGATGACGTCTCGTACGAATGCCTACAAGAGTTTGTGGATCGCGTGTCTGACGCCATAGGGCCCAAGGTCCGTGCTCTCCATCTATGACGCGAGAAGCCGCACACCAACTCTGCTATCCTAGAGCAATGATCAGGCTTACGCAGTCGCCGGGATCCTCTCTCGTTCAGCGTCTCAGAATCCGGAACTCGCGAGGCTGCTGCTTGACCGGTTAGACCTGCGAGCCATATTCGACCCCACCACAATCGACGAAGACACGCTCTTCCGACTTCTTGTAGCCTCTACGAATCCAGACATCGCACGGCAGCTGGCTGCGGTCAGCTTCCAAGATGTGCTCCTCGCAGTCCAGCGCAACGCCGCAGCAGACGCTGCGACGAAGTCATTCGCAGGCGCTCTCGTTGTTCGTATTCGCGGCTGGGAGGTGCTTATGGACGCACTCTGGAACACGCAAGCTGATTTTGGGACTGCCGTCGAATTAGTACGCGCAGCCGGCATGGAAGAGCCGATGTTCGGCGTGCTGCTTGCTGCGCTCGTATCGCATAACGAGATCTTCACAAGACTGGCGGAGAATCCGATGCTCCCGCGCTCACCCCCGCACCCGCCCGTGCTGATTCAGGAGGCGGGAGAGCGGGGACATCCGACGCACGACGAATTTGTGGTGTTCTTGCGTGCATTTATCGGCGTCTCGTGTGTGCTTGCCGTGTACGCGTACACGGACAGTTTGCCGAATAAGAAATGCAGGGAAAAAGTGCTGGGAATATTGAGGGTGTGGCAGGGTGTCAAGGGATATCGCGAAGTAGGTCTCATCCGAGATTTTGGATTCTGATATACGCTGGCTAATTGGATACAGATACTGGACCACCTGCTGCTCCTTCCTCAAATGATCTTCCGCCTCGGAGCAATGACGGAAAATGAAGACGACCAGCCTACGCGAGCTGGGATCCACGCGGAACATATTCTCCTTAGCCTCATGCGCAAGCCGAGCGCGCTCATTACCCCATCCCTAATCGAATGCATTTTGAACATGGAGCCAGGCCTGTCCGTCATCACCGAAGACAAACGACAGGACCTCCGCGCGCTCGCGCTTCTCGCTGACGACGGCTTGCCCGCTGCGCTTGAAGAGCTCTTGCATCCCATTGAGGGCGCGCTCAGCGCACACTCAGTCCGAATGCTGCGTGTCGCCTTAGCGGTTGTCTGGCGCGAGCTCGGGAAAGGGCTAGAGGGCGAGTGGCGCACGTTGAGCACACTATGGGAACAGCGCGGGCATGGGCTCGCATTGCACCTCGTCGACACCCTCCAAGCTGTCTCGCTGGAAATACAAAGCCTCTTTTCTCTTGCGGCGCCGCGACATATGACCCAGGAGGACGTGTCGGGGCTCTTCAGTCTCGCCTATGAGGCAATGCGCGTAGTGCAACACCTCGTCCCGGTGTACCCACTCCCTGGTCGCCAGCTGCGTGTAGCAGTGCGGATGATCGCTGACCTGTACGTGTGCGCAGAGGCGGCGGACGCAAGATATACTCGAGGATGCGACGCGTGCGACGCAGCACAGCGGACACGCGTGGCGTGCATCGAGCTCGCGCGCACACTTGCGAAGCCGCCACGGGAGGCCGAAGTCTTCTTGAGGACTCTGTTGCAGCATGGGACGTGTGCAGGCGGGCGCGATCCGACGTACCATCTTGTGCAGGTGTTCAGTCTCGTAGACCATTTACTGCCGATGCCCCTACGGATGGATATCGACATAGGTGAAGACGAGGACGTGGTGTGGGTTAAACAAGTCATCCCACGGGTGCTGGCAGATCTTACGCGCTTTCTGAGGCTCTTGGACGTGGAAAATAGGGCGCATCTGATCAGAAGGCTGACAGCGCTGGACGATGGCATGATTGGGATAGGCGAGTGGCTGTTGCTAGAGGAGCTGAAGCATCTGCGGACATCTTTGAAGAGTATCGAAGGGCCCTCCGTGCACGAGGACCTCACGCTCTTCATCCAGTATCAAGTAGCCTCTTCCCTGCGCCTTTTAGATGATCTCATTTCTAGCTCTTCTGATGAAGCAACGCACAAAGCGGTCAAGTATCTCGGAACCGATACTGAACCTGCATTGCTCCTAGCTGCCTGCTTCAACACGATGCTCTCTTGCCGCCTCACCTCCCCTTCTCAGCTTAGCATCGCAGAAACGCTTGTATCGACTCTCGACAGCACCCTAGATACCACGCTCGCACTCTCCCTCGGCCTCACTTTTCTCCGGGGCACCCACTCCTCCCCTTCTCCCCTCCCACTCGCGACCGCCCTCAAAAATACCCTCGCAGCGCTACGCATAGTCCCTCCCAAATCCATCGCCGCGGATCCCGACACCCTCACCGCCGAGCTCAGCGCCACCTGCCTCGCGCTCGCAAACACCGATCTCCTCACAGCGCCCGAAGCCCGTGCAGCTCTCGCGCTGCTCTCGTGGCTCGTGCGCCTCGCACGCGCGGGGCTTCCGCAGCTCGCGAACCTCAACGGCATCTCGCGCGACACCCTCGCGCACCTGTGCGACGCGCTGCAGGACACGCTCGCGCCCGCGGTCTCGTCTCACCGCGGCGGCGAGCCCAAAATCAAGCCGGACCCCGAGCCGGACCCCGGGGACCCACGAGCGGTCCTTAACGCCGTCCGGCGCGCGCTAGACGCCGGCGCGGAAGACGTACCGGTTCCCCCGCCCTCGACCCTCCTCCCCTCGCAGCTCACGCTCCCCCTCGCGCGGCTCGACGCGCTCATGGCTCTGCGCCCCGCATCATCGATTTCCCACGCGCACGGCGCCTCATCCTCCACTGCGCCGGGCACGCCGAAGCGCGCGACGCCGCCGCACGCGCAGAACGTGCTCGGGCTCGCGACGGTGTCGCCGCCCACGGCGCTGCTGCGCTCGCCGGCGGTGACGGGGCTCACGAAGACGTACAACGCGAACGACTTTCGGCAACTGAGGCAAGTGCCGAGCGCGCGGATGAACACGAGCCGGATGCCGTCGAAGCACGTCGACGTGAGTGTTTCGCGGCTTGTGGCATTGATACATTGAACATCGTTGACCTGAGTTTTTGGACTTGCTCAGGAATTCGAGTCGGCTATGGCTTCCTCGTCGCCGCCGATGCACACTGGCCCGCTCCCGAATCTAAATTTGCCTAATCTGCCGGGCCTGCCACCTCATCCGCTCACTCAAGACGGATTTGGTGGCCCCCTTGGTCCTCCGTTCAATATGCAGTGATGAAGAGAATCGTCTCAAATCTGATGTCAGGCGGCCAGGGAGACGTTGAGATAGGTCTGCCACCAGGGTTGTGGCGCTGTAGGATCGAAAGCGGACGAGAAGGTCGTGAACACGTCGGACTGCAATTTTGTTTGAATATCTACTTTGCTCTAGTTGCTCGTATGTCTGTTTTCTTGGCTGAGATAAATGTATCATCATTTTTGCGCGTAAATGCGATCCAGCCGATCGCGGCGCGTGCCTATATCACGTAGGGAAACACGAGGGTATAATCATGGTGTCGATAGGACTACAAGTACACGTCGCGGTTTGCTTCTCCACCTGCGCCCTTACTGACCAAGAACAAATGTATAGTATAACGTCACGGTAACCTGTACGCGCATCTACATACAACAACAAAGTGCGTAACGCTCAAGCATCTGTATATGCAGCCGCATCCGTGCTCTCGTTCCAGCGTATCTGCGAAGCGGTATATAAACGGTGTATAAACATGGGGGGCGAGTGGGGGCAGGGACATCATCAGAGAAAGAGACGGGAGACAGAGAGCACGCACGGTCCCTCGCGATAGCTTCGACAGCACGGACGATACAGAACAAGCGGCTGCTGGGGATTCAGAGCGCGTGCGCGACCCCGTTCACGCGTGGCGGGCCCGCGTCCCCATTCTCACGCACACCATGGGCGTCCTCCATCGACACGTCCGCGGCACTCGCGGTGTCGTCCCCATCCTCCGCCGATGCGGTGACAGACTCGAGATCGGTTTCGGACTGCACTTCGGCATCGGCGGCGCGCGCGTCGGGCACGGCCTCATCGTCATCGTCTTCATCCATGAGCTGCTGCGCTTTCTGCAGATTGAAAAGGAGGTCAGAGACGCGCTTTTTGAAGGAAGCGGAAAGGATCAAGGCGCACCTTCATGGCCTCGGCCTCGTTGGAGTAGTGTCGTCCCCGCGCACGGATGAAGGCCGCGTGCTTCGCGGCCGCTGTAAAAATAGACACGCACAAATGATCAGCGCTGCTCGGACAGCCGCCGCGATCGTCACAAGCGTCATCACCAAAGACGGTCGTCACACTGGCGTCACACCAGTCCTGTGGCAAATATGACGTGCGCCCTCGAGAGTGCTGCGTCCGCAAACACTGAGAACCAAGTGGCAGAGAACCAAGGGTCCAACAAAACAGATAACCCCACCAAGCACAACCCCAGAAGATAAAATTGAAAAGAGACACTCACTCTCCTCGTCCATCTCCTCCACCTCCACCTCACCGCTGTCCCCTCGCATCCCATACAGATCTCCCCTCGCGTCAGCCGGCAAATTGAAGCTCGTGCTCCTGCTCGAGCTCCCGCTCCGCCCACCGCTGCTCCCGGGCCTCCCGCTGCTGCTCCCCGGGCGGCCGCTCCCCGGAAGGATGGGACGTCCCGAGACGGAGACGGCGCTGGAGAAGGAGGTGCGCCGAGAGGAGGGCGAGGAGATGTTGTTGTCACGGTCGCTGATGTTCGAAGGCGACTGTGCACGCGGGGATGAGTAGGCGGAGTTGGTCGAGAGGTCCAGGTTCGGGATTTCTGCGTGCGAAATGGGGGAGGTCGGTCCGTGCGATTAGGTACATATGAGGAGAGGAGCGGGTGAAAAGCGGGTGAGTGAGTTAATGAGTCGGGTGGAAGCGGAAGAGGGGAAGGGAAGGCGTACCACCGTCGATGGTGTCTGTCTCCGCGTCGTACCGAACGTACGGAGTCTTGGGCTCCGTGATCTTCATGAGACTGTCTTTCTGTAGCTCAGTGAGCGCGAGGTTCTCCTCGTCCCATTGCAAGCTGCTTGGAGGTGGAAAGATAATAAAAACATCTGCTCAGTCGATGTCTAATCGAGTAGAGGAAGAAAGATGCAACAAGTAGTGCGCAGTATGAGGAAGAAAGGCAGGGTTGATAAAATGCTGGTGCTGGTGTCGAGGTTGACTCGTGAGAGGAGAGAATGCTCACTGTTGGCCAGAGCCGGACAAGGGCGGGGCGTTCTTGAGGATGCCTCTCGGTTTAGGCGCAGAGCCAGAACCAGACAGTGAGCGGCTAGGCGTCGGCGGCGCCGCTACTGCAGGTGACGGGGTGGAAGACAAGTTCGTGTTCACTGTCATGTAGCGTTCTGAGGACATAATGAAACGAAAAGAAGAAGCGAAGAAGAGATGGGTCTGTACAGTGGAAGTGGAAGGGGATGTGGTGGTGGTGATGGTGGAGAGCTATAGATGGACGCCCCGATGCCAGATGGCAATCAGCCGACGATGTTGATGTGCTGCAGCTTGTTGCCAAGGTGGCGTGGGAACTTTTGCTGCATTCTGTTTGAATCCCAGCATCACTGAACTCGACCGTTCTGCGATCCTTTCTCTCTCGAGGCCTGTCTTTTCCTCACTCTTCTCTTTCTGCTGCTACTTAACGCCGAGCTCTGAAACGAGCGGTGCACCAGGACTCTGTGCATAATGAGGTATGTATGAGTCGTGCCTGTTCATCTCCGAAGAGTTCCCGGGCGTCATCCTCTCTCCTCATACGGTCCCTTCCACACCACACTCATCCCGCGGCCGAATAACGAGAAACTCAGCTCGTCTTTAACTGAGTCTCCCCCTTCCTATCCCGAATCTGATCATCCGTCGGACCTACTCTTATCTCCTTTGCGCAAGGTCAGCGCTTAGCAGTCGACTGACGACTCCATCAATTTAAATTGGCAGCAGTTTATCAGGGTTCATCAGTCATGTGGACTCGCTTTGCCAGCTGAAACTGAGCAGCTTACTCTGAGGTATTCCATTGAGAAGTCAGCGGTGTCGGCGATGGACGGGCAGCATGTTCTACTGATCGGTTCAGCGCTGTGAAGGTCTCAAATGGTCAATCAACATCAGGTTAGACTGGTACTAGGCACATCGGAGCGCATATATGCCCCCGCAAAGGAGATTGGCCGTCTGCCGATGAGCGCTTCAATTCATGTCACGGATCGGGCTGCACTCTGCGTGCAAAGCCAAGGTGTTCCAAGGCGGTGTTGCGGACCAAGAGAACCTAGATGCGCCATCTTCTAACGCCTTGCTATGGCCCTTGTTCTGTTCTATTCTTCCCTTTTTTACACGACAGGTCGATGGTATAGATATATCTTTTGTGACTGGTACGTGTGTGCGACAGCGCTGGGAAGAACAGAAACCGAGGGAACAGGCATCGCCACGAATGGCATCTGGATCTGACTCGAAGATTCCCAATCCTTTTCACGTTCCCCCGCCTTACCTGATTGAAAGATCTCCCTTGCCCCGTCCGCATCGAGGCGCCGCCAAAGCGCCCACTCTAGCAGAACAAAGAGCAGGTGTGCTTCTTCACGGCGGTCCTTGGTCCCATGGCCTCTCCCAAGCGCATCGACGATATCATATATCGGAATAGACGCGCGTAGCTTCTCTGTTCTCTGATTTTAGGACTATGACAGGTTGCGTATCCCCTTGGAAGCGTCGAAGCAGCCTATATGCGCGAACTTCCCTGCCCCGGATGGGTGGGCAGCCAACGTCATGCCTGAGCGAGGTATGCATGCTCACAGGCGCGGGAGACAGGATGCGGATAGCAATGGAGGCCCCATGCGGGACTGGACACATCACGATCTGTCTGCCTGCATACGATCTATCCCTAGGGTTCCCGCGGATGTAGCGGGAGTATAAGAGTCCCCGATGGAGTGTGCGGACATGTAGAGGGGTCTTTGTTTCTCCACCCTCTTTCCCTCATTTCCCGAATCTTCTCACCTTCTGTCCCTGTCCTGTACAAATATGACTTCGACGCCGCAGATCGACGCAGAGTACGACATCATAATCGCAGGCGGCAAGTCGCTCTTCGAGCTCGCATCGTGACCTCACTCATGCTTGTCCTTGTCCAGGCGGTACCGCGGGCTGCCTGCTCGCCGGGCGCCTTGCCGTCGCCTCGCCGACCCTGACCATCCTCGTCCTCGAAGCGGGGCCCCCGACGCGCGAGCTCCTCGCACACATCCAGCCCGCGCGGTACCTCTCGCACCTCGCGCCGACGTCGACGACCGTGCGGTTCCACAAGTCGGAGAAGACGGAGGCACTGGGCGGGCGCGAGCTCGTCGTGCCGTGCGGGCAGTGCTTGGGCGGGGGCTCGAGCGTGAATTGTGAGTGATGCTTTCGGTGGCGGTGCGCGGGGGACGCGCGGGCTTTGAGTTTGCGATGCTGATGCGCGGAGGACGTGTGTGCGCAGTCGCGATGTACACGCGCGCGAGCAGGTCCGACTACGATGATTGGGAGACCGTATACGGGAACGCAGGGTGGGGCTCAAATGACCTCGTCCCTCTCCTTGAGAAGGTGCTTGTGGCGCTTGCCCTTACGGGACCGCGATTTCTGACCGCCTATGGTTCTCACACAGACTGAGACATACCAAGCTAGCCCCGATGCGCTGAACCACGGCTACGAAGGCCCACTCAAGATATCCTATGGTGGGATCTACACGGACGTTGGGCAGCAGTTCCTTGAAATTGCTGCCGGGTACGACAAGCAGCGGACGGTTGGTGGGGACCCCAACGACCTGGTGTCGGTTAATAAATACGGTGTGCGTCGATTTCCTGTCCTGTTCGAGTAACTGCGTCGGCGTAATCGGTGATGCTGACGCGGCGATATGATGCGTATCAGCGATGGCAAAAGTGAGCATGTTTCCTGTTTTCCGTCCTATATTCTTGATCCCCGAACTTTGCCCGCACGCCACAAATCGAGTCTGTTTGCCCCTGTTTTTGGTTCCGTGTTTTTTTCCGAGTCTGTTCGTGTTTTTGGTTCCGGTGTTTCCTAACTGGGCGAGTCAGGTGGCCGGGGCGGGAACGGATCGCTGACAGAACGTGTGCGTGATTTGCTTCGCAGGTGGATCGACGCGAGGACGGGACGGCGCTCCGACGTGCCGCACTACTTCATCTACAACCAGGCGCACAACGAGCGCCTGCACGTCGTCACGAGCGTGCACGTCCACCGCGTCCTCCTCGAGTGCGTGCATTGCCGTAGTCTTTCTGCGCTTAGTTTCGCTGATCGCCAGTGATTGTGGTCGACACTTGGATTTTCGCCGTATGTAGAGGTGCGCGCGCCGCGGGCGTCGAGTTCCGCTGGAATAAGCGCTTTCTTCCGGACGCAGACGGCGAGACGCACACCGTGCGCGCGCGCCGCCTCGTCGTTCTCTCTGCAGGCTCGTTTGGGTCCCCCGGGATCCTGGAGCGCTCTGGGATCGGCGCTGCGGACGTGCTGAGCAAGAACGGAGTAGAGCAGGTCGTCGATCTTCCGGGGGTGGGCGAAGGATATCAGGGTGCGTAGACTTCCTCTTTGAAGTTCTCTTGGCGATATGTGAACGAAATGTTCACGGCATCATTTCAATCATGGCAGACCATAACGTAGTCTTTGTGCCGTATGTTGCTGCGCCAGAGGCGGAGACGCTTGATGGCATCGTGCGGAGCCACCCGGATGTGATTGAGCGTGCGTAGTTTAGGTTCCATCTCATCATTCCACCACAACCTGACCTCTCAAGGCAGTTGCGTCGAATGAATGGCTTAACGGCGGCCAGGGGCTCATGGCGCACAAGTACGCTCGCCCACGCCTGATGATGTCTACGACGGTCGAAACTTAAATTGCATAAATTATTTGTACACAGCGGTATCGACGCCGGCGTCAAGATTCGCCCCACGCCAGAGGAGCTCGAGGCTTGGGGGCCCGAGTTTCGGAAGCGCTGGGAGAGCTACTTTGCGCCTACGCCGGACAAGCCAGTGCTGTGGATGGGCCAGGTATCTATGTGAGGATTTTTCACTGAATCCTCCTCGTCTTCTTCGCGACTGTACTTGCTGGCAGAGCGCTGAGCAGTTTGGTTTTTGATAGGCTCGTGGGAGATTGGACTGTGGCAGAGCGCCAGAAGTATTTCAGTATGGCGTACTTCAATGTGCGTCTGACCTCACAGGGCTTCACGGTAAGGGTGTAAATGCGAAGTGAACTGACCGTATGGTGCCTATAGGAATATCCTGCCGCCCGCGGCCATGTTCACATCACGTCTGGCACCGACGTGACCGCGCCGACCGATTTCGAACACGGATTCCTCGAAGAGTATGCACGATTTGTTCTCGTCACGTTGGCCACCACCATTGAACGTTTGAAAATCTGTGGTGCACAGCATGGCGGACGTGCGCCCGCTTGTGTGGGGATACAAGTTCTCGCGCGAGCTCGCGCGCCGCATGCCACTCTTCCGCGGCGAGTATGCCCCGCTGCATCCTAAGTTCCCTGAAGGGAGTGCTGCAGGCATCGTCGTCGGTAAGGAGGGCACGGGCCCAGGCCCGGTGCCGTTGGACGCCCCAGATTTGGTGTACAATGAAGAGGACGATCGCGCGATCGAGAAGTACACGAGGGAGTTTGGTGAGTCAGCGCTGTTGACGGAATACGCGGGATGAAGTCTCACTGTTTTTTTTGTGGCGTTCAGTATCCACCGCATGGCATGCGGTGAGTTTTGACGGCTGTATAGGTCTCTGTTTGATTTACGTGTTGATGGCGCATCGGACGATGCAGCTCGGAACCTGTGCGATGAAGCCACGCGCCGAGGGCGGTGTTGTCAATTCAAGGCTGAATGTGTATGGCGTCGAAGGCCTCAAGATTGCCGGTAGGCCAGCTCCTTCGCGTTGCAGATGCACAGCCTCTCATATTTTGTTTGCCCGCTCTGTTTGACCACTCAGATCTGTCGGTATGCCCCGGGAACGTTTCTGCGGTGAGTGCCACTGCGTGGACGCCCGTATGATGTCATGTTTGATTGCTGTCTTGTTCACTTGTAGAATACGTACTCGACGGCGCTCGTTGTGGGAGAGAAGGCCGCGATGATCATCGCTGAGGAACTCGGGATCAAGGGGGTGTGATACGCAGGCTTGAATGATAGAGGTCTAAGCGACTATGCTGTACGTATGCTGTATGTGAGATGAATTGACAGGAACAGGCCACAACGCTTGGTACTGAGCGGAGAGTCAATAGGCAATAGGCTTGTGTAGGTGGTTGTGGCATGCTTGGGCCACCGAGCCACCTTCGCTTGTGTCAAGCTTTATAAAGCGTGCAGGGCGCGCACCTCCTGTTCCCCATCTTACCGTCTCCTCCTTGCGACTTCACCTAGCCAAAGTTAACTCGCCGCGACAACAGACCCTTTCTACTATCATCATCCCAGTCACAACTCTACTTGGCCATGCCTCTCCAGAACATCACTGACTTCGGCTATAACCTTACAGCTCGTCTAGAAAGTCAGTTCGTTTGCGAAGATTCATTGTAGTGTTGTTGATCGTATGGGCCTGTAGGTATAAAAATCAACAATAATCCCGAGGCCGGACGCACAAATGGAGGAAACCCTGATGGTTTCGTCGTCATTTCTGTCGACAATCAGCAGTGGCAGGGGAGCCCACTCTCCTCTGGGGATGAACTTTATTGGACGGCCGATCATCTTCTGTATGTCATCTTTCGTGATTCGGAGCATTTGAGTTGCTGATGTTAATCATCGTGCTAGACGCATGCGCGCGTCATCGAGGATTAAAATCGAGGTGTTTTGCAAGACACTGGTTTCGGGCGAGAAGCACTTGCTGGCGTGCAGCATTGAGAGGGTAATAGACCTCATCAACAACGGTGAGTCTCTGTGCTCCCTCCGAAAGCACATCTAGGTGTTCGAATCCGTAGTCAATATGGCTCATGCAACGACAGGCGGGCACTTTTGGATTGCTGGAGTCAGTGGGGTGGTCAAGCTCCGCGTCGTTCCCTACCGTGCGCAAGATACACCAGAATCAGACGCCCTTGCTCCGCACCTGCTATTTGACAAGCTCTCGGACCGGATAGCGGCCTATACTTCTGTGCCTGAAGGTGGCGATGAGGGTAGCCAGAAGGTCGATCACCGGGTCCAATCACTCGCCCGTGCAGCTCAAAGGACGTCGGACTTGGTCGAGCTACTTGACATCGTATGTTCATTGCGGCTGTCTGGTCTGTTCTATCCCACTGATCACAATTATGATTTGGATCACAGTCTGACCCGACTATCAAACTCTGTTGCCTCATCACCATCTCGGTATGCGAGGTGGGTGGCTTGTCGTTTGACTGTATGATCTGGAGCATCATTCCTAATCACGATGTTTAGAATTTGAAAGGGAAGGTACCTTCCTTGTCCAAGCCGGTTACCGATTTGCTGGCCGATGCAATGATAGACCTGGACGAGATTTTATCGTTCGATGCACAATGTTCGTGGGTCCTGCCCAAAATCTTGAACGCTGCCTATCGTCTCGGTGTGATGTCAATGAGGGTCGCTGTTCTTATTGACGAGTGTGTATGCTCGTCCACAAGTAAGCAGGACATTCCGTTCTCTTTTCTGTGGCTTGATGCGACTGATGTTATTTTATTAAAGCTCAAAATTTGCAAAGTGACGATACAATAATGCAACACGCACAGGATATCAAAGCACTTTATCAAGATATTATGGAGAAATTGAATACTGCCTTAAATCTAGACACATGGAAAACGGTCAAGAAGATACAGCACCGTACGCTCGACAATATTGCCTCTCTTCTGATACTGACAGGCACCCTGATTCTTCGTTAGAGTTGCGCCGTGATAAAATTCTCCAGTGGCTCAATGCACCAGATCCCTCACGCATATTGAACGACACGAGGGACAGGCATCACCTCAACACCTGTTCATGGTTTCTCAACGGAAAACAGTTCTTGGATTGGAAGGAAACCACAGGGTCAGTCCTGTGGGTATATGGGCCTCGTTCGTACCTCTTATAGTTCTACTTCTCTTTTCCCATAAACTGAGATCCCCCTCCATGTAGCGGGATGCGGAAAAACTGTCTTGTGGTGAGTCGCAGCGGCAGTGCTCATTTTGCTCATTGTTTTTGACGTAGAGACTGATGTACAATCTGTGCAGTTCATCGACAATAGATAACTCGGTCCTGACGGTTTATTTCTTCTTTGACAAGGGAAAAAGCGCCTTCCAGCAACACCAAGACTTCATTCGTTCGCTCATCAAGCAATTGCTTGTGCGATGCGAGCTTCAATATGATCTAGAGGTGTCAACCTACTGGCAACCGTCCCTCGAGCGTCTCTATTCCGTTCTCCGGCAGCTGCTGGCCAAATTCGAGCGGGTATATGTGGTCATAGATGCTTTGGACGAGTGTACCGAAGTCTCTACACTTCTTGACTGGATTAAAGACTTCACCAGCTGGGACGAGTTTAAATCTCACCTACATCTTCTCGTCACGAGCGGAGACAAGCCACATATTCAAGAATGCCTCAAAGCACTCAGCACTATCCAAGTATGCATGGAGCGCAATGTGGTCGACCCGGATATTCGGAACTTCATAAACTGCCAGTTGCAGTCGGACCGTACGACCAAACGGTGGAGCGAGGAGAAGAGAAAAGGAATTCAGGAAGACGTTTTGGAAGGGTCGCAGGGAATGTGCGTCTCCTTTGATGGTATCCTTCTATCTATGCATAAACATCGTATTGACAAAGCTTAAACAGATTCAGAGTGGCCGACTATTTCCTACAGAAGCTGAAAATCTGCTACAATGACCGAGAGCTGCAGACTACATTGGAAATAATTCGAAATCGCGATACCTCGGGCATGATCTGCGATTAGCGCAACTGTTACCTCGTCCTCGAGTCAATTCCCTTGGAGTGATTTCCCCTTCCTTTACCCGTTATGAACAAACGTACGGTTTATTGTAAGTACGATTACTGTAGCTGATAGAATATATTTCTCGGATAAGCTAGCAGACTGTTCATCGTTGTCCAACAGATGTGGCATAACGCTGAGACAGTGCTGAGACGACTTATTCTGGTTCGAGTATGAGGGAACTATGAGGGATCAATCGATCACGTGCGAGGAAGTCGTTCCGCTCTTGCCAAATCAGCCGCTCTGTCCAAAATCCAGATGGCATGGAGCAACTGTAGGTCTGGGGCCCTATCCCAGCCTGCTGATGCTGTCCAGCTCTCTGAATCAAAAGCGATAGAAAGGTCGCTTACCATTCACAGCCACCAGTATCTCATCTAAACCATACCACCAAAGCCTTCCTCTCAACCAACCTCACGGCCCTTCGGCTTCATCTATGCCCCCCAAGATTGATAGTACTCATGGCCGCGCATATGCATCGGGGCTTGTTGCCCAATTGATAAGTGAGTCATATGTTGTAATCTGTGAGATGCGCAAAATGAACTTCGTGAACAGGCTTCAACATTGAAGGTAAGCTTCCAGAGACAGGACGCGGCGATTCGCATGTGGTTGTGTCCATTGACGGCCGGCAGGAGTGGAAATCGAAGAAATTCTCTGGCAACTCACGACTTCATTGGCAGGGGCATCATCGATTGTAGGGATTGATGACCACGTCTCGATGATTGAACAAACTGCTGATCAAATGGCGTTGACATAGATGGCTTCGGCCCTCGTCTACCATTAAAATCGAGGTTTTCCGCACAAGCAGGCTTCTCAGAAAGCCGCACTTGCTCGGACATTTCTCAGGCAGCGCCGTGAATTTTCTCGGGGGCGGTCAGTCATCTGTCTTCCCTATCTGTGATGTATAGGCCAATGCTTCAGATAGATGTTGCCTTGGATTTACTGGATGATACGGGTATCCCGATCGCCGACCTCAATGTCAAGATCAACCTCTCGCTCGTTTCTGACTTTGCACAAGATACAATGGGAAGGGTCGATGCAGCCATCTCTCGTCTAGATGATAGTTTGTTTCTCAAGATCTCCAAATTTAACAACGATGCGTCCGCAATCATGGTCACAGGCGCAAATTCTTCCATAGAAGCGGTTGTCAGCTGCATACCATCTCTTGGACAGGCATTCGAAGCGGTGGTGAAAATTGCTCGCACATTCAGTGACGTGTGTCCATCTCACTTTTTCGTCTCATTGTCCTTGACACCTTTTGTATCGCAGGCTCATCCAATATTGAAAGTTTTGTGCACGGTTCTCTTTCCAGTGTACGAGGTGCGTAGTCCTGTGTTGTGATATCATAGGAATGTTGTTTACGATAGGATCCTTGGAAGGCGTGGAAAAATGAGGTACTCCAGGACGAGTCTGTTCGTGATCTAGCGGAGTCTCTGCGCGAGATGGTCTACGCTGCCAATGAGTGTCCAGATCTATCAGTCCTCAAAGGTGCAGAGAACATTATCGAAGCGATCGGCCGGGTATCATTGCAAATTGCTTCTTTCATCGACGAGTACGCAAGACGCACCTTCACAAGTGAGTCTATTGCATGGCTCTGTCGGGGTCTTTCGTTTTGCTGAGCTTCGTTGAAACTCTCCAAGTTCGGGTTGTGCGAGATGCTTTGTCCAGTGACATGAAGACTCGTCTTAAGTCGTTCCAGGCACGCTGCCAAAATCTGATGGCGAAATTTGGCAGTCGACTCAACATCGACACTAACAAGATGGTTCATCAGCTCAAGGACGGGAAGCTTGGTACGGAACTGACCTCTAGCTCGGTCTATATATCGTGAGGCCAACTGATGCGATATCAGTTGAGCGGCACGAGAAAATTCTGAAATGGTTGAAAGCACCTGATCCTTCGCAAAACTACAACAATGCGTGAGAAAAACATCAAGAAGGTACCGACTCCTGGTTCCTAACTGGAAATGAATTCTCAAATTGGAAGGACAGTTCAGGATCGTTGTTGTGGGTCCATGGCATCCGTACGTATCCTTCGCATTCCGCGGCTCTTGCTTGACTTGGTAGCTGAAACATTGGTCCAGCCGGGTGCGGAAAACCCATTCTATGGTGAGGCTTGCTTGGTATACTTCTTTTGTGTAGACTAATATAACTTTGTCTAGCTCCTCTGTCATTCAAGACATCACGGATCGTTGTGTTACTGATAGCTCCGCCGCGGTCGCATACTTCTTCTTCGACTCCAGAGATGCACAAGAAGGTCTACAACGCCACGATGGCCTTGTCCGCTCCCTCATCAAGCAGTTTACTCTCCAGTGCACTACAATGCCCGACGCATTAGAGAAATTATACGGAGAGGGACATTCACAGCCATCTCTTAAGGCCCTCCATTCCACGCTCCGGCTCATTCTTGGGCTTTTCGAAAACGCATACGTGGTCATAGACTCCCTTGATGAATGTTCGCCAAAGTCAATAGCTCATGAAGAGCGCTCAGAGAGGCCGAAGGTTCGCAGTTGGATCAAAGAGACCAGCGACTGGAACGAATTTAAGCAGCATACGCATCTTCTTGTGACTAGTCGAGATGAACCAGACATACGCCAGTTGCTACAATCGTTAGGTGCCGTCGACGTGCATATCCAAGGCGAGTCAGTCGACGAGGATATCCGACTATTTCTTGAGGACAAGTTACGGACAGACGAAGGGCTGAAAAGATGGAAGCACAAGTCGGAAGACATCCAAGCTACAGTGCTATCAATGTCTCAGGGAATGTAAGGTCACTCGTTTCTGTGCGTGTACCTGTTGCTAACATGCGTTGTGAAGGTTTCGATTGGCCGCTCTGCAGCTAGAGGAGCTACGAGACTGCCACAGCCCTCGTGAGCTAGCCGAGCAACTAAGCAATCTCCCCCGCACGTTGTACGAAACTTACGACCGAATTCTCTCAAAAATCAGCGAAAAGCATCGGAAACCAGCTTTGATGTTCTTTCAATGGCTGGCCTTTTGTGCTCGTCCGCCACGACTGGAGGAACTGGCTGAAGTTATTTGCATCGACTTTGAGGCAGACCCCCATCCTCAATTTTGTCCGGATCTGCGGTATAATCCTGAGAGCGTTCTGACTATCTGTATCGGTCTTATCGTCACTTCGCCTGAAGGTAATTCACAGTGTCAGTCTCGACCCACGATCGTTCTGCTGATGGCTCAAAAAGGAGAGATCAAGCTGGCTCACATGTCCGTCAAAGAATATCTCCTTTCCTCCTCTGTCCACAAGTTACGCTTTGACATCAACGAGGAAATGTCGCATTCATTGATTGCGCAGACTTATCTCGCCTATCTACTTCAATTTGAAACCGTCGACATCTTAAATGAGAACACACTCGGCAATTTTCCACTCGCGCCGTACGCGGCAGAGTATTGGATTGATCACGTTCGATCTGGAGCAGATGACGGCACCGGCACTCTGCAAACCCTGATCGACAAATTGTTTTCGGCCGACGCAGATGGTCCTTTTATCTCTTGGGTTCGGCTTCATGACCTTGATGCATTCTGAGCAGGGATCGACATGAGTCGGATGCCAAGGGGTTCTCGCCTATACTATGCTTCGCTTGCCGGTCTACAGGAAACGTCGTTGAGGCTATTGAGGGGGCGCGCAAATCCCAACTCGAAGGGAGGGCTCTATGGCGGAGCACTTCAGGCAGCGGCATTGGGAGGTCACGAGGTGATTGTGCGATCACTGCTCGAATGGGGCGCGGAGGTGAATATGCCGGGTAAGAATTACAGCAGCGCACTGGGGGCAGCGGCATCGCGAGGTCACAAGGAAATTGTGCGACTTCTGCTGGAGGAGGGCGCAGAGGTGAACATGCAAGATGGATATCACGGCAGCGCGCTGAGGGAGGCGGCATCGAAGGGACACGAGGAGATCGTGCGGCTGCTGCTAGAGAAGGGCGCAGAGGTACATTCTCAGAGTGGGCTTCACAGCAGTCCCCTGGGGGAAGCGGCTTCGGGAGGTTATGAGGATATCGTTCGACTTCTTCTGGAGAAAGGTGCCAAGGTGAACGTGCAAGGTGAAAATCAGAGCAGCGTACTGGGAGAAGCGGCATGGGGCGGTGATGTGAAAATCGTGCGACCGCTGCTAGAAAAGGGCGCGGAGGTGAACATGCAAGGTGGGCATCACGGCAGCGCGCTGGGGCAAGCAGCATCGAGAGGTCATGAGGAGATCGTGCGGCTTCTTCTGGAAAAGAAGGCAGAGGTGAACATGCATTGGGCGAAGCGGCATCGAAAGGCCATGAGGTGATTGTGCGACTGCTCCTGGAGAATGGCGCAGACGTGAACATGCAAGGCGGACATCACGGCAGCGCACTGGGGACAGCGTCATCGAAGGGCCACGAGGAGATCGTACGACTGCTACTGGAGAAGGGCGCAGACGTGAACATGCAAGGTGGAGTTTGCGGCAGTGCATTGGGAAAAGCATCATCAAAAGGTCAGGAGAAAATCGTGCGACTCTTGCTGGAGAAGGGCGCAAAGGTCAACATGCAAGGCGGACGTTATGGTGGCCCACTAGGAGAAGCGGCATCGAACGGTCATCAAGCGATCGTACGAATTCTGTTGGAAAAAGGCGCAGATGTCAACATGCAAGGCGATATATTTTTGGGCAGCGTACTACACAGCCGTGACAGGCGGATCTGTATCACAACTGGACCACACAATCGACGCCTTCCACTCAACCTGGCCTCCCGGAGGTCTTCGTCTACTTTGATGTCTTCAGGAAACAGTGACACTCAAGGACGCGAACATGCACTCTCCGCATCAGGGCTCGTTGCCCAACTGACATGTGAGCTGTTCGTTGTATCTATGGGATAACGCAACGACTGACCTCGTCCATAGGCATTGATATTCAAGGCAAGTTTCCGGAGCCAGGACGCGGCGACCGATTTGTGGTCGTATCCATTGACGATCGAGAGACGTTGAAATCGGAGAAACGCTCTAGCCGTTCACGACTGCATTGGCAGGAGGATCATCGCTTGTAGGTTTCTCATGCCAATGTCGTGATCACTGAGCGATTTGGCCGATTCAATGACATTAACACAGATGTCTCCGGCCCTCATCGACCATCAAAGTCGAAGTCTTCCGCAAGAGCGTACTGTTTCCCCGAAAGATGTACTTGCTTGGACGTTTCTCGGGAAGCGTCATTGATTTTCTCGGAAGTGGTCAGTCATATATCTTGTCTACCGTCGAAGTACAACCAATGCGTCAAATAGATGCTGCTATGGACTTGCTGGATGATGCTGGTGTTGCCATTTCCGGCGTCAAGATCAAGGTTCTTCTCTCGCTCGTCTCTGACTCTGCGCAAGATACAATAGGAAGGGTCGATGCAGCGATATCTCGCCTGGATGATAGTATATTTTCAAAGATCTACAAGAGCGTCGATGCGTCCGCCACAGTCGCCACGGGTGCATATTCATCCGCAGAAGCGGCTAGCAGCTGCATGCCATCTCTTGGTCAGGTATTCGAAGCGGTCGTCAAAATGGCCCGAACATTTAGTGACGTGCGTCCATCTCACCATCCTTACACTTCATGATCTCACTATCCTTCTATATTGCAGACTCATCCGATATTGAAAGTATCGTGTACAGTTCTCTTCTCGGTGTACGAGGTGAGTACTTCGTTGTTACAATGTTACAGGAATGTCGTTTACAACGGGCTCCATTAAAGGCGTGGAAAGACGAGGTACTTCAGGATCAGTCTGTTCAAAACCTAGCGGAGTCTCTGCGCGAGATGGTCTGTACCGCCAACGAGTGTCCCGACCTATCTGTCATCAAGGGCACGGAGGACGTCATCGAAGCAATCGGCCGAGTTTCGTTGGAGATTACTTCTTTCATCGACGAGTACGCCAGACGAACCTTCGCAGGTGAGTCTATTGCATGGCTTTGTTGGGGTCTTTCGTGTTGCTGAGTTTTTCGTCACAACTCTACAAGTTCGGGCTGTGCGAGATGCGTTGTCCAGTGACATGAAGACTCGTCTTGAGTCGTTCCAGGCACGCTGCCGAGATCTGAGGGAAAAATTTAACAGTCGAATAGTCATTGGCATGCACAAGATGCTCAAGGACGGGAAGCTTGGTACGGAACTATCCTTCGGCTCGGTCTGAATATTGTAATACCAGCTAATGAGTTGCTTATTACCCAGATGAGCGGCAAGAAAAGATAATGAACTGGTTGAATGCACCTGATCCTTCACGAAACTATAACAATGCGCGAGAGAAATATCGAGAAAAGACCGGCTCCTGGTTCTTCACTGGAAGGGAGTTTTCACAGTGGAAGAACAGTTCGGGATCGCTGTTATGGGTCCACGGAATTCGTACGCACCAAATTGTACAACTCTTGCTTGAACGCTGAAACAATTGTTCAGCTGGATGTGGAAAAACGATTTTATGGTGAGGACTATGACCAGCGTCTCTGAGTTCGTAGAGACTAACCTGCCTTCATTCAGCTCGTCCGCCATTAAGGATATCATGGAATATTGTGCTACTGATCGATCCTCTGCGATCGCGTACTTCTTCTTCGATTCCAGAGACGCACAAGAAGGACTTCAACGCCATGAAGGCCTTGTCCGCTCTCTCATCAAGCAGTTTGCTCTCCAGTGCACTACGATCCCCGACGCATTAGAGAAGTTGTACGGAGATGGTCATTCGCAGCCATCTTTCAAGGCCCTCCACGACACTCTTCGGCTTATTCTCGGCCTCTTCAAGGATGCATATGTGATCATAGACTCCCTTGACGAATGTCCATCAAAGCTGATAGCTCATGAAGAGCGTTCGGAGAGGTCGAAGGTCCGCAGTTGGATGAAGGAAGTCAGCGACTGCAACGAATTCAGGCAGCATACGCATCTTCTCGTGACGAGCAGGGATGAGCCAGACATACGCGAATCGCTCCAATCACTGGGTGCTGTTGACCTTCCCATCCAGGGCGAGTTGGTTGACGCGGATATTCGACTATATCTTGAGGACAAGTTGTGGACGGACGAAGCGTTGAAGAAATGGAGGGACAAGTCGGAAGAAATTCAAGTAAAAGTATTATCGATGTCTCAGGGAATGTAAGATCACTCGTTGCTGTACATGGTCCTGCTGCTAACATGCGTTGTGAAGGTTTCGATTGGCTGCTCTGCAGCTGGAGGAACTCCGAGATTGCCACAACATTCGTGAATTGAGGGACCAAATGAACAATCTCCCCTGCAGTTTGTACGACACTTACGACAGAATCCTTTCAAAGCTCAGCGACAGGCATCGGGAAACGGCTCTCACGTTCTTGCGATGGCTAGCCTTCTGTGCTCTCCCACCGCAATTGGATGAACTGGCAGAAGTCATCTGCGTCGATTTTACGGCAGACCCACGTCCTCGTTTTTGCCCAGACTTGCGCTATAGTCCTGAGAGCGTTTTGACGATTTGTTCTAGTCTTATCGTAGCCTCAGCCTCAGGTGATCTGAAAATTTAGCCTCCATCAGCAATTGCTTTACTGACAGTCAACGAAGGAGAGATCAAGCTGGCGCACATGTCCGTCAAAGAATTTCTCTTTTCCGCTTCCGCCCGCAAACTCTATGGCTATGACATCAATGAGAATATATCGCATTCGCTGATTGCTCAGACCTGCCTGGCCTATCTACTGCAGTTTGACGCCGTTGCCCTCTTAAAAGAGAACACTCTCGAGGATTTTCCGCTTGCACCTTACGCAGCAGAGCACTGGATTTCTCACACCAGATCTGCAGCAGATGCTGGCACGGGCACTTTGCAAACCCTTATCGACACATTGTTTTCCACTTCTTCCGATGGTCCATTCATCTCATGGATTCGGCTTCATGACCTCGATAAGCCTTGGGGAGGGTTTGACAGGGAACGGTCACCTGATGGTCCTCGCCTATACTATGCATCCCTTGCAGGTCTGCTGGAGACATCATTGGCCCTGATAATTGGGGGTGCAAATCCCAATGCCAAGGGAGGAAAATATGGCAGTGCTCTGCATGGAGCGGCATTGATAGGCCATGAGCAGGTTGTGCAGCTGCTGCTAGATCAGGGCGCGGACGTGAACCTGCAAGGTGGAGAATACGGTAGTGCACTGTCGGCAGCGGCATCTGGAGGCCACGAGCAGATTGTGCAACTGCTGCTGGATCAGGGCGCGGACGTGCATCTGCAAGGTGGACGATACGGGAGTGCGCTGCAGGCAGCGGCATCTGGAGGCCACGAGCAGATTATCCGACTGCTGCTGGATCAGGGCGCGGACGTGAACCTACAAGGTGGACGATACGGGAGTGCACTGCAGGCAGCGGCATATCACGGCCGCGAGCAGATTGCGCGACTGCTGCTGGAGAAGGGTGCGGACGTGAACCTGCAAGATAGGAAGTACGGTCGTGCGCTACACGCAGCAGCATTGGGAGGCCACGAGCAGATTGTGCAACTGCTGCTAGAGAAAGGCGCAGACGTGAACCTTCAAGTTGGAGAGGACGGTAGTGCGCTGCAGACAGTGGCATCTGAAGGCTACGAGCAGATGGTGCAACTGCTGCTGGACCAGGGCGCGGACGTGAACCAGCAAGGCGGATGTTACAGTACTGTGCTGCAGGTAGCGGCACACAACGGCGACGAGCAGATGGTGCGACTGCTGCTGGACCAGGGCGCGGACGTGAATCTGCAAGGTAGGCGATACGGGAGCGCGCTGCAGGCAGCGGCATCTGGAGGCCACGAGCAGATTGTGCAACTGCTGCTGGAGAAAGGCGCAGACGTGAACCTGCAAGGTGGAGATTACGGTAGTGCACTGATGGCAGCGGCATCTGGAGGCCACGAGCAGATTGTGCAACTGCTGCTGGAGCAGGGCGCGGACGTGAACCTGCAAGGCGGATGTTACGGTACTGTGCTGCAGGCAGCGGCATATAACGGCGACGAGCAGATTGTGCGACTGCTGCTGGAGCAGGGCGCGGACGTGAATCTGCAAGGTGGACGATACGGGAGCGCGCTACAGGCAGCGGCATCTGGAGGCCACGAGCAGATTGTGCAACTGCTGCTAGAGAAAGGCGCAGACGTGAACCTGCAAGGTGGAGAATTCGGTAGTGCACTGACGGCAGCGGCATCTGGAGGCCACGAGCAGATTGCGCGACTGCTGCTGGAGAAGGGCGCGGACGTGAACCTGCAAGGCGGATTTTACGATAGTGCATTACAGGCAGCGGCATCTTGGGGTCACGAGCAGATTCCGCGACTGCTGCTGGAGCAGGGCGCGGACATGAACCTGCAAGGTGGAAAGTACGGCAGTGCGCTACAGGCAGCGGTATATCGCGGCCACGAGCAGGTTGTGCGACTCCTGTTAGAGAGTGGAGCAGATCCCAAAGCACTGGGACCGTACGGAAGCATGCTCAAGACAGCACGTCGCCACCAATCGGTGGTCGAACTGCTACTCGAGTACGGCGCAGAATGGTTGGATGGAAAAGAGAGTTCGCAGGATAGTGAAGAGAATGGACCGGATGGCGAAGAGGTTGAGTCGGAGGGCGAAGAGGTCGAGTCGGATGGTGAAGAGGTCGAGTCGGACGGTGAAGAGGATGAATGAGATGGCGAAAGTGATTGATCTGAATGTCTATTATTTTGCTTGTACGAACATATACATATCATATCTGCGGATTCGGTATTATAATATGAGATCGATGACAAGAGAAAAGAGGTGGGAAAGACGGCTCATCGTAGATAACACCCTGCGTTCCAGCACACTATATACATCTTGACGCTCCCAAGCGAAATCTTAGCGTACTTACCTTGGACACTCACTTAGAAGTTCTGCAATCGTGTCTTGGACCAAGCGACCGATGCTTGTGTTCTCAGCGGCTTGCCTGAAGGGAATCGATGTGTGCTGTGTATGCGAATAATATTAGCATCCATTAGCGTACAGGTACGTGCCTATACGCGAATATCCCGTCTTCGAAGTCCTCCTCTCGCACCGTTCCTCTCCCCTCCCCCTAGCTCCAACGATCACATTCGATGCCGGCCCGGTCACAAGGCTCCCCCTCCATCGTACCACGCTCTCCTCCTTGATCACCCTCCTCGCGCAGTCGTTGTTATGTTGAGACCCCTTTATGGCTTGTCAACATCCATGCCTACCGCGGCATATCCGCGCCCCGGTGTATTTGTGACTTCCAGCCATTCCCAATCGCGACAGCCTCAGACGCACTTTCAGACGCCATGAAGGCCTGTGAGTTCAGCAAGGACAACACCAGCGGGAATAGCTGCAATAATGAGCAGCCCGTGCGCGGTAAATCGGGTCCCAAGAGTATGCACGGGGCGCAGTCCATGTCTTCACGCCCATGTATGCGTGTGTAGGGACCCGCGCCGGGTAGAACTCCGCCGAGAGGCGCTGTGATAGTGAGTCAGAGTAAGCCTCGAGGTTGAGCCTGCTCTCGCAGAGAAAAATAATGGCAGTGTGATCGTCTGAGAAATGGAAAGGCGTGGCGATTCGGTGAGAGTACAGACGGTGAGCATGACTGAAGAAGAAGGATTCTATGTATCAGGCAGACTAGATGAGATCAGATAATCAGCACAACAAGCATCGACGCTTGACAGCAGAGGACGGGAGCAGAAAGGAAGGAGGTAAGATATGACTTCGCGCAGTATTAGAGAACCCACTGGGTAGTCGATGAGCTACATAGGCCGTGGCTCCATCGCAGGCCGGATGAGTAGCATGCGCAGAGTGACTTGAGAGATAGTATGGGATAACCCGGCAGCGGCAGGTAAGACCATGGCTCGACCACGGACAGGACTTCGAAGGATGCGGACGGGGCCGTGGTCGGCGGTCGCACCTTGAAGTCAAGGACAGCGGCGGCAGTGGGCGACACATAGACGACCTTTCGGAGTTTGAACCAATTGTAGCAAAAGCCATAGTTGGACAGAGGCAGGGCTTTCGGGGTTTGAATGAAGATAGAAGCAATAGCGAGTCTTAGCCTGTCCTAGCCGTCTTCAAAATTTCTCTACTCCAACGGCATGTGTCCTCTCATCCCAGACGCAATGGTCATCTCCACGTCCTCCATGCCTGTGTAATACCCCACTCGAATATGATGTGCAGCCTCCAAAGATCCACCGCACGGCCTCCCAACTTTTGTACAGCCTGTCTTGCCTTGCCTAGCCCTTGTCCAATCCCTCGATGCGCTGTCTACACATCGTCAAGGATCGATTGCTTCCAACTCTCGCACATCTGTATGATATCATACCCATAGTAGTCGCCCCACTCTCTCCGTTCATCGTGTCCTTTTCGTTCGAATAAACTCGCTTTTCGGACTGGTCTCACGCTGGCACCAGCGAGATGCTCAACTCGGCCCTGAAGGTAGCAGCAAAGCCCCCCGTCATCGCAGACATCTCAAGGCGGTGAATTCGGAGATGGTCTCACAGGTGGGTTCAAACTTTCATCTGTTGAACGCCTCGCGACGTCCCTGCATCGGCGCCGAGACAATTGACCTATTAATGTTGAACGGCCCCCTTCCCGTTGTATACCGTCTGTATGAGTGCTGATTGTGCGGCCGAGGTTGTGATTGAGCCCGACCTGGCCGAGTGACCAAGTGGCTGGCTGTCTGGCCTTACCGCCGCCAGAGCTCGAGATTCGTCATATCGTAGACTTGACGACAGATCGGGCTCGAAGGTCATTTCCTACAACGTGTGCGGGGAACGCACGCCGCACGATAATGCAGGTGCGTACTCTATGCTCGTGTTGCGTGTGTTGAGAGACCTTGCGCATGCTGTCCCACCTTTGCGCGCATGTCGACGTGCCTTGGGAATATTTCTGTGCTGCGCTCGTGCATAGAACAACTTGCCGGTCCCGGTCGTTTTTGTTTAGGATTTCGAGATCTAAGGGTATGCTGTAACTTTGGGGATGTGGGTATCTATCTCTTCGAGACGACGGTGCTGTTACATAGCGAACGTAAGAAATCTTATCATCTTCGATGTATCACAGACAGATATAGGTCGCAATGAAGTAGATCGGTCAAACAGTCGTCCTGAAGTTCTCAGGAGAGATATGACGTCTCTTTTGGACGCGTCATGCTTTGATGTGGCAGGCCCATGCCAGATTCCGCCACATCGCCATTCAGGCCGCGTTGTGTCTGGCCCATGGCTCCACCACCCTATTGTCCACCCAGGTGGCTTTTGTCGCCGCTTTGCGTTTGGCACATTGATTAGCGGTGGATCGATCCTGCATATAAGGAGCCCTGCGCGCGAGAGGATCTTCAGTACACCCCACTTCATCTCTTCCACCCTCACTCACCGTCCGATCATCTTCACCTTCGTCTTCATACACTCCATCTATATATCATCGTCCTTTACGGGCATGACTCTCGAGAATGCGGGTAGCTTCCCAATATACGGTCAGCTTGTTCACGACAGCTTCAGAAGTGTTAAAGAGGCGCTGATGTTGAACTGTCTCACACATACAGCCTGCAGCATGCTCTACTCTCCAGAGCGAAACTCTGACATGGATCTCTCCCTATATTCCGGCGACAGTCGTAATAGAGCACTGTCGAATCCAAAACCATCGTCAGGCTCCATGCCACACGCCCTACTGGTATGTTTATCACCTTTTGTGGCAGCGGGCATGTGTTCCTTATTCTCTGGACGTGACTGGCTAGCGTTAGCAACGCCTCGCACGGATATTCCCAACGCGCGCACCGGCTTTCTCCACGCCAATGCCATTCGACGTACCCTCCCCACCGCGTGAGAATCCCGATGCCGATGGCCAAGGAACAGAACCACGGTTACTCGCTGCAGGCGCTGAAGAAAAACTTTCTACGGACCTCTCCAGTCTCACAGAAGGGCATTGTATAGGCTCACAGGTGTCCAGGGCAGCAATCTAGACGACGGCATAGGGGATGGTCAGCGATCGGATATGATGTCGGGCGTGCGGGAGCCAGACCGCGGCCATTGCGGTATGGTGATTCATTTTGTGTGCGACTCGTTCAACATACGCAGTGAGCCTGAGCCCGTTTCGCACTCCCAGGATGGCGCTGATACTTTCTTTGCGTCTTCAGTCTCTCGGCAATAACGACATTCATTAATCCCTCAACGTCATATGCATCTGGTGGCGAACATTCTGCATACCGCTGTCTCCCGAAGGTGCCTTGAGTATCAGAGTGCGGGCTTACTCACCATGACGACACAGCACATCGCGGATGAATTACGAGGCGCCTGTAACGGCATGATGCACTATGTATATGGTGCAGATGTCAACGCAAGGCAGTCTCTCATCCACATCGATATGCTACATCCATGATGCGCTCAAGTATTTTATTTCTATGGGGGAGGGGACTACGGCAGCTTGTTTTGTAATAATTGAAAAAACAAACATACCATTTTTATATCTCAAGAATGACCCGCCTTGCCAGTTGGACAGGCTGTAAAGTCACCCGCGCGCCCTCACAATGTCGTAAACAATAAGCAGAGAATGGCCGTGGTTGCGCAAAGTACCAAGAGCAAAATGTCGCCCTCTCAAAGGCTTAGATAAATTGGTCAGACCTAGCCAGCCCTCGTTTTTGGCCCTCGCCTGATAACGGGCGTGGAAGGAATCCATGCAAGCTGGGTATGCAAATAATGATTAGTATACAATATACGTGCACGTACGCGTCTATATACCAGGTCCCATAGCCCCAGATCCTCGCCCTTCTCCCCTCCACACCTCCGTCGCTGCTCCTCCTTGCACCCTGCACTCCAGCCGCCCGCTACTACGACCCCCACACTTCCGCGACCTCCCCCCTCTTCCCCTCCATCTGCCTCCCCGTCCACTCCTCCTCCCCGACCCTCCCCGCCCAGTCCTCGTCCCACTCCCACTCCCTCCCCGCCTGCGCGCGCCCCGCGCCCAGCCCCGGCGCCCCGCGCGCCTTCCCCGCGCGTCCCTTCCCCGCCGCGCCGCGCTCGCCCATCGCGACGACGTCCGGCGAGTTCAGCGCCGGCGGGAACGGCGAGCGCGGGAGCAGCGGCGGGGGCGGCGAGCGGCGCTTGCGCGATACGCCAGGCCCGAGGAGCGTGCGCGGGACCGAAGCCGTGTGGCCGTGCCCGTGCCCGTGGCTGGAGGCGGGGACCGGGGAGAGGCTGGAGCGGCGCGCGGGGCCGGCGAAGAAGCTGTGGATGGAGGTGGGCGAGCTCGGGGCGGAGGGCGGGGGCGGGTAGGCGTGCAGCGCGGCGATGCTGTCTGTCGCGCGCGGGGTGGGGGAGCCCGACGCGGATCCGGGGCCCGAACCCGAGCCCGAACCGGAACCCGATGCGGAGCCGGGGCGGGACTTGCGCTCGATGTCGTTCGACGGGCGGCGGTTGACCTTGACGTCTGCGGAGTGCGAGCGCGAGCGCGGGCGCGTGCGGCGCTGGGCCTCGATGTCGCGCCTGCCGTCGTCGAAGTCTGAGTCGTCGGAGCCTGCGTTGTCGTCGGACGACGGGCGGAAGAGGGGCTCGGCGAGGGAGGAGCGCGGGGAGTCGTTTAGGAGGACGGCGGAGGTGGAGGTTGGGGTGGAGGCTTTGACGATGGAGTCGATGAGCCAGAATTGGAGGACGTTCATGAGGATGGGGAAGAAGCCCATCGTGCTGGTCGTGGTCGCGCGTGATATTATTATCAGTGGCGTGATTATCGTAGAAGGTCGGAGGAAGAGCATACAATATGACCTGGAGCACGTCGTCGTTGCCGAGCCAGCTGAGGAGCCACTCGCCGAGCTTGAATATCCCGGGCCAGAGCGCGAAGAGGGCGACGACGAGGAGTTTCATGGAGGTGAGGGAGAAGACGTAGACGGCTGCCTGACGGATCCAGAATTTAAAGGAGGGTGGGGTGCCGTACTGGCCGGACTCGAAGCCTTTGAGCATGAGCTTCTCGGCCAGGGCCCAGGTGGCGACATGGAGGACGAGGTAGATGAGAGCCACGCCTGGTAAGGATACCCGTGAAAAGAGTAACGATGAGGCAAGGAAAAGAGGGAGAAGGAGGAGAAGGGGTGCAGGGCCCACCGATGGTTGTGTCCAAAAGTATATTCAAGAAATAGAATACGCAGGCGTTGCCCGCGGAGCGATGCGAACCAACGTCTGAGATGAAGACGTTGACGCCGTGTACGAACATTTGACCGACGATCTGTTTCGACACATCAAACAACCTATGGCATCATGTTCAAGCCGAATGCATAAGGCCGCTGGGCACATCGCGAGGCGGAGGGGGGAGGACAAAGAGACAGACCAGATACGCCATGGGCGTTTCGGCTTCTCGCGCTGCCGTTTGAGGAGCAGCGAGGCAATCACGACGATGCCCATCATGCCTTGGACGATCTCAAAAAAGGATGGTCAAACGGAACAGAACGAACGCGCTTCAGGATTTGAACCGCGAGCGAGGGGGTATTTCTGAGATGCGCACCAGAGCAGTTGGACCGAGGAGCTGACATGATGTCTGGTCTACGGGATAATCCTCTGACGGGCCTCCCTCTGGGGGGATGCTGGCCGCTGGCGAAGGCATGAAGGGGACGGAGGGGGGATGTGTTCGGACGATGTGCGAGGCGTTGGCAAGCGTCGGGCGGCAAGCGAGTAATGGCCCTTACGTAACGGCATGATGTCCCCGAGATCGACTGGCAGCGGCGCTGCACCGCCCATCCATCCTCCACGTACACACCGTTCTCCTCTTCTTCGCCATCGCACTCACGACGCACATTTCACGACATTCAGATAGTATCATCTTGGTTTGATCGTTCATGAGTGGCTTCTTCAGCAGGTCTGGCAACCCGCCCGCGCAGCAGCCTGCACGAGGACAATCCCCATACACAAGAGTACCAGATAGCTCACAATATTCGCTCCCTTCGGGCCCTCGTGGTGCCCCTCGCCCTCCACCAGCACGCTATGACGACCCCGGCGCATACGAGAAGCGGTCGTACGACCGCAAGCCTCCACCGAGCGTGGGCGGCGGAGGAACGTGCGTTGTAACGCACTCCAATATCGGCTGAGCGGTGAGACTGACTAGTCTATGCGACCGTGGCTTGAATGGCACAGATTTGGTGTCGAGGCGTGTCCGAGCAACGCTCTCGCGCTGACCAACTGCATCATCGTCCACCCTTCCGACTTTGCCAATGACGAGCACGTCCTCGTCAAGGGACAGTATCCTCTAACAACTCGGTAAGCGCATATAGCCACCCTACTTCCCTCCCACCCCTTCACCCGTCTGAATCATGACTCGCTCCCCAGCCACGACAACACAGGCACCCTCTCTCGCGGCACCATCGGCGCCTCCGCCATGCAGCGCCAATGGATCGGTCTCTCCGTCTCGGGCGACAGCGTCACCGTCCAGCCGACCACCCCCGCCTTCCTCCAAGACATCACCCTCGAAGTCGGCTTCCTCAAGCGCGGGCTCGAGATCGCCGAGCAGTTCTCCGCGGACGACATGGCGCGCTCCTTCGTGAACGCGTTCGGCAACGTCGTGTTCGCCGTCGGGGAGCTGCTCGTGTTCGAGTACCACGGCCAGAACCTGAAGGCGACCGTCAAGTCCGTCACGCCGCTCGAGCTCGCGGACGAGCAGAGAAGGGGCGCCGCGGCTGCGCAGGGCAGCGCGGGGCAGGGGATGGGGATCGTGATGGAGAAGACGGACGTGACGTTCATGAAGGACCCCACGACCGCGATCAAAATCAAGTCGAGTGCCAAAAAGTGCGCCTTCTCTCTTTCTCTTAGAGGTGTCATCGCGCGCGAGTGTGTGAGGACGGAGGGTGACGACGACTGCTGTCCTGCTCAGGGCCGCGCCGAACGCGATCTTGGCGCCGAACTTCAAGTTCGCGGATATGGGCATCGGCGGCCTCGACTCGGAGTTCAGCGCCATCTTCCGTCGCGCCTTTGCGTCGCGCGTGTTCCCTCCCGGCCTTGTCGAGAAACTCGGCATCCAGCACGTGAAGGGTATGTTCGAAGCCCTCGTCCGCCCAGGCATTTCATCCATGACTATTGAGTAGGTATACTGCTGCACGGTCCCCCCGGAACGGGTAAGACGCTCATGGCGCGACAGATCGGCAAAATGCTGAACGCCCGCGAGCCCAAGATCGTGAACGGCCCCGAAATCTTGAACAAGTACGTTGGCGCGTCGGAAGAGAATATTCGTAAGCTCTTCGCCGACGCCGAGAAGGAGGTCAGTGCGCAGGGTTTTTCCTGATCATGATCCCCTTAACGCTCGATTACAGTACAAAGAAAAAGGCGACGAGAGCGGGCTGCACATCATCATCTTCGACGAGCTCGACGCCGTGTTCAAGCAGCGTGGGTCCACAAACAGCGGCACTGGCGTCGGGGACACCGTTGTGAACCAGCTGCTCTCCAAGATGGACGGTGTCGACCAGCTGAACAACATCCTCATCATCGGCATGACGAACCGAATCGACATGATCGACGAGGCGCTACTCCGTCCAGGCCGCCTCGAGGTGCACATGGAGATCTCGCTGCCGGACGAGAACGGACGCGCGCAGATCCTCAACATCCACACGTCGAAGATGCGCACGAACGGCGTGATGGACGAGGACGTCGACCTCGCGGAGCTCGCCGCGCTCACGAAGAACTTCTCCGGCGCGGAGATCGGCGGCCTGGTCAAGAGCGCGACGAGCTTCGCGTTCAATAGGCACGTCAAGGTCGGCACGATGGCGGGCATCTCGCAGGACGTGGAGAACCTGATGGTGAACCGCGCGGACTTCATGAATGCGCTGGACGAGGTGCACCCCGCGTTCGGTGTGTCCGAGGAGGAGCTGCAGCAGGTCATCCAGAACGGGATCATCCATTACGATTCCGTCGTCGAGGTGCGCGCTTCTCTCCCTCCCTCTGACCCTGACCGAGCGCTGATGTCTGTCTACCGCATATAGGAGCTCCTGCGCACCGGCCAGCTCTTCGTCGAGCAGGTGCGCACCTCAACGCGCACGCCGCTCGTCAGCCTGTTGCTGCACGGTCCGCCAGGGTCAGGCAAGACCGCGCTGGCGGCGACGATCGCGCAGGCGTCGCAGTTCCCGTTCATCAAGCTCATCACGCCCGACAACATGGTCGGCTTCTCCGAGCCGCAGAAGATCCAGGCGATCTCCAAGGTGTTCGCGGACAGCGCGAAGAGCCCGATGAGCGTCGTCGTCGTCGACAATATCGAGCGGCTGCTAGGTGCGTGGATTTAGAATCGTGAGAGCGCTAGTGTGTTGATGGCTCCTGCTCCGTTTTAGACTGGACGCCCGTGGGCCCGCGGTTCTCCAATTCCGTCCTGCAGACGCTCATGGTCCTCATGGGCAAGCGTCCCCCCAAGGTAAGCCTCTCGTCAGCGCCCACCCACACAGCGCATCTGACACCCCTAACCACACTCCAGGGCCGCCGCCTCCTCGTGATCGCGACGACCTCCCTCCGGCCGATGCTCACCGACCTCGGGCTCGCCTCGTTCGACTCGGAGCTGCGCGTCCCGCCCATCACGCACCTGCGCGCGCTCGACCACGTCCTCAAGGCCGTCGAGCTCTTCCCGACGCGCGAGGAGCGCAAGCGTGCGATCCAAATGCTGCAGCAGGCCGGGCTCGGCGACGAGGACGGGGACGTTGACGTGGACGGCTACGGCGGGGACAGCGCGGGCGGGCGGCTGAACATCGGCGTCAAGAAGCTGCTCAGCATCGTCGAGATGGCGCGGCAGGAGCCCGAGGCGGTCGCGGAGCGGCTGACGAGCGCGCTGATGGGGCTTGGCATGTAGTCGCCGTCTTTGTGGTGTTTGTTTGTTGTACGGACCATGGCAGCTTGAGTTACGCGGATGTACCTGTAGGAACTAGTTATTGTTTAATGCATACACACAGGGACCCGACGGCTGGACGCTTGCTCGCGCGTGTATTATTCCAAAGCAACACGCCGGAAGCAGGGAGGAAGTGCTGGTATAGTATATCATTGCGGTATCATAGACAGCATGCAGCATAAATAGAGCGAGACGATGCTTTGAGGAGGATAGCCAGGACGGTAACCAAAAAGGATGGGGAAATACAGAATCGACAGTGAAATACGAAGATGAACAAAAAAGGTGAAAACAGACCAAGATGAAGATGAAGATGAAGCGAGATCCGAGGACGACGCATAGCCCCCACCCACACGTCCGCACACGCACACGCACACGCACACGCACACGCACACGCACACGCACTCACCCACGCGCTCACTTCTTGCCCATCCCGCGGAGCTGCGCGCGCAGATTCCCGTTCTCCGTCTGTATCGAGTTGAGCTCCTCGAGGAGCGCGATGCGCTGCACCTGCTCCGCCATGCGCATCTCCTCGACCTCCGCCTGCGCGCGCGCGAGCGCGCCGCGCGCCTCGGCCAGCTGCGCGTCCGCCTGCCGCCGCGCGCCGTCGCCCGCGGCCGCGGCCTCCTCCGCGAGCGTGAGCGTGCGCGCGCTCAGCGCGTTGTTCGCGTCCGTCAGCTGCCGGCACGTCTCGGCCTGCTCCGCGGCCTGCATCTCCACGTCGGTCTTCTCGGCCGCGATGCGCTCCACCGCGTCCTGCAGCTCCTGCACCTGGTCCTGCCTGCGGTGCGCGCGAGCGAAAAGCACACAAAAAGAACAAGCGTCAGCGATGCGCTCGGAAGAAAAGCGAGAGAGGGAAGAAGGCGGGGGCGACGCACATGGCCGCGTGGCGCTGCGCGAGCGTGAGGTTGCGGTCCTCGAGCGTCTTCACCTGCCGCTGGTACGTCTCGAGCGCGGCGTTGCTCTCCTGCGCGAGCTTCTGCGCGCGCTCCGCGTTCTTCTTCAGCAGGTCGTGCGCCTGCGCGAACCGGATCAGCCGCTCGATCAGCGCGCGGTCGTCCGCGACCAGCGCCTGCACCCGCGCCGCGAACGCCTCCACCGTGAACGCGCCGACGCCCGGGACCGCGCCGCCCGCGCCGTTGGGCGCCGCAGAGCCGTTCGAGCTCGGCGTCCCGGGCGTGTAGAGCGTCTTGAGCGAGCGCACGTCCATGTCCGAGATCGACGCGCCCCCGCCCGCGCCGCCGTTCGCGCGCGGGCTCGTGGGCCCCGCGGTCGGCGAGCCCGTGCGGAAGCGCGCGCTGGCGCCGCTGGAGCTGGTGTTCATCTTCGCGCGCGCCTCGGGCGACGGCAGGATGCCCCACACCGGCTGCAGGATCGCGACGATCTTCGCGGCGTCGCCGGTGTACTCGACCGGGGATAGCGGCGCGCGCTGCGCCGCGAGGTCCGCGAAGCGGTCAGCTTGCTCCTGGTACGGCCGAGCTGGGGCGTCAGCGAAGGGTGGACGGGGGCGCGTGCGTCATTGCTTACCCTCAGGCGCGCCTCGAGCTCCTTCGTGTCTGCGCGCGCGGCGCTCAGCTCCTGCATCAGCGCGCGGCGCTGCTCCGCGTCCGCCTCCACCTGCGCGTCCAGCCGCCTCCGCGCCTCCGCGTCCTCCGGCCTGCCTGCGCCGGCGCCACGCGTCTCCAGATGCTTCCCGATGCCCGTCACGAGCGCCGACAGCGTCAGCTCGCGCGAGAACATCGGGATGTCGTGCGCCTGCGCGAGCGCGCGCAGCTCCTCGCGCGCCGCGTCCACCTCGTCCTTCTGCCGCTCGGCCAGCTCCTCCCGCTCCGCCGCCCACCGCACGCGCTCCGCGTCCGCCGCCGCGCGCACGCGCTCCATCTCCGCCCGCAGCCGCTCCGCCTCCGCGTGGCCCTCCGCGCGCGCGGTGGCCGCGATCGTCTGCAGCTGCGCCGCCTCGCCGCTCTGCTCCTCCAGGACCTCGAGCCGCCGCTCGAGCACCTCGACCTCGCGCGCGCGCTCGTCCAGCGCACGCCTATCCCGCTCCCACGCGCCGCGCTCCGCCTCGAGCGCGCGCACCCGCTCCTCCATGTCCTCTGCGCGCGCGGCCGCCTCCTCCGCGCGCTGCGCCTCGACCCCGAGCATCGCGTCCGCGTTCTCCTTCTCCGCGCGGACCATCGCCAGCTCCTGCGCCGCGACCGCGAGCTGCGCCTCCGCCGCCTCGAGCGCCTCGCGCGTGCTCCGCAGCTTCTCCTCGAGCGCGCCCACCTCCGCCGCGCCGAGCGGGCCGCGCGCGCGGCGCGGCGCGACCGCGTTCTCGTGGCCCGCGAACAGGTGCGCGCCGTCGAAGCGCGCCTTGGCGGACACGGACGCGGCGGCGGACGCGACGGAGGACGTCGGGCTGAGCTGCGCGCTGCGGCTCGGCGTGCTGTACCCTGACCCGGCGGCGTCCGCGTCGGTGTCCGCGCCGCCGACGGTGGACGGCGCGGCGCGGCGCTCGAGCGCGCGGAGGGAGTGGCTGAGGACGGCGGCGCGGTGCTCGAGGAGCCGGCGGTGGGCGTCGGCGGCGCGCTCGGCGACGCGCCAGAGCTCGCGCTGGGCGGCGTCGACGCGCTTGTTGGCGGCGTCGACGGTGTCGGCGGTTTGTTTGGAGACGCGCTTGTAGGACGCGTTCATCTTGGCGAGGTTCACGGCGCCGTCGCGGATCTTGGTTTCGGTGGAGAGCTTCTGGGTGAGCGCGGTGAGGCGCGCGGTGAGCAGCTGGTGTTCCTACATGGCCGTTGGGGAGGAGGTTAGCACCGGCGCATATATGGGCGATATAGAGTGGACGGATGCGCGTCGTCTGACGTCACGCCGGGCGGATCACATGAGCGTGCAGACATCACAAAGAGACGACCGCATCCGTCTCGAGGGAATCGACATGCGCTCGCGCCAAGCAGCGCGCGGATCCATAGCGACATGTATAGAGCATGTCCAGCCACGTTGCGTTCATGCTCGGTGCAGGCATCAGCGACGACGGTGATATGCGTCGGAGGGTCGACTTGATGCAACGCACGCCCGATCGAGAGGGCGCATTGCCTGAAAACGTGGACAGTGTGCACGCCCATACCAGAGGGCTGCTCGCGCACCTCCAGACGGCTGCCGCCGCCGCACCTCAGAGAGCACACATGTAAACGCGTGACAGAACCCGTCGAGCGCCACGTTGCGTTCATGCTCGGTGCACCAGCGGCGACGGTGATACGCGTCGGGGAGTCGCCTTGATGCAACGCACGCCCGATCGAGAGGGCGCATTGCCTGAAAAACGTGGACAGTGCGCACGCCTACACCAGAGGGCCATCGCGCAGCTCTGGCAAGCTGTTGCCCCCACATCTCAAAGAGCCAATTGTAACCGCGTGACAGAATCCGTCCCCCGCGAGGCCCGTCGAACGCACACAACAGACTGCCGAAGATCCGACATCACACACCTTTTTGAGTTCCTCAACGTCCTCCGCGGTCAGCACCTCGTACCCGCGGCTATCGACGACAGCCTCGGACGACAACAAGCTAATCAGCAGCTCCTCGCGAGTGTCCACAAACTCAGACGCGCGCTTCCCCCCGCCGTATGCGCTCTCGCTCGCGAGCACGGACCTGCGCAGGGACAGGTTCGAGCTGCGGTTCGTGCGCGGGGACGACGGGCCCGCGACGGGCGACATCGGGGCCGAGGGCTTTGGCGGCAGCGGGGGCGAGTTTGAGTTTGCGTGCGATTGCGCAATGAATGAGGGGTCGGCGAGGCCGTCGGGCTGGGAGCGCTGGCGCTCCTTGCGGATGAAAAGGCCGGCTGTTGTCGGGGGCGAGCGTGCGCCTGCTGCTGCTGCTGCTACTTCGGCATCGAAGGAGGGGTTCTCGCGCACGGGGCTGCTGGAGGGAGAGCTGGAGGGGGATTTGGAAGAGAGGTTGAGGGGTGCGACGGCGGGGGGGGGGGTGGAGGAAGAGGAAGGGGTCGCGGTGGTTGTGGATGCACCGCCCAGGAAGCGACGGACACCATTCATCGGGTGCAGCGGTCAGGCGCGAAAGGAGCGAGGGGCGGGTGTGTGCAGACACAGTCAGATCGTTGGCTTGAGCACAAGTCGAGATGCACCCAACCCAGCAACGCCCTGCTGTGTGACTCGCTATCCTTCTGTCTAGGTTGCCGTGTTCAAGCAATAAGCCCTCGTTGTCTAATGGTTATGACGTCAGACTTCTACGTCACGTGATTGGAATCTGGAGGTTGTGAGTTCGATCCTCACCGGGGGCTTTTTGCGCTCGTACGCAGGTCCGCCAAGCAATTTTTTTCATTGTCCGGAGCCGCCACTTGTGTGGAGATTGGAGGGAGAGGAGGCAGCTCGCGGAGGGGCCTACAACTACCGTATGTCCTCACCTCCGACCGGGTTTTCATTGCCCACACGTCAAGGCTGTCGATCCCCCGTCCTCCAAACCGACCACCGGCAGACGCTGCACGCGCTTCCACTATTGTCACACCGCTTTCTCACGGCAAGTATCCAAGGCGCGAGCGAGAAAACCCCCACGCGAGGCGGGGAAGAATTGAGGAGGGAGGCTACTAGTACGGGCCGGGTGGGCATAGATACAAACAGGTCCGTCAGCGCCGCGGTTCGTATCGCACATGAAAGAGACAGTCTAGGTAGATGGGCCGGACGAAACAAACAAACAAACAAACAAAAGGCGTAGGCGTAAGTGATTGAGGATGCGAATGCGAAACGAACAAAAAAGAAGATCCTAAGATACCAACCCCGCCCCCGCATACACACCTATCGTACCCTCTGCATCGCCGATATAACGTACATCAACCCCGCCCCCGCCGACGCTCCCGCTCCCGCTAGAGATCACGAAGCCTGGTACGACGCGTGCCCCCGCCGCCGCCGCACGTGCGACGGGTGCAGCTCCGGCGGGTAATGCTCGAGCTCGTCCCGCGCGCGGAAATACCGGTCCATCTCCTCCGCGTCGAACTCGCTCGGCAGCACGGGCGACGCGGGCGCGCCGAGCCCCGCCGCGCGCGCGGCCCCACCGCTTGCGTCCGCGTCCGCGTCTGCGTGTGCGCCGCCGCGCGCATGCCGACGAGGGGGAGAGGGAGGAACAGAAGAGGGGTCGGCCGCGCCCGCGCCCACGCCGCCGAGCCTGTACGTGCGCCTGCGCCGCGCGCGCACGGGCGCGGGGGGCGCAGGGGGCGGCGCGAGCGCGCGCGGGGGCACGGAGCGGACGGTGAAGTGCTCGAGGGCGCGGGTGTACGGCGAGAGCGTGTGGTTGGAGTGCGCGAGCGTCGCGATCTGCGAGACGTGGTTGTTGAGCGCGGGGCGGAGCACGACGGCCTGTGGGGCGGGGTCTGGGTCCTGCGCGTGCAGGGGGTCCGGGAAGAGCGCGTCGAGCGGGTGCGTGCCCGCTGCGGAGGCGGAGGCCGAGGCGGGGTGCGGGTACGGAGAGGAGGTGGAGGAGGAGAGGGAGGGGCGGTGTTTGGGTTGGGGCTGGGAGAGGGACGCGTGCGCGTGCAGAAGGTCGGTCGAGGGCGGCGTCGGGACGGAGTGCGTGTGCGAGCTTGAGCGCGATGGCTGCGTGTGCACGCTCGACGGCGAGCGATACAGCGGTGGCGTGGGCGGCGTCGAGGTCGCACGCATGTGGCCATCGCGTGAGGGGCCGACGTCGGGAAAGTAAGGGTTGTACATAGAGTTTGCGCGGCGCGGGGCTGGATGTGGCGTCAGGATCGGCACGGAGCCGGGCGATGTGAGGCGCTCGAGCGCGGCGCGAGTGAGGGGCGGCGTCGACGCAACAGATGGGGCGCGCGGCAGGCGTGACCCCCCTGCAGATGCGGGCGTCTGGATCTGTGACTGTGCGTGCACGACGCGCGGGCGCGTGATGACGCCTCCACCGACAGCAGGGAGCGTCTCGTACTCCTCCACATCGGCGCGCGTGTCCTCGTCCTCGTCCACGTCCGCGACCGACGGCGCGCGCGTGCTGTCATCGGGCAGCATGTCCTCCCAGTCGACCACGTCGTACGACGCGCCCTCCTCAAACTCGTCTTCGCCGTCGCTCGGCTCCTCCGCGAGGTCCGCGAGGCCCCTGTTCGCCCCGAACAGGCGCCCGAATCCGCCGAACACGCTCTTCGCCGGCAGACCCTCGGGGCGCAGCCCGTACGTCGGGTCGAAGTTCTCGATGTCGGGAAACGCCGTCTCGGGCGCATCCACTGCGCGCGCGGGGCGTGTCCAGGAAGGAGAAGTCCGCGCCGCCGTCGTTGCAGCGCTGCGTCGGCTCGTACTCGCTACCGAGGTACCCCCATACAGCGATTGCGAGCGTGGATACGGCGGAGGTGGGGCCGGCGTGCCCAGGCCAAAGCTTGGCTGCAGTCCGACGGCGGGAAAGCGGGGAGCCAGGTTTCTAAGATCGGGCGCCGACATTGTCATCCTCTCCACAGCCGGCCGCGACGATGCCGTCTGCGATGATGGCTTCTTGTCTAGATAAGGCGCCTCGACCTTCGCCTTGACCCATTGCTGGCTGAGGCGATGGATGATGCCCGGCAGGTCCTCGCGGAACATCTGCCGGAGCTGGCCCTCGATCTCCTTCTGGATGAACTTCTGGATGACGGCGATCGAGTCGAAGGTGCTGTTGATATCGACGTTCTGGAGCGGGTCGGTCTTGAAGACGAGCGTGATGCCCTTTTGTTTGGAGACGACGAGGACGATGTACGAGTTGAGCCGGAAGTGGGAAAGCCGGAGGAGCATAGGGACGACGAGAGGCTGCTTGGCGGCGAGCATGCCGCGGGAGCCGCCCATGAGGTGTATCTCGTGTTGCTTATGGTTCAGAGGGTTCGCCTGCCATGAGAGTGTAGAGCCGGCGCATGTTTGAACGAAAAAAAAAGGTAGAAAGTGATATCATGTTAGGTGCGCACGCGACATGAATATAACAAGTGAGGGATACGCACCTGAACCTTCGTGCGCAACACGAGATGCGCGTCCCCGGCATATGTGAGCCGAAATATTCCGCGAAACTGATCCGTCGTCAAGTCCCCGATATCGCGAATCTCAAGCTCGGGCGGCTGCAAAGGGTGTGGCAGTGTCAGTCAGTGGATCGGTTAGTTAGCCAGGTCGGTCGCGATCGCGGCCTCGGCGCACGCAGCCAGCGCTCAGATATGCGGGATAGGACGGAGAGGATATAGGAGGGGGCCGCCGAATATCGAGAGGTCGACTGTCTCGTGACGCCGAGGCAGGACGAGCGGTCGCGAGACGGTCAGAAAGAGACAGAAGAGTTAACGCACCTGCGTGCCCATCTCAAGTTCAACGACCTCGATCTTGTCTGCGATGACAGGGGGCTTCGCACCCTTGTTCAGAGCCGAGTTGAGCATCTCGATAGCGTCGGCGTGGAACTGGTCGGAGAAGCGGGGCCATTCGAACGAAAAGGACATGACGAGCGATGAGCGTCAGGCGAAAGCTGGCGGAGTTGTTGGGTGCGAATGCGAGATATATGTGATTGGAATATGTCTGCCAGTGTTCAGACAGCGTTTTGAGGGATTGGCAGACGCTGTGAGGGGCAGAAGGCTGCAGAAGGACAATGACAGGACTACGAGCGGTGCAAAAAGTTGTGCAAGCGTGCGGTGGGCTATCGAAGGCTGCACACCGTCTTCTAATGGGAGTAGTACGCAGGAGAGGAGGACATGGAGATGGCCATGCCGCCTGCGATGGGACGAAGGTAGGAGATATGCCGTATGAGGCGTTGGAGGAGAGAAAGTTGGAGACGGGTCCTGCCGTATCGTCTTCCGGGCGACGTCAGGGCCTCGAAGCGGCCTCGCAACTTGGCTACATCGAGTTCAAACCCCGAAAGCACTTCTCATCAGTTTTTTCAAGCACCGATAGCACCGGTCTTTGTCTTGCGTACAATCCTGTACAATCCCTGTCCGGTCTCTTCACTTCAGTCCCTTCGAATCCAAGTCCCGAATACTGTCCGAATGCCTCCGAGTCATTCCACCGCCCGCGGAGGACATGTTTCTCCCATTCAACAATCTGCGACGCGACCATGCCCCACCATGCCCATCTCCAGAAGAGGATAGGGAAACGTCAGATCGAAGGGGAGAAAAAAAAAGCCGGGTTGAGGCCAGAGCCTAATTCCCATCGAACTGAAATCTGACTAGAGTTCGCCTTACCGTTTTGCTTCCTTCAGTAGATCGAATCCACATGACAACGTTGATCAGTTTCTCAATCATGAAGCACGGTTCGTTCATTTTGTTTGACAATGGCTGCAATACATCATGGATACTGTCGTGGTTGCCTCCCTGTTCTTCACGCGGAGATGCCAAAGCGCCCATAGCGTATCTGGTCCGTCTCTTTCTCCACTTCCCTCTGCTGATAGCTTTATGCTGTCCTTTTCAATTCGATGCCATAGGCTGTTTGATGCGGTGAAACAGATCGTTGGCCAGATGTTCGTGCACGTCACCGCTCTGCGGGCAATATCTGGGTATACTACTTTTCGAACGTGTTCATCGATGGGATCCAGATTCGAGCGCTGTTTATCACAACGCGCGACCTTAGGGAACGTTCTAGGAGTGAGTAGGCAACGCATACCAGTGAGCGCGTCCGATCTCACTTCAGCCTGTTGTCCATCATACAGCTCGGTATGCCCACACGCACAACATATCAGGTATCAAAAATCAGTCATCGTAATCGTTCTCTTCATATTAATCGTTGTCTTCGTAATCGGTCTCTTCGTAAGCGTTCTCTTCATAACTGTTGTCTTCATAGCCGTTCTCTTCGAAATCGGCCTCTTCGACATCGCTCTGCTCGCCATCACTTTGCGGCTCTCCATCATTCTGCGGCTCTCCATCGCTCTGCGGCTCTCCATCACTCTGCGGCGCGCCATCACTCTGCGGCGCGCCATCACTCTGCGGCGCGCCATCACTCTGCGGCGCGCCATCACTCTGCGGCGCGCCATCACTCTGCGGCTCTCCATCACTCTGCGGCTCTTCATCACTCTGCGGCTCGCCATCGCTCTGCGGCTCGCCATCGCTCTGCGGCTCGCCATCGCTCTGCGGCTCGCCATCACTCTGCTCGTCATTCCTCTGTGCGCCATCGCCTTGTCCGTCGTCGCTCTGTCTGTCATCGATCCGCTCATCGCTACTCTGTCCGTAGTCTCTCATTCCGTCGCTCTGCCCATCATCGCTGTGTCGGTTTTCGTTTTGTATGCCAAGGGTCTGTTCTTCATCCATTTGCCCGTCGCTCTGATAGTGTCTGTCATCGCTTTTCCCATCATCGTATTGAACGTATTCGTTTGGTCTGTCATCGTTCTGTTCGTCCTCACTTTCTCCATCGCTCTGTTCACCGTCTCTCCGTTCATCGTCGCTCTGCACGGCATCACTCTGCCCGTCGTCGTACATTTCTCCCCACATGTTCACATTGTCACCTCTCGCCGGCGATCCTGTGGTCCATCCGGAGCTAGACGATGACACTGCTTGCTGTGCGCCGCCATACGTTCTTCCATGTATGTTTCTCTCCGCGCCATGATCCCGCAAAAGTCGCTCGATGTCTTCATGATGTCTCGAAACCGCAGCCTCCAGAGCGCGGTTGATATATTCTTGCCTGTTCGCACCTGCGGCCTTCTCCAGAAGCAGTCGCACGATCGTTTCGTGGCCGTACAATGCTGCTATGCGTAGTGCATTGCCAACCTCTCCTTCCTTCGCAGGAACATCGGCGCTCTTCTCTAGCAGCAATCGCACTATATCTTCGTATCCTCTTGATGCTGCCATATAAAGCGCAGTGCCGTTGCGCCCATCCTTCTCGTTCACATCTGCGCCCATATCAAGAGGCATTTGGTGGCCTTCCGATGGTACCTCTCGCAGTACGCTGCTGTCGTACCATTCCTGCGAGGCGCTGCTGTGCTCCCATTTCTGCAAGGATATGTCTGCGCCCTTCTCTAGCAACAACCGCACCACCCTCTCGTGGCCCATCGCCGACGCTGCCCCCACCGCGTTGCCATACGCTCCTCCCCGAGCATTTATATCTGCTCCCCTCTCTAACAGAGCTAGCGAGATTTCTGGCAAGCCGGCAAGCGCAGCGTAATAGAATCGAGAACCCTTTGGCGTCCTCTCCATGTCAAAGCCCGGTTGTCCGTCAAGGTCATGGAGTCGAACCCAAGCGACAAAGGCTCCGTCAGAATCGGCTGAGAAAAGGATGTCAATGAGAGTCTGCAGAGCGTCTGTGTTGTCGCTTGGTCCAGATCTAGCATGAATAGGCCAGTGCTGTGCTGCATATAACGCGAGCGGGAAATCTTTCAGTATCTCCTTACTTGGGACTTCGATAGAGTCAAACTGCAAAAGGTATGCAATGCATGTTTGAGCGATCAATGAATGGGATGCCTTCTCGCTGATGTCGAAGCCGATGCCTTGGGCACACGATGAGGAATCAAGGTATTGCTTGACGGAGAAGTGCGCGAGCTTGGCCTCTCCTGGTTCAAGGCATCAGTAAAACAATTGTTAGCCAAGGGTACTGTGTTCCAGCCCACCGTCAGACGATGTGACAACAAGACTTGAGCAAACAATCAAGATGATATCAGGATTATATCGCAGGTCAGGGTAGAATTGAGGGAATGGCTTCGACTCGAAATCGACACCTGCCACCTCAGCCAGTTCATCCAATTTCAGGGGACGAGCGGAAAAGGATAGCCATTGCAAAAATGTCAAGGCCATTCGAAGATCTCTTTCACTGAGCTTCGAGAGTATGCGGTCATAGGTCTCGTGCAGACTGTGGGGCAGATTCTCCAGTCGCTCCTGCAAGTCGCGAGCCGTGCGGCACAAACGTATTTCGTCTAGTTGTAGAACAGCCAATCGAAACCTGAATACGCCACATTATGGTGAGCACAAAGACTAACAATTCAAATGCACAAACGCACATTCCATCTGACATCTCCAGCACTTTCGCTTGAATTTCCTTTGCCTTGCCCTTCCAAAATCTCAGCTGGCCGTCGGTTAACAACTTGTGATCGATGTATTCCTGAATGTCTCTTCGGACGGGGTCGCCCTCCATGCACACCTCGACAGCCTTTAGCGATTGAAGGGCACGCTCAATACTCAACTCCTTTCGACTTGTGACGAGAACGTGCACATTTCGCGTAAACTCTTGCCAGCATGTAAGATCCTTCATCCAATTCAGAACCCTTGTCCTCTCCGATGACTGATCGGGAATAGCTGAATTGTCAGAGCATTCGTCGAGAGAGTCTGCGATCACGTAGGCATGCGTGAATTGTCTCAGGATATGTCGGAGAGTGTCTTGAAGATATTTCAGGGATGGCCACGAGTATCCTTCTCCATATAGTTGCACCAAGGCTTCGGGAATGACGGAGCATTGGAGAGCAAACTGTTTGATAAGAGAGCGGATGAAACCCTCGTGCTGTTGGAGTCCCTCTTGAGCATCTCTGGAGTCAAAGAAGAAGTATCCTATAGCAGCTGAGCCATCTTCTTTGCAGCGCACAGTGATGTCTTCGATCGCAGACGAGCTGGGTGATAGCTATTCAGTCTGATCGCTGCCATTATTCTAGAGGTTGCTTTCTCTCGCTCACCATAGAATTGTCTTCCCGCAGCCAGCTGGGCATGTATTTCATCATTCAGCGAGAGATGTGGCATCGTAAAATGTACCTACGGATTCCATGCACCCACATCAACGATCCTGGTCGCTCTTTCCATTCCAAAAAATCCTGCCCAGTCAGGAACCAAGAGCCAGTACCTTCTTGGTGCCTTTCTCGAGCATTGTCGTAGTTGTGTGTCGGATCAGGCGCCTTCAGCCATTCGAAGATCTTCTCATAGCGCTTAGCTGATACAAAAGACAGCTTGAATTAGCCCTGTGATATCCAGAGCTGAATGAGAGAAGGTGAGTACCAAGTTTTTCGTCTTGAAGCTTTCGAACAGTCTTCTCTGTTTGGATGATCACCCGGCGATCAAACTTCTTCATCAAATCCCCGCAGCGCGCCTCGAACGCTTGGACACGTTCCTTCATATCTTCGGATAATGTGTCTCGCAAAAGCCGGCCTTCAGGCATCCGTGAAGAGTCACGACATCAAACACGGCAGCAAGGACTACACAATAAACTCACGCGCTCTCGACAGCTTTGAGTACTCATCAATGAGCGAAGCGATATCCAAGGATACGCGACCGATCGCTTCAATGATATTTTCAGTGCCGTTGATGACCATTAGGTCCGAACATTCGTTGGCAGCGTTTACCATCTCACGCAACGATTCTGCTAGGCCTCGGACGGCATCATCCTGGAGCTCTTGATTTTTTGAAGCCTATCGTACAGGTACAGAGATTAATACCTGCCCAAGTCTAATAACAGAAGACTTACTTTGTACACCGACAGGAGAATCGTGCATGAAACCTTTAACACCGGATGTGCCTGTGCCTCAGATGAGCTGCGCAAAAGGCAGAGATGCAACGCACAAAGAGGTTAGAGAGATACATACGTCACCAACGACGTTCATGATCTTCGCGATGGCCTCGAGGGCTTGTCCGATGGCTGATATACACTTGCCAACTGTTTCTATATAAAATCCATCTTACGACAAGGTGTTCAAACTTTATGCTTTTGAGGACGCACCAGAGCTTTTCAGACCAGCAACGCTTTCGTCCACCCTTTGCATCGTATCTCGAGCAGGGTCGGAAACGAGTACAAGCTTCAACTTGACTTTGACAGCAGTTTTAGCACCAGCACGATCAATAAAGTCAAGAGCAGGTCCTGCAGGAATAATTAGCCCCAAACATCGTTAGAAGCAGCTGAATCAAGCTCACCGTCAGCGAGCACATCAATGACCTTACCAGAAAAATGTCCCAGCAAACGTGAAGAACAGAAAACCGAGGGGCATTTCGCTTTGCGGAAGATTTCACCTTGAATGCTCGATGACGGTCGAAACCAACTAAATGAAGGGTGTGTATTGCGTGATAGTTTCGAATGAACGTCAAGTGTATAAGCGTACATCCGATGTTCCTCTTGCCAGTGTAGTGGCGAACGATTAGAGATCTTCTTCGACTTCCACTCCATCTTGTCATCGATATTCACAACCACGTATCGATTCTCGCGTCTACCGCCTCCAATCTCTCCCTCGATCTCGATGCCTATGAGCGATGAGTCTCTTGAGCACACACTTTCATCACTACGATAGCTTACCAATCAAAAGGGCAATCAGCCCAGACTTAGGCTCTTGTCCTTGTAAGTTGTTGTTTTCGAAAGCCACGGACATAGTGAAGGAATGGCGAAGGTAAGATGCAAACGCTGACGGATTTCGGGGTGGGATACCTCAATTCCTAGAGGCGATAGGGTCGACATCCAAGTTGCTACTTATAGTCTTATGTACACAGGCCAATCCAGACTTGCGTCTTCTTCCTAAGATCTGTGAAAATTCAATGAACAATCAACATTCATTGAAATAACAACAATTCGAAATACCCAGTGATATCCAAAATTGGGAGATGAGACATATAGGTCAAGGGAAAGCCGCATTCCATTCACGACATTCTCCTCGCAATGGTGTTTTCACGCACGATATAACATTAAGTATGCAGTTGTATAAAAAATGGCTGACAATGCCGCAAACGAGAAACCTCTATCAACCTGCCGCAGAATGCTCAATCAGCCATACATAGCAAGTTTCCTATATATATCATACTTAGCCGTACCACCTCCCACCTCCAAAAACGTCACGGTCTGAAGACCCAGTCAAAACCCGGTCGAGGCAAGTACAGGCAGATCTTTTTGAATGGATTTGAATCTGTCCCCCTCTCTCCCAATCCGGAAACTTAGACTTTTATCCTGGTGATTCGAGGCATATCCATTGATATCCATTGATATATATTCGGTTCGATTCACCATTTTTCTTTTGCAAATCAGTAAAATAGCCATTTTGTATCCATTGGGATCCATTGCAATCAATTAAATGTTTAAACACCCAATATACATTGCAATTTGCGCCGCTTGCACCATCTGACATCTTCCACATCTCCCGAAATTGTCCTGCACCCGCCATTGCCCTCCACACCCTCCGCCGTCGTCCAGCCTTTCCCTGACCTTCCCCTACCGATGACATGCGCACACTAGCTCCTGTTACGATGCCATGGATGCTCCCGCTGCCTATGTAATGAGAATTTGTCAGTATTTATAGTCATCATGGAGGGAGCGAAACGGTACCGTGTTGCGCTCCAGCTGTTTGTACCGCTGCAGATTGGAGTCAGCATATCGGGCTCAATGTGACATGGTACAAGGGAAGGGCGCGACGGACCAATTTCTCTTTCTTGCTCAGCGACACCCAATAGTCTGCACAATCCTGCTTCCCCGCATTAGGATACATCATCTTTCGCTCTCGCGCGCATATGTTCCTATGGAAGATTAGCATCGGTGAGTAGTGTGAGAGACGGTTTAAGAGACATACTCAGCGGAGTTTTTCTTGCCAGGATTCCACTTTCGTACCTTCTTCTCGCTCTCCTGGGCCATCGAAACAATTCTCTTCCTATCCACTGCCGAGGCTAATGTGGGCAGTTCGAATGCAGCCTCATCAACAGGATCTTGGCTGGTGGAGGGGCTGAAAGAACTAATTAGCGGTGCGGAAGAGATTGAGAGAGAGCTGACGGACACATCCAAGTCCAAAGTGGGTTCTGTTGGACCAGCGACAGTCATCACCATTGTTGTGTTGGGGATCGTACCAATGCTGGAGTCTTGTTTCGCGGCCACTGAAACAAACACGGGAGGGACGGCAATGTCGATATCCATTAGAACCGTGATGCCAGACATTGCAACAGCGTTCTCATCTTGCTCCGTTGTTGAGATGGTCATGGGCACAGGGCTATCTCTTGTGTTGGCGCTTGTATCGGAAGGTTAGCACTACAAGCAAACAAAGTCAATGAGTGACATAGAGGAACCTGTTGAGTCAACATACAAGGGATCAATGATAACCTATCGGATTTGATTGTTAGGATGTGTCAATCTACATGTGAATGCACTTACAATCGGAGTGAAGGCTGGAACAATTGCAAGGGGAATGGCTACAAGAGGCTGCGAGGGACGGGGATGGCGGTGAGAGATGACGAGGGGGCCGCAGCGAGAGACGACGAGGGGGCCGCAGCAAGAGACGACGAGGGGACCACAGCGAGAGAAGACGAGGGGACCGCGGCAAGGGATGAGGGGGCCGCGGCAAGAGACGACGAGAGGACAGCAGCGAGAGACAAGGGGACCGTGGCAAGAGACGACGAGAGGGCGGCAGCGAGAGACAATGAGGGGGTGGCAGCAAGAGACAATGGGGAGGTGGCGGCGAGAGATGATGAGGGGGCGGCAGCAAGAGACGATGGGGGGGTGGCTGCGAGAGACAGTATGAGAGCGACTGTTGTGAGAGACTGGAGGACATCAGAAACAATGGGCAGAGGCTGTGAGGACACAATTGAGGGGCGAGGAGAGTTGGAGGTCGCAGTTGTGGTGGTGTCGTCAGCTAGCTCATGCTTGGACAATGTGGACTCGACGCGCTTGGCTGGGTGATCGCCACTGCTGTTTGCGTCCTGCTTGCGCTTACGCATTGTTAGGTCGGAGACCTATCACGTGCTATAAGCACGAAGGGGATCCCTAGGCTAAACTTCGACTGAGTCGTACAACCGCAAATCCCAAGGGATAAAGACGATTGATCGTCTTTGGATCCTCTGTAGGAATTCGGGATCACTGTCTGCCTTCTCTTGAAAGATGAGAAGCAGATGATCTTCGAGGTCTTCTTTGTGATGCGGAGGAATCGGAGAATCCTCGCCTGTCCAACAGATGACGCTGGGAGGAGACCAGCTGAGGACTCGATATGCGGCGAGTCCTGTGTAGTGGTGGGTGAATAGAGAGAGCGATCCGAAGGGAGACGAGGCAGAGAACTCCGTGGCTTCGTCAGACCGTGTAAAGTCAAAGCTCAGATCTGACAGAGATCGCAGAAGCGTGGGTTAGGAAGGTAACCAGACGCTTGGCGCAGTGCAGAGATCGAGTGTATTACAGGTGAACGAGCTGAGGCTTCTAAGAAGCTCATCTCGTCTATATATACAAAGAAGTATCTAGGGCCGGATCTCGATCAGGTCCGTGCGCTTCTAAGGTACCGAAGTCAACGATCGAGATCTGTAAGCTAAGGCACCTCCGATCTAAGTATAGTACAGAATTGCAAATGTCTGTCCACATCAATAAGCGAATGTCTGTCCACATCATTAGTAACCAGGAACCAGGAACAGGTCAGGAACCAAAGTCTATCCACATCAAGAATCAGGAACCATAAGTAATAGTTCATGCGTCAGCATGTCAATGGTGATGAGTCAGCAATCCGAGCCAGAGTCAGTATCATGAGCGAACCACTTGACCAGCCCTCCTGTCCACGTGCGAAGCACGTGTTAGGACGCGGTCCTAACACTACCCCCCTCTTTACACCAGTCTTCTCCGCTTGACGCGAGAGTTGACGACGGCGGGAGGTTCGCGAGGGTGCTTCTCGTCGAAGGTGGGGATGATGCGGTTAGGGTAGCCGGTCCAGTTGGCGGTGTCGATCATGTGTTCCATCGACTGTTTGTGGTACCCGTATTCTTCAGCCGCTCGATCCATCTGCAGACGAGGCGACGCATCTGCTCCCGGTGCCTGTCATAGTCGCGTAGAAAGCCGCGCGCCGTAATGTCCGTTCTCTGTCTAACGCTCGTGATTGGACATCCCACGACGAGATGCCCGGCGCGACCGCATTCCCAGCAGAGGCGAGTGGCGGGGTCGGAGGGAGTAGTAGGCGGGACAGATGGCGGGTTAGGCCAGACAGCTTCGGAGTCAGCAGCGTCCGCGGGCCATTCGGACTCTGTCGCAAAAGGTAGCGCCGGAGACTGGGGGAGGCTTCGTCGACAATGATAGGGTGGGCGGCGTCGCCTTCGAGTACGGGAGGGGATGGGGAGACAGCAGGGGGTGAGGAGGGTGGTACCGGTAGCGGGCGAAGTACCTGGCGATCCCTGACGACTTGTTCCGGGTCGTAGGGAGGCTCGTGGGCCGTAGAAACCGACCGATCTCGTCGTCGTTTGGGACGTAGGAGGTTCTTCCACTGGTGATTCGTGCCGATTGATCCGGGGTTCGTAGTCCCGTCGTCAGGAGTTCCGGCCCGATGGAAACCTTCCAGGTTAGACGGGCTTGGTCATGATCCAGGGCCTGACGTGGTCTTCCGGGGTATACCCGATCGCCCAGTATGACGCGACGGTGTGAACTCCGCGGCTGTTGAGAGGGAAGAGTCGGGTGGGGATGAGTCCCTTAGGAATGTACTCTTCTATTTCGAGCGAGCGCCGTTGAACCCAGAGCAGTGAAACCAGCGAATGGTGTCGTCCCTGTACTTGATCTTGTCGAGGGTGTCGAGCCAGGCCTGTACCGAGTGTGCTGTAACAGGACTGAGCTGCTAGCGTAGAGTCCTCCCAACCTGTAGTTGATCATGTCGTTCCTCAGTTGAGGGAGGTTAATGAGACCGCCTAGTTTGTAAGACGTGATGGCTACGTTTTTGAGGAAGACGGTCTGCTGTAGGTTGAGAGGTCCGGCGAACACCTGATAAACCTGCGCCAAATCATCTGCTGTAAATAAAAGAAAAGGTCCTGGTATCCCTGAGCCCGGGTTGGTTGAGGATAATGGGGGCCTCATCTCCAGCTACCGTGATGTGGTAGATGCTGTTGCTGGTGCGGAGGTCGCGGTATTGGGTGAGGTCGTGGAGGGGAGGGTGTGGCAACGAATGCGAAGACGAGGGGTGGTGCCGTGGACGGCGAAGATCTCCTGGGGATGATGAGGTGGCGTCCATCATGTGTTCCGGGAGGCGAGTGATGGCGATGTCTCTGACGGGGTTCTCGATGGGCATGGCCTCGTCTGGGATGGTCTCGGGTTCGCCTCGTTCGGAGTCGGTGTCGTCTTCGTACAGGGTAGGAGTGGGGTGGCAGGGACGGGGGAGATGGTGCGAAGGATGAAGGGTTGGGGGAGGGGGTGTTCGAGGTGTACATGGAGGAGGAGGGGGAAGTCATTCTGAGGTTGCTGAGGATATAGCGGGGGGAGTGAGTGAGGAAGTGTTGGACTGCTGCTAAGGACATTCAAATGTAGCTGGGAGCTGGGGAATGTCTTGTCGAACAGCAGGGTCTTTTATACTGAAGAGAGGCCAATGGTGGCGGCCGCGTGAAGGGAACCGAGGACGAGAGCGATAGCAATGGAAACGGCGGTGAGAGCAAGAGTCGCGATGATCGTGTAAATGGCCACTTGAGTTAGAGTGGGGTCGAAGGGGGTCATAGCCGTTTGCCTGGCCATGCCAAACCTCGGTTGGTCTGCTTTTGTAGCTCCTGGTATGCTTGTGACCGCCAATTAGAGCTGTCCGATCGTTTCTGTTGAGGCTTTGATCGAGAGAGATCTATATTGGGCTTCTTCGGCTTGGCTTCTCGATCGTTGATTGACGCAGGTGGCACTTTTGATCGAGGAACCAGGGGTCGCTTCTTGAGCTGCATCATCCTCTTGTCGATTGCTTCCATGATAGGGGATAGCCAATCCTGTGGCGAGAAGCTTCTTTCCGATCGGATGCTTCTCGAGCTTCTTTTTGATCTGATCTTCTTCGACTGCCCTGTTGTGCTCCAATTCGATCACCAGGGCGAGAATGGAGCTTCCATTCCCTTGACTGCTCGAGGATGCCGCCGGTAGAAGTCACTAATGGCTTCCTTGGCATTAGTGACGTTTGACGCGGCTTCCCAAGAGTTGTCCGATTCAGGGTAGCCCTTCCATTTGATCAGGTACTGGAGGGTCTTCCATCGTCCGAAGCGTCTAGCTCCGACGACTGCTTCGACTTCGAATTCTTCTTGCCCCTGGATCAGATCCGGGGCCGGTTTAGGGTAGTTAGGTCCGTAGACTTCGTTCTCCTTGTAGGGCGTGAGTCGACTAGCGTGGAAGACGTCGTGAATACGCTGCCAGCTATTGGGCAGCTTCAGCTTGAAATTGACTGTTCCTATCGTGTCAATGATTTCGAAGGGTCCAAAGCGTTTGGGCCTGAGTTTCTCTGATGGGTGATCGGTGTGTATGTTCTTCCCATCTAACCATACTTGATCTCCTTTCTTGAAAGGCGGCAGTTCCGTTCCATAACGGTCGTGCTGTATCCTCATGGCTTCGGCTGCAATTTCGAGGCTGGCTTGCGCTTCCTTCCTAGCGCGGTGCAGAGCTTCGAGGCGAGCGTCGGCGGTGGGGACATTCGTGTTTCCTATGATGGCTGGGTAAGCCCGTGGTTGATAACCGTGGAGAAGCTCAAATGGTGACTTCTGCGTGGCTGAGTGTTGATGCGCGTTGTGGGCATATTCCGCATAAGGAATTAATCCTGCCCAATCGTCCTGTGAAGAGCTGCAAAAGGCTCTTAGGTACTGTTCTAGTTCTTGATTCATTCGTTCGGTGGCGCCGTCTGTTGTGGGCGATAAGCTGTGCTCAAGGCGATCTGATTCCTAGTTCTTTAAGCAGAGCTTGCGCTACTTTGGATGCGAATTGGGTTCCTCTGTCCGATATGATTTTATCGGGGAGTCCATATCGTCTCCAGGTGTTTTCTAGTAGAATTTTGGCCGTTCCATCCGAGTCAATGGATTTCTTGCATGGGGTTATTACTGCAGTTTTGTGAATCGGTCGGTGACCACGTGAGCGAGTCGTATCCGTTTGATTCGGTAGATCTGTAATGAAGTCCATGGTTATTGTTCCAAATGGTCGGTCCGGAATCTCCGTGGGTTGTAATGGTACCATGGTGGGGTGCGTGTCGTTCTTGGTTGATTGACATGTCGCGCATCCTTCTACGTATTGATGTACCGTATTCGAGATTCCTGGCCAGGTGAATTCTTGTCCTACTGAGGCTAGAGTTCCTCTTTGTCCTGGATGTCCTGCTGCTAGGTTGTCATGGTTGAGCCTAATGATTTCTTGACGAAGTTGTTCGTTTCGAGGAACATATATTTTTCCTCTGTGAAGGACCAGTCCTTCTTCTTCGTTCCATTCCTGTAGCCTTTCTTCATGCTCCGAGGTCCTAGAGCTTTGACCTTGGTTAGCGTTTCTAGCAGCCATTCGTCTTTCTTGTTTTCTTCAATGATTCTTGTCGAAGGTCGTCATCGATTATTGTGACTCCTCCGCGACCTGTGGCTCTGATATGAAGAATTTGATGGGGTCCCACACGTCTTGTGTCTTGATCTGTTGACCTCCACTAGAGTTTCGCTTGAATCATTTATTCCTACGAGTGTTTCGCTTGAGCTGTCGAATTCTTTATTGAAAAGTTTCGGTTCCAAGAGTGTTTCGCCTGAATTGTCAAATTCCACCCCCTTTTTATGGTCTGGACGCCGTGACAGACCGTCGGATTTATTAGTGACTCCCGCCTTGTGCGTTAATTTGTAGTCGAAACGCGAGAGGTAGAGTGACCATCTTGCTTGCCGACGGTTCAGCTTTTGACTAGATCTGAACCATTCGAGGTTCTTGTGGTCCGTCCAGACGTCTACCGGGTGGTCGGCGCCTTCCAAATAGTGTCGCCAGGCTTCAAACGCTCGAACCACCGCTAGCAACTCTTTATCATAGATTGGGTAGTTGCGTTCGGTTGGTGAGAGCGACTTGGAAACGTAGGCACATGGGTGCCATTTTCCGTCCTTGGCGACTTGTGATAATACTGCTCCTGTGGCGAAATCCGAGCATCGCATTCGATGCGGAAGGGTTCCTTGTATCGGCATGACCAGTACCGGTGATTCTGTAATATTCGTTTCAGCGTTTGAAACGCTTCTTCGCATGCTGGTGTCCAATCCCAGGTGCGTTCCTTTTGTGTTAACTCGAATAGCGGTCGTGCTATTTTTGAGTAGTCCTTGATAAATCTGCGATAGAAATTGCAGAAACCTAAAAATGATTGTACTTCTTTGACCTTTCCAGGTGTGGGCCATTCCATGATGCCGGCGACCTTGATGGGGTCCATTTCCAGTGTCCGTGTGATATAACGTATCCGAGATAGTCGATTTTCTTTTTATGGAAGTGGCATTTCGACGGTTGCAGTATAGATCATTATCTTGTAGGATCTGCAATACTTCCGTACCGTTGCGATGTGTTCGTCCATGGTTTGGAGAATACGAGGATGTCGTCCATATAGATAGCTACTTTCCGGCGTAGATGAGATCTTTGAACAAGTGTTCATCATTGTTTGGAATGTTGCCGGCGAGTTGGTTAATCCAAAGAACATGACCAGGGGTTCGTACATTCCTAGATTGGTGACGAACGCGGCTAGTTTTTCGCTTCCTTCTGCCATGAGTACGTTGTTATATCCTGTATCGACGTCCATTAGTGAAAAGTATATGGCCTCGGCTAATAGGTCTAGTAATTCTTGAATCATCGGCAGAGGGTACTTGTTTTTGACGGTTATTTCGTTGAGTTTCCGATAGTCCATTACTGGTCGTAACTTTCCGTTCTTCTTTTTGATGAAGAAAAAGGAGATGCCATGTGCGACTTGGATTCCCGAATGAATCCTTTCTTGAGGTTTTCGTCTATGAACTTCTTGAGTTCCATTTGTTCCGCTGGGCTGAGACTATACAACTTGGGTCGGAGCGAGTGTTCCATTCCTTCTTTGATCTCGATCTTGTGATCCCAGGGTCGAGAGGGTGGTAGCTGTCCCTTCTTTCGACCTTCGAAAACCTTCCGATAATCCCAGTATTCCTTCGGTACTATTTCTTCGAAGGATAGTTCGGTTTTCCTTTAGCTTCTTCTGCAAGTCGTTGCGAGTTGGTGTGCTTTGTTGCTTTCCAGTTTTGGACGAACTGGTGAACTTCCCTGAGCCGGTGTGTTGGCATATGAGGGTTCCGTGGTTTCGGCGCGATGGATATCCATGCCTTCTTCGGAGTCGTTGTATAATTCAGTGCCTGTAAAGTTCCGTATTCAGGCATCTGACCAAGTAGACTCCGTCTTCTTCGATTTCCGTAGAGGGAGCGCCGGAAGACCGTCGCCATCCTCTTGAGCGTCTTCTTCAGCCCATGTCGGAGCCTTGTAATTTCTGGCTCGGGCTTTCAGACGTTCTGCATTCAACCTTTGAGTTGTGAACTCCGGACGTTCAGGTATTGTCCGCGGATGTGGTACTGTAGTGTTTCCCACTTTCCGGCCTTTCTTGCCTTTTCCTGGCTTTTGCGCGGGGATTGAGTAGTCGTTTGTCCTCGACTCTGTTCCAGACGCCGTATACTCGGGTTCGTTTTTCCCGTTCTTCTTGCAGCCTTCTTGGCTGTTACCGGCCCTCCTTGTATTAGGCAGGAGGGTGGGCATCGTGTGAAGTGTAGTCCGTAGGCATGCCAGTCGACTTCTGGGTTGTGTTCAACAACCAGTCGGTTCCTAGGATGACATCTTCCTTCCCTATTTCTGCGATATAGAATCTTGCTGATTCCGTATGCGACCCCCCTTCTTCGCCTAGAACTTTTAGTTTAAGTTCGGCGTACTTGGTGATTGGTCCTCCTTTGAATTCGGTGTTTTGTACCGTGTTGACCGGAATAGGGTTGGGGGTTTCTGTGTCTTGATTTGATGCATTTCTACAAATCTGGGTGCATAAATATTCCTGTGGCCCCGCTGTCGACGAGGGCTTGGGTTGCAGCTTTTCTGTTCTTGCCTATGAGCATTGTCTCGATTCGGAGTGATGGTGCACCATGTGTTTTCATTTCCGAAAGATACAATATATCTGGATGTCCATGCTCTTGGTCAGCGACTTTACTGGCCAGAGGAGCGTACCTATTTCCTGCAAGAATCCTTCTCTCCGCATCCGCTGCCGATGGGAGAGCCTTTAAAAATTCTTCGAGTCACTAAAGGCTCGAACTTCCTCAACTTCTTCAACGCTGAGGCCCATCATCATTTGTTGGATGTGAGCGACGCGGGTCTTCCTTCTTCTTGTTCTTCGTCGTCGTCTTCTTCTCCATGTAGCGCACCATTCGGCGCTTGGGCTGGAATCTGCCCGGAAGTTCTGTTTGGGGCGTGAGGGACAATTGCGCGCCATGTGCCCGGTCTTCTTGCAATAGAAGCATTTGCCTTCTTTGGCCACTTGCTTCTTTCCTCCGGGCTGAGCTTCTTGAATCGAGTGCGAATTGCATCGGCCTCCATTTCTGCAGCGTCTACGTCCATGGGGACGTATTGGCTTTCCCTTTCCTGACGAGCGGGTGCTTGTTCGTCATAGAATGTCCTAGGGGTGTAGAATTGGTTCTTTCCTCGTCGGAGGTCGCGTGCTCGATTCCTTTCGATGCTCAGTGTTTCATGGCGTTTGGCCTTCTTGACTAGATCGTCCCAGGTAGCGCTGCTTGCCGGGTCGATGTAGATTCGTTCCGCTAATTCCCAATTAAGGCCCCTCATGAAGTGTGCCTTCTTGGTTTCCAGGTCGACTCCTGCGAGTTCCGCGACCTGTTCGAAGAGCTGAAGGTATGCGTTGAGGGATTCTTTTCCTCGGTTGAGTCTGGACAATTTGTCTCTGGCGTCCAGCTCCTTGTTAAATTCTTCAAAGTCCGTGGCGATCTGCTTTCGGACTGATGTCTTGCCGACGACGGCTTTCCACGCATAGGATAGCCAGTCGTCCTTTTCGTTTCTTGCTTTGGTAAATTCCTGGACCATATTCCTGCTGATCCTCCCTTCATGTAGGATAACGCATAGGCGATTTTGGCGAATTCGTCCGCGAAATCTTTTTCCTGGCAAGGATCATCAGGTCGATTTCGTGGAGGAACTGCTCGGTTCGTTTCCTGTTTCCATCGAAGGGGGTGGGTTTGGCCATAGCCGGTCCCTTGGACTCAGTACCTCCAGGATTTGTCGACATTGTATCGGCAGGGGGCTCTGGATCTCTAGGTGGTTCTGGATTTCCACTCGGTGTTTGAGTATGCTGCGGCTGGGGATTTGGTCCGATGCTGGGGTTTGAAATCTTGACTGGGGAGCGGTCCTATGTAAGGGGGATGAATAGGGGGTGCTTCTTCTAGAGACTCTAGATCCACTGGCGGTTTCTGTGGGTAGAGTAGATATGTGTGGTCTCGGTGGGCGACGAGACCGATCTGTCGGTGATGCAGGCCTGCTGTAGGTTTTCCTTGCGACGTAGTCCGCAAGTTTCTCGAGGAGAGGGAGGATGCTGCGTAGACTGTTTCCCGTTAAGTGCGAGGATGTCTCCAAGGTACGTCCTTCTTCTTATAGATGCCGACGAGTTTGTCCCCGAAGTAGAAGTGTCTGTTTCTTCGTCGTAGTATAGTTGATCGATGTCAAGGTCTTCGGGTAAGTCTGCGAAGACCGCAACGGGATCTGTGAGATATCCTGTGGGTATCCTTTATTGAGGGTGTCCGTGATGTTTTATTCTTGAAGAAGAAGGGTACTGCCTGTCTTCTTCCTGCTTGTAAGTCTCGTTGTAAGTCTGGGTCCCTTTTGATGATTTCGTTAATAGCAATATCGATCCTGTCGATGAGTTCGATGATTTCCGAGAAGGTGTATCCGGTGATGAGCGTTCTGAGATAATAAGTTTTTCTGGCGAACTCTCCTTCTCTTGTGATGAAGACGAGTCCTTCGAGTTCCGTGTGGACTGGTGGAGAGTCAACTGTGTCCAGCGTGTCTGCCTAGGTGGTAGTGAAGGTCCAATGGAGGAGGATGGAGTAGTTGGCTCTATTATCCTGGTTCTTGATGAGCTCTGCTCGGATTCCGTCGGAGTCGATATTCTTTGCGATTGTTCTTCTGAGATCGGCGATAAAAGGGATGGGGAAGTTGTCCGGTCGTCCGTCGTGGATTTCGACCGAATGCTTTGTCCTGATGACTTCGGGTTCTCCGTTGTCTGTGAGGGAGAATATCGTCTTGGGTTCGCTAATGAAGCAAATCCCGGAAAATCTGTATCCAGTTTGTTTGAAGTCTATGTAGATTTCCTTTTCTTGTTGTAGCCTGAACGTGGCTACTCCCGAGTATACTTTGGTCGGGTTCCTGTGCCGTGCTACTTCGGCGGTTCCTAAGGTTCTTCCTGGAGGGTCCTGCTTGGTTGGCCCTTCCTGCGAGTGCTAAAATGTTATTCAACGAGTTGAATAAGAGGAGTCTTTGTTGGGCGTCCAGTTGATCCAGTTTGAATAGGGTAGGGATGTAAGAGCTCGTTCAAGTGTTAGGTCGGAGACCTATCACGTGCTATAAGCACGAAGGGGATCCCTAGGCTAAACTTCGACTGAGTCGTACAACCGCAAATCCCAAGGGATAAAGACGATTGATCGTCTTTGGATCCTCTGTAGGAATTCGGGTCACTGTCTGCCTTCTCTTGAAAGATGAGAAGCAGATGATCTTCGAGGTCTTCTTTGTGATGCGGAGGAATCGGAGAATCCTCGCCTGTCCAACAGATGACGCTGGGAGGAGACCAGCTGAGGACTCGATATGCGGCGAGTCCTGTGTAGTGGTGGGTGAATAGAGAGAGCGATCGAAGGAGACGAGGCAGAGAACTCCGTGGCTTCGTCAGACCGTGTAAAGTCAAAGCTCAGATCTGACAGAGATCGCAGAAGCGTGGGTTAGGAAGGTAACCAGACGCTTGGCGCAGTGCAGAGATCGAGTGTATTACAGGTGAACGAGCTGAGGCTTCTAAGAAGCTCATCTCGTCTATATATACAAAGAAGTATCTAGGGCCGGATCTCGATCAGGTCCGTGCGCTTCTAAGGTACCGAAGTCAACGATCGAGATCTGTAAGCTAAGGCACCTCCGATCTAAGTATAGTACAGAATTGCAAATGTCTGTCCACATCAATAAGCGAATGTCTGTCCACATCATTAGTAACCAGGAACCAGGAACAGGGTCAGGAACCAAAGTCTATCCACATCAAGAATCAGGAACCATAAGTAATAGTTCATGCGTCAGCATGTCAATGGTGATGAGTCAGCAATACGAGCCAGAGTCAGTATCATGAGCGAACCACTTGACCTGCCCTTCTGTCCACGTGCGAAGCACGTGTTAGGACGTGGTCCTAACAATAGAGTTGTGCGCTATCTATCGAGAACATGAGACACATGTCGGCCGACGTGATCTTTCCTTCCAAAACAGCCATGATGTAATCACTCCCTCAAAAGATGTTGTTGTAGATGTCCATGTCGATCTTATTGCCATTCCGGCGAACCTCCTCTATAATCGTCTTTGTTGCCCATTGCCTGTACGACATCTGGTCGGAGCCTTCCGTCGAGCGCCAAGTGGCTTGCAGCTGTGGTCCGACAGGCAATGTATGGAATGTCTGGCGAGCTACCTTGACTTGACCTCTACTATGGAGCAACTTGAGCTGATCGTGACGAGGTTCATTGCATTCCGGACAAGTCAAGAGGTCGGAAAATGGCCCAGTGTATGCAATGCAGGTGTTAGGACACATATCATGGATGATTGGGACGACACCGCTCATCCTAGCGACGCGGCGCTTGACCTGGTCCAGTGACAAGATCTCCGAGTCTGGGTACCGTCGAATGATCGTGTCGCGGACAAGCTTATATGTTTCATTCGATGCATGGCTAATGTCGAGGGAGAGGCGAAGATCGGGGTCATCAATCACTAATTTTTTGCAAGGGGGTTTCGCATGTGCTCCACACTGTCAGGATCCATGCCACTCTCATCCAGCGAGGCGGTGCGAAGGTTGCTAATGAACTGTTGAGAGATTTCGATGGAATTGATATGAGAGAGAGGAACATCTGCGTCCGGCCCTGCATGATCGTCTGCGTGAGGAGGCGGTGACTCGACGTGAGGTTCTGCATCAGGCTTGGTATCTGGATCAAAAGGCGGACTATCTGCGCGTGGTTGGTTTGGCTGTGCATTTTCTGCTGCCTGAACGAGGTCTGCCAAGCTTCCCTGGTCCGGAATATTGGGGTCTTCTGGTTCAGGTGGTGGGTTCTGCAAAGCGAAAGGGGAGGGGGAGGCAATGTGGGATCGGTAAACATTTTGCGAGGCACGGCACCTCGCAGAAGATCGGGAACCTGGGGAAGACTGGCCACTGCAGCATGTTGATCAACTCCTGCCGGCTCTGGTAGCAGGGCAGGATCGTTATTGGCATAAATTTCCTAAATGCGCTGAACATAAGTACTTGGTCAAGCAGCACACATATGGAACGTGAATCGCTCACCAACGCTTCCGTGCTAATGGAATTTCCCATCCGCTTCTTCAATGTACCGCTTGACAACTGTTCTTCCGCTGTCCGTTTTCTTGACTCTGATCCAGATGGCAGCGTACGTTGGGGAGGCAAGCGCGAATGCGAACACAGCAGTTTGTGGTTGTACCAGGTCGCATGGCACACCCACCATCCTCGTTCGCAGTGCTTCAAGCAGGTGCACCACTCTTTCCCGTTATCATTATGTGGCTCGGGAGGGTTCGTAGATCGACGCATCCAGAGGTCATGAGCTAGATTGCGGGAAAAATGATATGATTGTGAGGAACAGCGAGGTATCGATCAGCAGAACACCACTTACCCACAGCCTACGGTGAATGAAGCTGGTAGTGAATGAAGCAAGTACCAAAAAACGAATTTTCAAGTACGCCAAGTGAATAGCGTCCAAGAACTTGCCTGGGACGCGCGTCGCACTAGCTGAGTTGCTTACGCCTTCCACAGCCTTCCCATCTACACACAACAGACACATCTCTCGCCCTTCTCCACACATGCTGAATGCTACACTTCTAATCTATTTGTCTTCCCTATACCCTGCCTCGCAAATGGCAGTGTGACTCTTTTGGACTCGCGTCCGCATGCCGTTGTCATCATATCCCCACCATCTCTCCACATCATGTCGTTAAAATTTTCTCCATTCTACTTACTTATTCAATGGCCATATGTGAGTCAGCTGTGTCTCTTTGCAATGTTCTTGACTGACCACTGGCTCATGCGATCTATCTGACACCGGAAGCCGGATGGTTCTCTCTCCATCCACTCTCGCACAACCACTCAACGTCACCATACAGTCCGATCCCGATCCCGAGCGCGTCACAACTTGGCTAGGGAGAGAGACAGCACTGCTTTCGTCGTCCTGACACTCGTATATGATAACCCCACCTCCCCCCTCCCCGCTCAGGCTCGCCTTGGCTACTCATCGCCATCCTGCCCCCACATCTCAGTCTTTTCCTGTGCCATCTCTGCCTCTTGCCCCTAGCCATTCTCTCTGCCTTCCTGCCGACTCCCCCCACAACTTTTTGTCCACTTGCTGGTTCGCGCTTCAAATCCCTAGTCGTCATCTTCCTCAGTCAATCACAGCCCCCTTCCTGCCCTGCCGTTATCCCTCCACCCTCGTCTTGTATTCTGGTCACAAAACTTACCCGGATCGCTCAATCAATCTTAAGATCCGTCCTGTGGAGATGCGAGCTCAAAGGGCCGGCACACAGCCATTTCGAAACCCGAATGCACAAACGCACACCATCTTCTCGCCCACACCATCTTCTCGCCCACACCATCTTCTCGCCCACACCATCTTCTCGCCCACACCATCTTCTCGCCCACACCATCTTCTTGCCCACACCATCGACTGTATCATAAACCGCTTTCACCTCCCGCTCTTCGTCCACCTCAGCAACAGCAACAACATCGCCGGCGTTCATGCACCTCCACCACTCCCTCCAGCCCTCAAACCATGTGTATCGCATACAGTACAAGTCACGGATGAGCACATGCCGCTCTGGAATGCCGTCCAACCAAGCAAGAGCGCCACCGCCACGTACTAGCCTTAGCGCACGAGCACGCATAACCTTTCGGACAAAGATTTGGTACGTGCGCTGCGGTACCCGCATGAACGACTTGTGCTGGGAAGCAGGTTGAATGACAGAGTGGCGCTCACTGAGATGATCATGGCGTGAGCTCGTGAGGTGGAGCAATAAGGGCAGCAACAGAGGTGTCAGAAGCGGAAATGGCAGCCCATCCCGTCCATCGAGTAAAACCAGGTCCAGGGCAGCACCTCTCAAGACCGAAATAGAACATGCTGCACAGTCGTTATCGTCAACGCCTGCTGCATTCGGTCCATGAGGTCGAGTCCGAGGCACACGCTGGCAGCGACGATGTGGACGCCTGCCGCGACAGTGTAGACAGCGTGCATTACAAGTCGGCCCGTAGTCGCTGCGAGCGTCGGGTGTCACGGAACAAACACATCGATCGCGTGTCTGACAAGCGGGCCCATCTTGATGTCGAACAGCCTGCGCACGCATACGTGAGGTTCAGCACAGATGAACAGGTTGGCCACACGTCAGGGAGAAAGAGCGCGCGCTCACACGCATAGAGAAGCTGCGGCGGCCTATCGAGGAGGAAGGTGAGCTTGACTCAGAGTTAGCAAGGCAAACACTCGACACTAGCACAACGATGCATGCCTGCAGCCTTGGCTCCATCACCACGAGCCGCGTCGCCGACATGTTCTGGCATACCACCCCTACGTCCTCGGGCAGGAAGCTGGGCATCACGGCAAGCACGGCCGCCTGCGCGCCTGCGGCGAGATGGTACACCGCGTGCCAGGCTTCAAACTGCGCGACAACGCCTGTGAGGATGCGTGAGGAGAACACTGACAGAGAAGAGTAGATGGCAGCGGACGATGCTGCGTGTTGCGTGGCAAATGTTCCACACGCGTCACACCCATACCGGCACCACAAGCATCTTTTGACTTGTGCAGCTCGCCCTTGCCCCCCCCCCCCCCTACTGCCTTGTTCCCTCCGTCCCCCATGCATATTCCTTGTTCACACGACTCTACCAGATAGTCATTTCCTCCATACCATGCACCACCTGGCATTTGTTCCCGTGTATCTCACACTACCCACCTCCACCGGCCGCCTCCTGCCTCTCCCTCGGAAGTGCATCCTCGTAGTTCTTCCAGCTTGTATCACAATCACAGAACCACAGCCCGTCAGAACCGCGATAGGTTGTTGATCAATAACTACCCGTAACCATCCGCTTCTATGCTTTTGCTTTCCGGAACTTTGAAGGCCTCATCCCACTTAATTGTCTCGCTCTGCTGCTCCACACCGAAACACTCGACGGACAAGGTACATTACCCCTGACTACTCCTTGGATATGCGTCGCCGCGGTAATTCCAGCTCCATAACAATCGCAGGACCCATCCTGCAGCAAAGTCTCGTACAGATGCTGCTGTAGATACTGAGGATCTGCATGCGTGCTGTTGCATCTGTTGCTCCGCCTCTCTCTCAGTGTTATGTTTGCCATGTTCAGCTGCCCCTCGGAAGCAACCGCCACCTCATTCTTGTTGCCTTCAATAGGCATGCTGCGCAAGTTTCATGCCTCCTTGTTAAGAGCCGACTCATAACACATGGCATATGATGACATAATCATATGATGTGCGGTCTATGACCAACGGATATGACCTATACCCGGTGACTGACACTTTGACTTCACCAACAGACATTCAGTTATCTTATCTTATCTTCTACCCCTGATCGCTAATCGATCATGTCATTTAGATTACTGTTCATACCCCTGGTTCTTGACCCTCGTTCCTGGTTCTTACTGATCCCTACTCCTCATTGGCTAGCACCTCGTCCCTGCCTGACCCTGGTACCTTGCACACTGACCATCAGATCTCATTGATCCAGATCGTTGATCGCTTGCTTCTGTTTACCTCAGTACCTTAGGAAGCACAGACCTTCTGTAGATCTTGCCCTAAAGTAGTTTACAGTATATATAGAATGAGCCAGAGATCTGTCTCGCCAGCTCGTTCACCTTTGTTACTCCTACACCTGTTCTTACTCTTGACCATTGGTACTAGCCATACCTCTGCTATATCTAGAGCTTTGCCTATAAGGCCAGCCCTTGATTGTCAATAGAACTATTGTCAGAACATCAGTTTGACGTGCATCCTCGCTTCTCTCTATTATCGCCCTCAACCACTCAGTCATCATCTCAACACTGGCTAAGTTCTACACAGGATTAGCAGTGTTCTACCTTGACTTTAGTGGGCAGCATATCTACTGTCACCCAGGCCCGCATCAGGCCGTTCCTCCACATCTGTGGGAAGACCTTTATGCCTGCCTCAAGTCAAAGTATCATCACGAATCACTCGTGCATCCCGAACTATGCATCAAGTTAGCCGCTGGTGTATTCATTGGACGCACTTGGATCTGGCACGATCCCTCAGTGACTCAGGAGCCTCCTGACACATCACGTGCGAAGACCAGGTCTTAACACTCCTGCACGCGATGGCCGCCTACCTTTGAGCCCCTCGCATCACGTCTACCCACCGTTCACACCTCCCATACACAATACACTACGCGTGATACACACTACCTACTTCTTACGCATTGTACCTATGCGCCGCTTATTACAACCCTTATGCATCTACAGCTCCTGTCAATACGGCTTAGGACAATGGATAATCACTTGATGACACATGCAAGTCGGAATGATCTTGTACAGTATTATGAAATCAGAAATCCCCAAACTCCAGTGTTTGAGAAATGCCGAACATGGCCAAAATTGAGAATATGTGTTGAGAATATACTTGAAGATACTCGTTCTAGAGCTTCTCAAACATTGTGAATGTGCGACAATTCATTTATATGGTTCTGAATACCTGCAAATGGCTCCGCCTGTATCTGACTGCATCTGACTATATCTAACTGTATCTGACTGGATTTGCCTCGACCGACTTTTCACTGGGCTGAAGATCAGGCCATGGAAGGTCACCGGGCTTCTGCCCACATGACTGCATTGACGGCATCATGGTGGCTGCAAGAAGGAGACAATCAACACGACGCACCGCAGCTTTTCTTAACCCCAACTCCATCTTGTCCACAACGGAGGGGGCTTTGCCAGTGTGTCGAGGATTTGAACAACACTCAAACGCGGGAGGATGTTGACAGGACCGGTGATGGTCAAGCAGGATGGATTATCAAGCATGGCACACCATATTTTGATAGTAGCGGTACACAGTCCTTTAGGAGAAATGCCGTACGAGGCCAGGAGAGGTTGGGAGAGTTTTGGAGTCAAAGAGTCTAGCTAGAAGCGGAGGCCAAGTGATTCGAACCCCGAAAGCCAAGGTCTGACCTAGTCTGACCATCACAAGAATTCCTCGAAGCCTTTGGCAGCTGCACGACACGTACCTTCGCAAGAAATGGGACAGACCCGCATTGCTATATGCAGTCTTTGGATCGTCTCAGCTCGCATGCTCACACGATTACCTGCCGCCCTCACATTTGGAGTTGTCAAACAGCAAAAGCCTCTCATCACAACCTTCGAGACCTTGCGACTCATGGAGGCAAAGACGTAAGTGCCCACATGCGTCTATCATCCCCTACACGGCGCAACAAGCAGCAAGCTCCTTCCTCTTGGGTGCCCATGCCCTCCATCCCACGCAACCAAGGATTGTTGAGGTCGGCGGCAGGAGATGGCTCGCAAGCTCACGGCGCGTCGGAGGACCCGCAGCACAGACGGTGACAAAAAGGGTAGAGGTTGGAGATCGTGAGATCCAGGACCGGGTCCTAATGTCATGAAAAGATATAATGCCCATGGGATGGCAGAGAAAAACGGCGAACGATGGTGAGAGTTTAGTTGCGAACGATGGAAGGTCTCAACACGAGCTTACAAGCTTTGCTACAGCAGGTTTGAACCCCGAAAGCCCGTGTCTTGCACGCTCCAGTCGCTGTCCTTCAGCGCCTCTCTTATCCCTACGTTTGTCCTGCACACTTTATAAAGCATGACACAAGTGAAGATGGCCCACTGGCCTAAGCATACCATAATCACCTACATGAGCCCATTGACTCTGCGCTCAGGAACAACCGTTGTGGCCTGTTCTTGTCAGGTCATCTTACATACAGCAGATGTACAGCATAGTCGCTTTGATTTCTATCACCCAAAGCATGCGTATCACATCCCCTTGATCCCGAGTTCCTCAGCGATGATCATCGCAGCCTTCTCTCCCACAACGAGTGCCGTCGAGTACGTATTCTTTTTTTTTCACAAGACAGCAAATCAACATGACATTGTACAGGCGTCCACGAAGCGGTACTCACCGCAGAAACGTTTCTAGGGCATACCGACATATCTGAGTTGTCAAACAGAGCGGGAAATCAAAGAATGAGAGGCTGTGCATTTACAACTCAAAGAAGCTGGCCTACCAGCGATCTTGAGGCCTTTGACGCCATACACGTTCAGCTTTGAATCGACAACACCGCCCTCGGCGTGTGGCTTCATTGCACAGGTACCGAGCTGTATCGTCCGATGCGCCATCAACACCCAAATCAAACAGAGACCTATACAGCCGTCAAAACTCACCGCATGCCACGCGGTGGACACTGAACGCCACAAAAAAATTAGATTTCATCTTATTGATCGACGCCGACTCACCGAACTCTCTTGTGTACCTCTCAATCACGCGGTCGTCTTCCTTGTCGTACACCAAATCCGGTGCATCCAACGGCACCGGGCCTGGGTCCGCACCCTCCTTACCAACAAGGATGCCCGCGGCGCTCCCTTCAGGGAACTTGGGGTGCAGCGGGGCGTACTCACCACAGAAGAGTGGCATGCGGCAGGCGAGCTCACGCGAGAACTTGTATCCCCACACAAGCGGGCACATATCCACCTTGCTGTGCACCACAGATTTTCAAATGTTCAATGGTGGTGGCCAACGTGACAAGAACAAAGCATGCATACTCTTTGAGGAATCCATGCTCGAAATCGGTCAGCGTGGTCACGTCTATGCCAGACGTGATGTGGACATGGCCCCGGGCGGCAGGGTATTCCTATAGCCACCATAGCGTCAGTTGACTTTGCATTTACACCCTCGCTGTGAAGTCCGACATACATTATAGTACTCCATGCAGAAATACTTCTGGCGCTCTGCCACCGACCAATCTCCCACAAGCCTATTGAGAATCACAATTATCACATGGCTTAGCGCTTTGCCGGCAGGAAAGAGACGAGGAGAAATAAGGAGGATGAAGTGGAAAATTCTCACATGGATACCGGGCCCATCCACAGCACCGGCTTGTCTAGCACAGGTGCAAAGTGGTTCTCCCAGCGCTTCCGAAACTCGGGCCCCCAAGCCTCGAGCTCCTCTGCCGTGGGGCGAATCTTGACACCAGCATCGAAGCCACTGTGTGCAGATGATTTATGTAATCTAAGCTTCGACCGTTGTAGACATTACCAAGCGTGAACGAGCGTACTTATGCGCCATGAGCCCCTGGCCGCTTTTAAGCCATTCATTTGACGCGACTATCTCAAAAGGTCAGGTTGTGGTTGAATGATGAGAGGGGACCTATACTATGCACGCTCAATCACGTCAGGGTCGCTCCGTACAATGCCATTGAGCGTCTCCGCCTCTGGCACAGCAACATACGGCACAAAAACGACGCTGTGATCTACCATGAGTGACAACAGGATGAAAAAATCATTCAGCGCACACATCCTCAACAATACTGTAATATTCCAAAGATAAGATCCACACACCTTGATATCCCTCGCCCACCCCGGGGAGATCAACGACTTGCTTTACTGCATTCTTGCTCAGCACATCCGCTGCGCCGATCCCAGAGCGCTCCAGGATCCCGGGGGACCCAAACGAGCCTGCAGAGAGAATGACAAGGTGGCGCGCGTGCACGGTGTGCGTCTCGCCGTCTGCATCAGGAAGAAAGTGTTTATTCCAACAGAACTTGACACCCGTCGCGTGCGTGCCTCTGCACACAACGAAGATCCAAGTGTCGACCACGATCACTGGCGATCAGCGAAACTAAGCGCAGAAAGACTACGACAAGGCACGCACTCGAGGAGGACACGGTTGACATGCACGCTCGTGACAACGTGCAGGCGCTTGTTGTGCGCCTGGTTGTAGATGAAGTAGTGCGGCACGTCGGAGCGCCGTCCTGTCCTCGCGTCAATCCACCTGCAAAGCAAACCACGCATGTGTTCTGTCAGCGATCCGCTCCCGCCCCGGCTACCTGATCCGCCCAGCTAAGAAACACCGGAAACAGAACATGAACAGATACCACAGCAGAAATGGAGGTAAAAATGGGGGCAAACAGACTCAACTCCTGGCATGCGAGCAATTGAGCAGGGTTCGGGGATGAATGCAGAACGTGAGGCAGAAAACATGCTCACTTTGGCCATCGCTGATACGCATTATATTGGCGTGTTAGCATCACCAATCATGCCGACGCATTTACTCAAACAGAACAGAAATTTGACGCACGCAGTACTGATTCACCGACACTAGATCATTAGGGTCCCCACCAACTGTCCGCTGCTTGTCGTACCCGGCGGCAGTTTCAAGGAATTGCCGCCCAACATTTGTGTAGTAACCACCATAAGATATCTTGAGCGGGCCTTTGTAGCCATGGTTTAGCGCATCAGGGCCAACTTGATACGTCTCAGTCTGCGTGGGAACCATAGGCGGTCAGGTGTCGCGGTCTACTAAGGGCATGTGCCACGAGCACCTTCTCAAGGAGGGGGATGAGGTCTTTCGAGCCCCATCCGGCGTTGCCGTATACAGTTTCCCAATCATCGTAGTCGGACCTGCTCGCACGCGCGTACAACGCGACTGTACACACACACATCCACCGCGCATCAGCGTCACGAACTGGAAGGCCCGCACGGCTCCCGCATTCAACTGCCAACAGAAGCCTCACTCACAGTTCACGCTCGACCCCCCGCCCAAACACTGCCCACATGGCACGACGAGCTCGCGCCCACCCAGCGCCTCCGTCTTCTCCGCCTTGTGGAATTGCACAGTTGTCGACGTCGGCGCGAGGTGCGAGAGGTACCGTGTGGGCTCAATGTGTGTGAGGCGCTCGCGCGTCGGGGGTCCCGCTTCCAGGACGAGGATGGTCAGGGTCGGCGAGGCGGCAGCAAGACGCCCAGCGAGTAGACAGCCCACTGTGCCGCCTGGACAAGGACAAGTGTGAGTAGGTCTACGATGCGAGCTTGAAGAGTGACTTTCCGCCTGCGATGACGATGTCGTACTCCGCGTCGATGTGTGGTGTCGAAGTCATATCTGTGCCAGACAAGGACAGATGAACAGATTGGGCAAATGAGGGAAAGAGGGTGGAGACATGAAGACCTCCTACATGGCGGCACTGTTAGGTCAGAGACCTATCACGTGCGTTTATGCACGTAGGGGGTCCCTAGGCTATCTTGTAGAATGTCTTGCTCCAATGTATGAAGACAATGGAATGTCTCTGAGCTCTCTGCAAGAACTCGGGGTCGTTGTCTGCTTTGTCTTCGAAGAGGGAGAGGAGGTAGTCCTCGAGCTCTTCTCGTTGATGAGGGAGGACGGGCTGGTCTTCGCCTGTCCAACAGATGATATGAGGTGGCACCCAACTGAGGACACAAAAGGCGGCAAGACCAGAGTAGGTGAATGTGAATTGAGAGAGAGGGTAGAAGGGAGACGAGGCCAGGATGTGTCGTCAGACAATGTAAGGAGTATTCAGATCTGACAGAGTTCGCAAAGCGTGAGCTAGGAAAGTAGCCAGACGCCGGGCGCAGTGCAGAGATCAAATGTATTACAGAGTGAACGAGCTGAGCTTCTTAGAAGCTCATCTCGGCTATATATACAAAGAAGTATCTAGGGCCGGATCTCAATCTGGTCTGTGCACTTCTAAGGTACCAAAGTCAACGATCGAGATCTGTAAGCGAAGATGTGTCATCGATCTAACTATAGTACTGGATCACTAATGTCTGTCCACATCGGTAAGCAAATGTCTGTTTGCATCAAGATTGATCAGGAACCAGGAACCAGGTCAGGAACAATGTCCGTCCACATCAGAAGTCAGGAACCATAAGTAAGTGTTCATGTGTCAGCATGTCAATGGTGATGAGTCAGGAATGGAAACTAAAGTTAGTGTCACAAGCGAACCACTTGACCAGCCCTCCTGTCCACATGCGAAGCACGTGTTAGGACGCGGTCCTAACACTACCCCCCTCTTTACACCAGTCTTCGCCGCTTGACGCGAGAGCCGATGATTGCCGGAGGTTCGCGAGGGTGCTTTTTGTCAAAGGTGGGGATGACTCGGTTTGGGTACCTGGTCCAATTGGCTGTGTCAATCATGTGTTCCATGGCCTGTTTGTGGTACCCGTATTCTTCGGCAACACGGTCCATTTGAAGACGGAGTTGATTAACTTACGTATGATGCTTGTCATGGTCGCGTAGAAAGCCGCGCGCCGTAATGTCCATTCTCTGTCTAACGCCCGTGATTGGACATCCCACAACGAGATGGCCAGCGCGTCCACATTCCCAGCAGAGCCTAGTAGCGGGGTTGGTGGGAGTATTAGGAGGGAGAGATGGCGAGTTAGGCCAGACATTTTTGGAGTCAGCAGCGTCCGCGGGCCATTCGGTGTCTGACGCGAAAGGTAGCGCCGGAGACTGGGGGGAGGTTTTGTCGACAACGATAGGGTGGGCGGCGTCACCTTCGAGTACGGGAGGGGATGGGGAGACAGCAGGGAGTGAGGGGGGTGGTACCGGTAGCGGGCGAAATACTTGGCAATCCCTGACGACTTGTTCAGGGTCGTAAGGGGGGCTTGTGGGCCGCAGAAACCGATCGACTTCTTCTTCGCTCGGGACGTAAGAGGGTTCCACCACCGGTGATTTGTGCCGATTGATCTGAGGCTCAACGTCCATTTGTTCGTCGACCGGAGGGGATTCGGCTTCATGAAAACCATCTAAGGTCATGTTAGGTTTGGTCATGATCCAGGGTCTGACGTAATCTTCTGGGTTGACTCCGATTGCCCAGTACTGTGTGACAGGGTGAACTCCGCGGCTATTGAGGGGGAATTGGCGAGTAGGAAGAAGGCCCTTTGGGATGTATTCCTCAATCTCCAGACGTGCACCGTTAAACCCAGAGCAGTAAAACCATTGAATGGTGTTTTCTTTATATTTGATTTTCTCGAGAGTGTCGAGCCATGCCTGTACCGAGTGCTGCTGCAACAGAACCGAGCTACTAGTATAGAGTCCTCCCAGCCAGAAGTTGATCATGTCGTTTTTGAGCTGGGGGAGGTTTATGAGACCGCCCATTCGGTAGGACGTGATGGCTACATTTTTTAGGAATATGGTCTGTTGTAGGCTGAGGGGTCCCTCGAATACCTGGTAGGCCGTCGCTAGAATCATCTGTTGTAAATAAAAGAAAAACGTCCTGGTGTCTCGTAGTCCCGGTTGGTTCAAGATGATGGGGGCCTCATCGCCAGATACCATGATGTGGTAGATACTGTTGCTGGTCCTGAGGTCTCTGTACTGGGTGAGGTCGTGGAGGGGGAGAGGGAGACAGCAAATGCGGAGACGGGGGGTGGTGCCGTGAATGGCGAAGACTTCGGCCGGGACGATGAGATGAGCGTCCATCATGTGCTCAGGGAGGCGAGTGATGGCGATGTCTCTGATGGGGTCCTCGATGATCATGGCCTCGTCGGGAATGGTCTCGGGTTCTCCGTGTTTGGAGTCTGAGTCGGAGTAGTCGTCTACGAGGGTGGGAGTTGGCGTAGGGGGGGGAGGAGAGATGGTGTGAAGGAGGAAGGGGTTGGGAGAAGGGGTGTTAGACGTGTAGGGGGAGGAGGTGGTGGAAGTCATGGTGAGGTTGTTGAGAATATAGCGAGGGGAGTGAGCGAGGGGAAGTTGAGTGGCTGTGAGGGACATGCAAGTGTAGCTGGGGAGCTGGGGAACGTTGTTTGTTGAACAGTCAGGGTCTTTTATACAGAAGAGAGGCCAATTGTGGCGGTGGCGTGAAGAGAACCGAGGACGAGAGCGAGAGCGATGGAAACGGCGGTGAGAGCAAGAGTCGCGATGATGGTGTAGATGGCTACTTGGGTGAGAGTGGGGTCGAAGGGGATCATAGCTGTTTGCCTGGCCATGCCAATCCTCGGTTGGTCTGCTTTTGTAGCTCCTGGTATGCTTGAGCCCTCCAATTAGAGCTGTCCGATCGCTTCTGTTGATCCTCTGATTGAGAGGAGGCTATATTGGGTTTCTTCGGCCATATTCCTTGATCTTTGATCACCGGAGGTGGCACTTTTGATCGAGAAGTCAAGGGTCGCTTCTTGAGCTGCATCATCCTCTTGTTGATTGCTTCCATGATCTGGGGAATTGCCAATCCGGTGGCGAGAAGCTTCTTTCCAAGGATGCTTCGCGAGCTTCTTTTTGATCTGATCTTCTTCGACTGCCCTGTTGTGTTCTAATTCGATCACAAGTGCAGAATGGAAGCTTCCATTCCCTTGACTGCTCGAGGATGCCGCCGGTAGAAGTTGTTAATGGCTTCCTTGGTGTTGGTGACGTTTGATGCGGCTTCCCAAGAGTTGTCCGATTCAGGGTAGCCCTTCCATTTGATCAGGTACTGTAGGGTCTTCCATCGTCCGAAGCGTCTAGCTCCGACGACTGCTTCGACTTCGAATTCTTCTTGCCCTTCTATCAGGTCCGGGGCCGGTTTAGGGTAGTTAGGGCCGTAGACTTCGTTCTCCTTGTAGGGCGTGAGTCGACTAGCATGGAAGACGTCGTGAATGCGCTGCCAGCTATTGGGCAGTTTAACTTGAAATTGACGGTTCCTATCGTGTCAATGATTTCGAAGGGTCCAAAGCGTTTGGGCCTGAGTTTCTCTGATGGGTGGTCTGTGTGTATGTTCTTCCCATCTAACCATACTTGATCTCCTTTCTTGAAAGGCGGAAGATTTGTTCCAAAATGGTCGTGTTGTATCCTCATGGCTTCGGCTGCAATTTCAAGGCTGGCTTGCGCTTCTTTCCTAACGCGTTGCAGAGCTTCAAGGCGAGCGTCAGCTGTGGGGACATTCGTGTTTCCTATGATGGCTGGGTAGGCCCGTGGTTGATATCCATGTAGAAGTTCGAATGGTGACTTCTGCGTGGCTGAGTGCTGATAGGTGTTATGGGCGTATTCTGCGTAAGGGATTAACTTTGCCCAATCGTCTTGTGAAGAGCTGCAAAAGCCTCTTAAGTATTGTTCTAGTTCTTGATTCATCCGTTCGGTGGCCCTGTCGGTTTGTGGATGATATGCTGTGCTTAAAGCGGATTTGATTCCTAGTTCTTTAAGCAGGGCTTGCGCTACTTTTGAAGCGAATTGAGTTCCTCTGTCCGATATGATTTTATCGGGTAATCCGTAGCATCTCCAGGTGTTCTCTAGTAGGACTTTGGCAGTTTCGTCAGAATTGATTGTCTTCATGCATGGGGTTATTACTGCCGTTTTAGTGAATCGGTCCGTGACCACATGGAGTGAGTCATATCCGTTTGATTCTGGCAAGTCTGTAATAAAATCCATCGTAATCGTTCCGAAAGGTCAATCTGGAATTTCTGTGGGTTGTAAGGGTACCATGGTGGGATGCGTGTCATTTTTGGTAGATTGACAGGTTGCGCATCCTTCTACATATTGATGTACCGTGTTTGATATTCCTGGCCAAGTGAATTCTTGTCCTACTGCGGCTAGCGTTCCTCTTTGTCCTGGATGACCTGCTGCTAGATTGTCGTGGTTGAGTCTGATGATATCTTGACGAAGTTGTTCGTTTCGAGGAACATATATTTTTCCTCTGTGAAGGACTAGTCCTTCTTCGTCGTTCCATTCCTGTAAGCCTTTCTTCATGCTTCGAGGTCCTAAGGTCTTGATCTTGTCTAGGGTTTCTAGTAGCCATTCGTCCTTCTTGTTTTCTTCAATGATTCTTTTTTGGAGGTCTTCGTCGATTATTGTGATGCCTCTGCGTCCTGTTGCTTTGACATGAAGAATTTGGTGGGGGTCCCAACTGTCTATTGCGTTGATTTCTGCAAATGGTTTCCGAATCTTCTCATTGTCGTTGAACAGTTTTGTTCCAAGAGTGTTTCGCCTGAATTGTCAAATTCCACCCCCTTTTTGTGGTCTGGACGCCGTGACAGACCGTCGGATTTATTAGTGACTCCCGCCTTGTGCGTTAATTTGTAGTCGAAACGTGAGAGGTAGAGTGACCATCTAGCTTGCTGGCGGTTTAACTTTTGACTTGATCTGAACCATTTGAGGTTCTTGTGGTCTGTCCAGACGTCTTCCGGGTGTTCGGCGCCCTCCAGATAGTGTTGCCAGGCCTCAAAGGCTCGAACAACTGCGAGCAACTCCTTGTCGTAGATTGGATAGTTGCGTTCTGTTGGTGAGAGCGACTTGGAGATGTAGGCACATGGGTGCCATTTTCCATCTGGGGCAACTTGTGATAATACTGCTCCGGTGGTGAAGTCGGAGGCATCGCATTCGATGCAGAAGGGGTTCCTTGTATCTGGCATAACTAGTACCGGAGATTCTGTAAATATTTGTTTTAGCGTCTGAAACGCTTCTTCGCATGCCTTTGTCCAGTTCCATGCATGTTCCTTTTGAGTTAATTTGAATAGCGGTCATGCTATTTTTGAGTAATCCTTGATAAACCTGCGATAAAAGTTGCAAAATCCTAAAAATGATTGTACTTCTTTAACTTTTCCAGGGGTTGGCCAGTCTGCTATTCCGACCACTTTGATTGGGTCCATTTCTAGGTGTCCGTGTGATATAACATATCCTAGATAGTTGATTTTCTTTTTGTGGAAGTGACATTTTGGTGGTTGTAGGTACAGATCGTTGTCTTGTAGGATCTGTAGTACCTTTCGTACCATTAAGATGTGATTGTCCATTGTCTTGGAAAATACAAGGATGTTGTCCATGTAGATTGCCACATTGCCGGCATAGATGATGTTACGATTGGGATCTCGGGGCTCATCGGAGCACGTCTAACCCAACATCCAGCGTACCAACACTAGACGGCTCCTTATCGGAGTGTACAACAAGGTATTCGGCATTCCCTCGAAGCCGACTAATCCAATGGATCACTCAGCATCGGAAGAGAAGTGGGGCATCAGGATATATCAGGCAGGGGCAACACTAAAGGGGAATTCACATGTCATGGCCGCATGCAGTATATAAGGCCCACAGAATAGGCTGAAGGACTTTAGTCTATTCTCCTCGTTATTCCTGTGTCTTCCTACACAGGACCTCGCCCCCTTAGGCAGTCTTCCTACTGCCTACTCTTGTCCCTACTGTATCCCAATACAGTTGGATTCACCCTTCTCCACACATCACTGCGCGACTTAGGGAAGAACCGCTACTCTGAGGTTACCAAACGAGCAGTTCGTAACAGATGAGGTCTTTGAACAGAGCGTTCATCATGGTTTGGAATGTTGCCAGCAAGTTGGTTAGCCCAAAGAACATGACAAGGGGTTTGTACATTCCAAGATTGGTGACGAAGGCTGCTAGTTTTTCACTTCCTTCCTTCATGCGTACGTTGTTATATCCTGTATCGACATCCATTAGTGAAAAGTATATGGCTTCTGCTAGAAGGTCCAGTAATTCCTGAATGATTGGCAAGGGGCATTTGTTCTTGAGAGTTATTTCGTTGAGCTTGCGATAATCCATTACTGGCCATAATTTTCCATTTTTCTTTTTAATGAAAAAAAATGGGGATGCCATGTGTGATTTGGATTCCCAAATGAATCCCTTCTCGAGGTTTTCATCTATAAATTTCTTGAGTTCGATTTGTTCTCCTGGGCTAAGACTGTATAGTTTGGGTTTGAGCGAGTGTTCCATGCCTTCTTTGATTTCTATTTTGTGATCCCAAGGTCGGGAGAGCGGCAGCTGTCCCTTTGGTCGTCCTTTGAAAACCTTCCTGTAGTCCCAATATTCTTTTGGCACTATCTCTTCAAATGATAGTTCTGGTTTGCCTTTGGCAGCCTCTTCTGCGAGGTGTTGGGAATTGGTATGTTTGGTTTGTTTCCCTTGTTTGCCTGTTGTAGTCGTACTTCTTTATGCCGTGGTGTCGGCGTACGAGTTTTCCGTGGTTTCGGCGCAGTGTATGTCAACGCCTTCCTCGGAGTCGCTGTATAATTCCAAGGCCTGTAAAATTCCCATATCCAGGCATCTAACGAGGTAGACTCCATCTTCTTCAATATCCGTGGAGGGGAGCGTCGACTGATCGTCGCCATCCTCCTGAATGTCTTCTTCAGCCTATGTTGGAGCCTTATAATTTCTGGTCCTGGCTTTGAGACACTCGGCATTCAACCTTTGAGTTGTGAACTCCGGACGTTTAGGTATTGTCCGTGGATGTGGTACTGTAGTGTTTCCCACTTTCCGGCCTATCGTTCCTTTTCCTGGCTTTTGCGCAGGGATTGAGTAGTTATTTCCAGGCAGCATTGTCGTCATGCGTCATACGATGGGGTTTGTACGTCCCGGCATTCTTATAGCTTTCTTGGCTTTTACCGGCCCTCCTTGTATTTGGCAGGAGGGTGGGCATCTCGTGAAGTGTAGTCTGTAGGCGTGCCAATCGACTTCAGGGTTGTGTTCCAGTAGCCAATCGGTTCCTAGAATAACATCTTCTTTTCCTGTTTCTGCAATGTAGAATTTTGCTGATTCGGTGTGCAACCCTCCCTTTTTGCCTAAAACCTGTAGTTTGAGTTCGGCGAACTTTGTAATTGGTCCTCCTTTGAATTTGGTATTCTAAACCGTATTGACCGGAATGGGAGTAGGGGTTTTCTGGGTCTTGATCTGATGTGTTTCCACGAAACGTGGATGCATAAATATTCCTGTGGCCCCGCTGTCTATGAGGGCTTGTGTTGCAGCTTTTCAATTCTTGCCTATAAGGATTGTTTTGATTCGGAGTGATGGTGCACCATGTGTTTTCATTTCCGAGAGATACAATACATCTGGATGTCCATGCTCTTGGTCAGTGACTTTACTGGCCAGAGGAGCGTACCAATTTCCTGCAAGAATCCTTCTCTCCGCATCCGCTGCCGATGGGAGAGACCTTAAAAATTCTTCGAGTCGCTAAAGGCTCGAACTTCCTCTACTTCTTCAACGCTGAGGCCCATCATCATTTGTTGGATGTGGGCGACGTGATTCTTTCCTTCTTCTTGTTCTTCTTCGTCTTCTTCTTCTTCATCTAGGGAGCATACCTGCCGGTGCTTGGGTGGGAACCTTCTTTGGGAATTCTGCTTCGGGCGTGCAGGGCAGTTGCGCGCCATATGCCCAGTTCTTTTGCAATAGAAGCACCTTCCTTCTTTAGCGAGCTTGCTTCTTTCTTCCGGGGTAAGCTTCTTGAATCGAGCGCGGATTGCGTCGGCCTCCATTTCTGCGGCATCTACGTCCATGGGCACATATTGACTTTCCCTTTCCTGTCGAGGGGGTGCCTGTTCGTTGTAGAAGGTGCGAGGGGTATAGAATTGATTTTTCCCTTTCCGCATGTCGCGTGCTCGATGCATTTCGATGCTTAAGGTCTCGTGTTTCTTGGCCTTCTTTACTAGATTGTCCCAGGTGGTGCTAGATGCTGGGTCGATATAGATTTTTTCCGCTAGTTCCCAATTTAAGCCATTCATGAAGTGGGCTTTCTTTGTCTCTAGGTCGACTCCTGCGAGTTCTGCGATTTTTTCGAAGAGTTGCAGGTACGCGTTGAGGGATTCCTTTCCCCTATTGAGTCTGGATAGCTTGTCTCTGGCGTCCAGCTCTTTGTTGAATTCCTCGAAGTCCGTGGCTATTTTCTTGTGGACCAAGGTCTTCCTTGTCATTTCTTTCCATGCGTAAGCGTCCCAATTGTTTTGTGTGTTCCTAGCTTTGACGAAATTTCTCGACCATATTCCTGCTGATCCTCCTTTCATGTAGGAAAGTGCGTAGGCAAATTTTGCAAATTCGTCTGCGAAATCCTTTTTCCTTGCTAGGATCATTAGGTCGATTTTGTGAAGGAACTGCTCGGTTCCTTTCCTGTTTCCGCTAAAGATGGTGGGCTTGGCCATAGCTGGTCCCTTTGATTCCGCACCTCCAGGGTTTGTCGACATTGTACCGGGTGGGGGCTCCGGATCGTTAGGTGGTTCTAGATCTCTACTTGGTGCTTCAAAATACTCTGGCTCGGCAACAGGCTTCGGTGTCGGGGTTCGGAGCTTTGGTGGTTCAATGGTCCTATGTACAAGGGATGAATAGGGGGTGTTTCGTCTAGATTGCCTAGATCCACCGGCTGTTTCTGTGGGTAGAGTATATATGTGCGGTCGAGGTGTGTGACGAGTCCTATTTGGCGGTGACTGAGGTTTGTCGTACTTGGTTCTTGCAATGTAGTTGGCAAGTTTCTCTCTGTGGAGCGTTGAGGATGCGAAGACTTCCTTTCCTTCGTATAGGATATATTCGGCTGCTGAGCTTCTGTCATCTTCTTTATAGAATCCTGTGAGTTTGTCTGTGAAGTAGAAGTGTCAGTTCTCTGGATCGTAGGATACTTGGTCGATGTCGATGTCTTCGGGTGGGTTTTCAAAGACTTCTGCTGGATCGGAGATATAGTCCGATGTGTATCCTTAATTGAGTGACGTGGTGTTCTATTCTGTGAAGAAGAAGGGTACTGCCTGTCTTCTTCCTTCTTGTAAAGCCCTTTGTAAGTCTGGGTCCCTTTTGATAATTTCGTTAATGGAAATATCGATTTGGTCGATGAGTTCGATGATTTCGGAGAAGGTGTGTCCTGAGATGAGCGTTCGGAGATAATAAGTTTTGTCGGCGAACTCTCCTCTCCTAATGATAAATATGATTCCGTCGATCTCGGTTCTGACTGGGGGAGAGTGAGGCGCTTCCAGTGTGTCTTCCTAGGAGGTGGAAGAGAATGTCCAGTGTATGAGGATTGTGTTATGTGATCTGCTCTCCTTGTTCTTGATAAGTTCTGCTCGGATCCCGTCTGCGTCGATATTTCTTGCGAGGGTTCTTCGGAGATCGGGGATAACGGCTGCGGGGAAATTGTCTGGTCTTCCGTCGTGGATTTTGACTGTGATTCTGGTTCTGACGACGTCGGGCTCTCCGTTATCTGTGAGAGTGAAAAGCGTCTTTGGTTCGTTGACGAAGCAAATCCCGGAAAATCTGTATCCAGTTTGACTGAGGTCGATGAAGATCTTGGGTTCCTGCTGTAGCTTAAACGTGGCTACTCCTGAGTAGGTTCTTCCTGGATTTCTATGTCTTGCGACTTGTATAAATCCGGTGGCTGGGTTCTGTTCCAGTGGTACTGGGTGCTGTGCTTGCTGGGGTGGTTGTGCTGCTGCAATTCTTGCTACAGATGCTAGGATGTTGTTTAGGAAATGGAGTCTTTGTTGTTGATCCAGTTTGAAAATAGAGTAGGGATGGAAGAGCTCGTTCAAGTGTTAGGTCGGAGACCTATCACGTGCGTTTATGCACGTAGGGGGTCCCTAGGCTATCTTGTAGAATGTCTTGCTCCAATGTATGAAGACAATGGAATGTCTCTGAGCTCTCTGCAAGAACTCGGGGTCGTTGTCTGCTTTGTCTTCGAAGAGGGAGAGGAGATAATCCTCGAGCTCTTCTCGTTGATGAGGGAGGACGGGCTGGTCTTCGCCTGTCCAACAGATGACATGAGGTGGCACCCAACTGAGGACACGAAAGGCGGCAAGACCAGAGTAGGTGAATGTGAATTGAGAGAGAGGGTAGAAGGGAGACGAGGCCAGGATGTGTCGTCAGACAATGTAAGGAGTATTCAGATCTGACAGAGTTCGCAAAGCGTGAGCTAGGAAAGTAGCCAGACGCCGGGCGCAGTGCAGAGATCAAATGTATTACAGAGTGAACGAGCTGAGCTTCTTAGAAGCTCATCTCGGCTATATATACAAAGAAGTATCTAGGGCCGGATCTCAATCTGGTCTGTGCACTTCTAAGGTACCAAAGTCAACGATCGAGATCTGTAAGCGAAGATGTGTCATCGATCTAACTATAGTACTGGATCACTAATGTCTGTCCACATCGGTAAGCAAATGTCTGTTTGCATCAAGATTGATCAGGAACCAGGAACCAGGTCAGGAACAATGTCCGTCCACATCAGAAGTCAGGAACCATAAGTAAGTGTTCATGTGTCAGCATGTCAATGGTGATGAGTCAGGAATGGAAACTAAGTTAGTGTCACAAGCGAACCACTTGACCAGCCCTTCTGTCCACATGCGAAGCACGTGTTAGGACACGGTCCTAACAGACAGTGCATGCTTGCATCCTTGAAGGTTGTGTTTCTCTGCAAGCATCAACGTAGATTAAGGCTTCAAGGAGGCCAAGTTTAGTGGAAAGTGTTGATTGTGTGGTTCAGTTGTGATGGTCATCACGGTTGCGATGCAAACTTGGATATGCTGCTTTTGGCAGAGAAACTAGCGCTCAGCTTGGTTGAACTTCCCTTTTGCTTCACGCGCTAGACGTATCCAAACACGAGATGTTAGCAAGACGATCCTGGCAGCAATGAGCCCTTGGAAAATATTTAGTGAAGGTCTAAGCTAGATAGCATGGCGTATACCAATGGTCCAGCAACAAGCAAAGTCAGTCAGCTGACTATAATAGTCAGCCACTAGTCAGCCGCTCCGCTTTCTCGCACGTGGCAGCTTTCCAGCTAGCTTTCCACTAAGGTAGCTTTCCTCGACACTCATACTACTCATTCGACTCGCCTTCAGCTTGTGAAGCAAGTCATACTCGACGTACACGATACACCCAATGCCATACAACGCCACCATGGCAGCCCTCTACACAGAGACCAGGGTCCTTGGTGAGTACACGACAGTAAACACAGTCCTTCCGACCTTGGAGCTCAAGCTTTTTTGCAGCACGGTACCATATCGCATTCGTACAAAAGCTCTAGGGCTTCATTTACATGGATAGTCGACTTGGTATTCCCGCCATTCTAACGCAAGCTGCGAGCTGCGTGTATCTCACACTCGCTATGCTTTTACCGCCCATACACCACGCTGTGGCGTCTGCACGTCACTTTTCGACGTCGACACGAAGGGCCGGGATGGAGAGGGAGAAAAGGAAATTGATAGTCGAAGTGAGCGAGGAAGAGAGTAGCAGGATGGTGATGAGGTGAGACATACATTCCGCGACTCATGGGACGTGTGCCTACATCTGTATGCGCACCAACATCGATGCTAATATTTTTTGGATTGATTCTGGTCTGACTATGTCTCGTTCTTCTTCGATACTACAACTGGAATATGTTCAAAGTCGATTCGGAGAAGAATGCACCTTGTTTCTTGTTAAGCTTGACCGCGGCGTGATGTGAGTTGGTTTGGTATCCTCTGCTTTTCCACCTGATTCTATGTCCTCCGCGGGGAATTGTCTCGAGCCGCTGTGTTGTTGAAATGTAGATTAAATCTGCGTTGCTTGCAGAGAACTTGATATCACTCCCACAACATAGGTTCGTGATGGTCGAGTTGAGTCGAACTGAAGCTTTGCATTGAAACCCTGTTTCTTGATACAGTCTTCGGTGTTTTATTTGTTGGTTTATACTCGATATACGCCTGAAGCTGAGGGATGCAGCGATCCTTTGTGCTGGGAAGGCGCCCATCCCCGCAAACACGGTGGCTATCTCAGGCTTAATCGATGCAACTCAGCCTCTGCGAACACTAAGTCAACTTGAGCAATACCTATGTTGAGGAACCGGCTCAATATACTCGCTCTGTTTGGAATGTCGAATCGATGCGGTTGATCTCAAGAGAGCCTACGTTTAACCTCAAGCTGTTTGGACGAGGATCAAATCAGTAATTGTCCACTCTCAGTGTCAACCGCCATCTCACGGCCGCGGGACTAGGGTGCTCATAGGCCGCTATGCTTACAGTTGCTGATATCTTTTTTCAGATCTCGTCGTGGATCATGGATCGTGGGTAGGCTGCAAGTATCAAGGCTGTGTTGTGCATTGCGCGAAGGAATAGGTCATACGTATGTGTGACAAGGCTATTTTCATCGACGCTGAATGATCCAGCATTCCATGTCCTCTTGAATATCATCCTCCTGTTTGCAGCTCGGAACTACGTATGTACAGTCCTACTATCACAAACGCCTTAGGGTTCATACGAGATAACATTCTTACCTTTTTGCATCAGGGGAGGCAACGATCAGCCATCAGTCGGGATCTAATCTTTGAAACAGATTATGGCAAGGCGTCCAATTTTGCGCGCTTCTTGAGGCAATGCTCAGGCATATAATCGAGTATGCCGTTTGCAGACCAAGGTAGGGAGTCGAGATCATTGTACAGGCCGCGACTGTGCTACTGAGATGATCATGACACAAGATGCCGTCGGGATGGACTATAAAGACTCTCTTGTCTCTGCTTAAGCCGGACCCTATCTTCTTTTGGTACCCGTGTCCAACTCATTAGGACAGGCTTATCCGGATGTCGAATAGTACGGACCCAGACACTAGTGTTGTCAGTGAATCCCCAGATGCGATTCATCACGCGGGCGTCATCATCCTTCAAAATGTGATCTCACTCGTCTGCGAGACCTTCCTATACGGTAAGAGGCATTGTCGAGTCTTCCACTGCGTCCCACAAACTCGCGATTTATATTCTTGAGGCATCTACGTCATCATGGTGGCCTTCGCGATATACGTATTACTGTAAGCTTCTGTTCCGCACCAGATTTCCTCCCGCTCACTTCGTTGAAACGATCAGACGAAAGGGGTTGGGCAAGGGCTACAATCTTCCCATGTTCTTCGTCATGCTGCTTCTGTTCGGCCTGTCGACGGCGGATTGGGGGACGTTCCTGGCGAGCGTCATTAGGCAGATCCGTGGCCTGCTCATCGAGAACCCTGAGCAGCCTCTGCAAGACAAGTTCGACATCGTCGCGCAATCCATCCTGCGCTTCAACATTGCCGGCATCTATCTATCGATGTTCAGCGTGAGTTTCTGTTCGGCACGAATACCAAAGACTATGTTGAACCATGCTCAGTACCTCGTGGGTGACGCCTTCGTGGTGTGGAGAGCCTGGGTCCTATGCGCTGAATACAGGAAGGCAGTGATGCTACCTATCGTGCTTTTGACATGCGCCTTGGGTAAGTCTCTGCACCTTTTCCCGTAACACCTATGAAGAGGAGTTGATCTTTGAATTCTCTTCGCAGCAATCACGCTTGTGACGACGACGTTTGAGCGGAACTTCCTCCTCACGGGGTCGAACCATTCCAGACTCATCGTGCGGTACACGCAGGGCGTCATCATCATGCTAGAGTTCTTCGCCAACGTAGCCGCGACCTTGCTCATCGCGCGCGTAGCATGGTAAGTAGCGCTCGCCATCTGAAGATCGCCGCTACCATGGTCCCTGATCTGACTGTCGCCGTCAGGCTACAGCGGGAGCTCATCGACACCAGGCTCAAGCTCGTCCCGAAAATGCGGACGAGAAAGCTGGTGATGTTGGTGATCGAGTCTGGCGTGCTGCTGTGGGTCGTATGGGTACGTCGACACTGCATAGCGCCTGCACGACCGACAACCTCATGCATCCCCCTCCCGCCTCAGATCCTGCTCATCATCTTCCAATACGGCGTCGACAACGGCACCGTCCCCGGCAACCTCTTTACCGCCTCGAGCGTCCAACTCATCGTAAGCACCCCCACGCCCCAATCCCTCCACCTCGATATCACCACTCACCCATCCGGCACTAATCACGACGCCACAGGCCATGCACGTCACCGCCGTCATCGTCCTCCTCGCACGCAAGAGCACCGTCTGGGACCTGTCCGACACGCCCGGGCCCGACACGAGCCAGACCGTCAGCCGCTTCGCCGCCGCGCCCGGGCGCGCGCGCGGCGTCTCCGCCTCGGTCTCCGTCAGCAGGCAGCACCGCCGCTCGCAGCCGAGCGTCATCCAGCTGCGCTCCGCGCGCGACGCGGCGGCGCGCGCCGAGAGCGAGCGCACGACCGGGATCGCGACCGTGCACGAGCGCGCGGGCTCCGGCGCGGGCGACGAGGACGAGGACGACAGTGAGAACGAGAACGAGAACGGGCACGGGGGTGTGGAGGATCAGAATGAGAAGCGCGTGCTCGAAGAGAAGCCCCGGCTTGACGAAGAGAAGTATTCGCCTGTCTGAGCCGCTGTCATTCGGTACGTCGACCTCTCGTGCAACGCTTTACATTGTCTCGAAGAAACCGTTTAAGTGAAATATTTTGAGCCTGTCGTTTTCCTTGTGGATATATTATCGAAGGGGGTGCTTGATTGTATGCCCGTCCTTTGCCAGGTGGTATAATATTGTTTTAGATTGCTAGTTGTCGCCGTTGAATCAAACACGAACCTTGTACGATGTAGCGCAGTGCACCACGATCCCGGACCATCTTGATCTAGTTGATAGAAATTAATGGCAAAAGAATTTCATGCCCTTGTGCCACTCCTCACACATCCAGAGAGCAAGACGGTGGCGAGCAGCTCCAAGAAAATAATTCACAATCAATAAATAACAGCAACAACCCCATCCACTCAGCCCACCACCCTTCATACAATCCGCACATCATTTTGTCATCGACCCTCTCCCGCTCAGCTGCTAGCCTCCCACTCCTTCAACCACGCCCCGATCGCCTTGAGGCCCGCGTCCTGCACGCTTTTGACTGTCGCGTCGACCGTGCCCGCGCGCGTGATCAGGTCGGAGCAGTGGAACCCGTCGCTCACCGCGATCGGCTGGCTCGCAGTGCTCGGGACGTGCAGTCCGTCCGCAGAGACGGTCGCCTCGCGCCAGGGGTCGCCTGCAAGTTGGTCAGGAGGTCAGGATGCAGGCGATGAATAAGAGAGATGTGTGTCGAAGCGATGGAGGTAGAAAAGGAAGAGGGTACGCACGCTGTCCGTTCGCGAAGAACAAGTGGTCGACCTTCAAATTCCACCCGTCGTACGCGGCGTTCGTCTTCGCAGCGTTCGGCACGGGCGGCGAGCTGAACGCCTTGGGGAACATCTGCACGCACTGCCTCTGTTTACCAAAAACGACCCCATACGAAAAAAATACAGGCATATGAGAAAGGGCGCAAGACCGGCCGTAAGTATAAATCGAGATGAACGCACCTCATCGGCAGAGGGGTGCACTAGGCGCGAGACGACGGTGGGGTAGCCCTTGGGCGCCGAGTCCTGGAACCATCCGACCTCGTTACATCTGTATCCGCACAGAAGAAACCCATTCAGGATGTGCAAGTGTACGAAAAAGCGAACACATACACAATCCAGGTCCACGAGCGCCCAGCATTATCGATCGATTCGTCCGTCCAGTATGACTGGCTCGCGTTGTACGTCCCCAAGCACTCCCTAATCACAACAAATATATAGTGAGTGAGCAAAGCACTCCTCCTCACACAAAGAGTGTAATACACGCACTCGGCAGTCTGGTCTTCGCACACTACTCGCACCACACAAAGCACACACGCACCGAATAACCGCCGTCAGTTTCAGGAGCGCACAGAGGAGCAGTGACACGCACGGGTCGACAGATATGTGTTCTTGAAGTATGCGCCCCATGCGTCCACGGCGTGCTTCACGCCCCACCCCTTCGCAGGCGCGCTAACGCCCGCCGCGTTCACCTCGAGCGCGTCGCAGAAGGCCCAGAATTTCGCGCCAGCACCCGTCGTCGGCGACAACTCTTGCCAGTCCCACAAGTTGTTGCGCACTGTTGTACCAACACATGAATGAGCATTTGCGCGAAAAGGGATTCAACAGCTGGAGAAGAAGGAATGGAGTACGTACGCGCCCCGGTGACGTCGTCTGCGTGCGTCACGCCTGACATGCCATACTGTTCCTTCAGCGCCGCTTGCTCCGTGCTCGTTCCGCTTGTGAACACCTTGTCGAAGTGCGCGATCACGGCCTGCACGTCGGCAGAGCAGTTCTTTGGCATGAACTGCCGGATAGGCTCGAAGTAGCCCCAGTAGTCACTGTGTGAGCGCGATTGTGGAAGGTGATGAACATGGAAAGAGGAGAGACGGTTATCAGAAAGGGACGACCCCGCGAGGGGAAAGACGGTACGTACACAATGCTCTCGACGACCGCGGACGACGCGTAACCGGCTTGGAAGAGGTCCGGTTTGCTGCACATGGGCGCCCATCAGCATTGTGGTCACAGCCGGGTATGGAATGGAGAATGTCGATCAATTCGATCAAGAAACGGTCCCGTGCGCGCGTATAGACGCGTAGACGCGTGCGGATATACAGCGCGCGTCGGGAATGTGAATTCAGTCCGGGGAAGAACCGGGTCGTGCGAGAAAATATGTCGGTCTTCGACACATCTCCCTGCATGCACCATGTGCAGTTCGAATCACCCCTGGAAGGGCTTTCCGTGGCACCGTCGAGTTCCAAGCAAAAAGTCCACTCACTTGACCATCGTCCACGCAGTCAACGCGCCTAGCACCACGAGAATAAGCATACATAATTCGTCTCGCGAACACGCTACTCACCGGAATAGCTCCCGCCCATGAGCACCCATGGCGCCTGGCCGGGCTTGACCTTGTCCCCACCAGGCATCGGCAAGTTCACGTTCTTCGTAAAGTACTCGAGGTCCTCGATCGCCTGTTGAATGGTGTGGTACTTAAGGCTTGCGACGGAGAGGTCGGGGTAGGGGTTGGAGAGGCCGTAGTAGCGGTGCTCGAGCACGACGGTTGCGCCGGACTCTTGCTGAGCAAGGAGGCCGTTGATAGTCGCGTTGGTAAGGTAGCGGTAATAGGCTGTACATATACGAAGAGTGTGAGTGGGTGTATGCAAGGGTAGGCCTCAGCAAATGCGCATATATGCGCGTCTGGGCATGGAAACAGACTTACGCGCGGCGTTGGCCTCGCCAGGGGTCATGAGGATGATGGGTCCGCCTGTAAAGCAACCGCATAAGCGTACAGAACGCGCATGAATGCAAATATCACCCGCCTTCCTCGTAGAATTCCCACGTGTGCCAGTACCTCTGCTTGAACGTCCCAAGACCGGGGTTTGTGTGGTCGATGAGCTGGTCAAAGTAGTAGGTCGTGTTATAGGGCGGGATGGTCGCGCCGGACTTGCTGACGGGAGCGGAAGCGGCGAGGTGCTTCTCCGCGGGGAGCGACGCGATCGGAGGGAGGGGGAATGGCGGCGTGTTTGGGTGGGCGCGGCCATTGGAAACGGCGGAGACGGAGACGGTAGAGGCGGCGAGTGCGAGGAGGAGGGCGGAGAGCAGGGCTGGAGCTCGCGGGAGGACGGGGACGGGGGGGGGAGAAGGACGGGGAGGGCCTTGGGGAAGGCATCGGGAAGCAGGGGCTTATATAGGGCGACGGGGCCATATGCAGGGTTGGCTGCTTCTATGACCGGGCACTAACTAGCACGCGGCGCGGACGCAAGATGCGGGGACGAGGAACGCATGGCGCACGCCTACGGCCACACCCTCCGATAAGTGCGCCATATGCCTTCGCACATCGCTAGGCACCCGCTGGCACCCGTCGTCGCACTCACACGACGAGCAGCGACTGCAAAACGCGAGGCCAGACCGCCAGGCAACCCGAAGATGAGACCGCGATCACACGGCAGGCGGGGGCCAATATTTCAGCGTGACATCGCAATCACAAACTCATTTTAATCTTGTTCCTAAATGACTGGAAAGCATTGATTTAGCTGCAATATATCAGAACAAGTCTAAAGATGGGAACAACTGGGCGAAACTCTTTGTAAGGTGAGTCACTCCATCCACTTTGGAGTCAAACTTCAATAAATACGAGATGACAATGTCACGCCTACAAGTCATGTGAAGCCACAATACATAGAAGCATGCAAACGGTCATGTTTTCTTAAGCAGCATGGCGCAGCTGGTATAGCGCGCAGGGCCCATACCACTGGTCACCCTGAGGTCCCTCGATCGAAACGAGGTGCTGCTACTTCTTTTACCGTGTCTCGGTTGCTCACATCACTGCCGCTTTCGTGGATACCGTCAGATTGTCGGTCTTCGTTGTTCCCCGCATGCACTATAACAGTTTTCGATACAACAATCACACAAGACCCTAATCATCCTCTTCCCCATCTTCGTTATCCGACACAGCTGGCAAGAACGCGTGCTTCACGTCCAGAATCGTGTCGTTCAGCTCCGTCTGCGACCGCCCCGAGCAATACTCACACCGGCACAAGGGGTCGTTCCGCCCATCGCGCGGCATGCCCTTCATCAACCACTCGGCATGCAGCACGAACTCCTTCGGCGAGCTGAAGTATCGGCACCGCGGGCTCAAGGATCCTGTGAAGGATGCGTGGGAGGGGGTCAGGCGAAGGCAGGAAAGAGGAGGCGCGCGTAGGGTGGTGCGTACCATACAGGTAATAATCACGTCGGACGTCGTGTTCTTCGCCTGCGCCTGAGTTGCTAGTCTTCTTCACCCAGAGCGTATACCCCTCCGGCCATTTCCAGAGCGCCCAGATGTGCTCTCCCGCTGAGATCTGACGAGTAAGCTCTTGCCCTCTCCCCCACAAACGTCAATAGACCACACAACGAGAGCCACTCACGTTCCTGGCCCCTCTCGAACACCACCCGCGCCAAATACCGCCCGATCTTTCTCTTCCACATCTTCGCCGGCCGCTCGCTCGGCCACACACGCTCGAAGGAGCACACGCGCCCGTCGGTGCCCACGACATGCGGCTCTGCAGGAGGCACGTTCGTCCTGTCCCCGTCCGACACGCGCAGCGTGATCTTGTTCCCGCGCACCTCGTAGTACGGGGACACGCACGTGAACCCGCCGTGCCGCCGCGGTGTTTCTTTCGGCGGCTCTGAGTGCGTGCGAGGCGGCATCTGCCCCCGTGCAGGATTTTGGCGGTAGGCACCGCGCGCGCGGGGGCGAGCGGTGGAGGCGGAGGACGAGGAAGCTGATGCACCGGGGCCGAGGTGGTTGATGCGGAGGATCGCAGCGCGGCGGTCGACGAACGTGGGGCCAGGGGCGGGGGGCGCCGATGGGCCACCCATCGTCGTTATTGTTGTCCTCGTTGCCTTGTCTTTTGCGCTCGGCTTCGCGTGATCCTCCACCATGTGTGTCTAATTAGTCGAGGTTCGTTATGTTCGTGCGATGAGGCGATAAACGCGCGCGATGGGAATATCAAAAGGATTCTTTCGCTTCGATTAAATTGGTCGTAGACGATTCGTTTGCGTTCAAGGGGCAGCAGGGGAAGGGAAGAAGAAAAAATTACGCGAGGCGCGACGCGACGCGATATATAGTGGTCAACAAAGGGTGGAGAAACTCGCTGAGTAAGCATTTTCTACCGAAGGTTGCCTTAATAGGCTCCGGACTCTCACCCCGCTTCTGCTTGCTTCAAATTATTGTCTTGACAAGAATCTTGTAAATCAAATTTACAACAATAACAAAAACATTCATGGTTCTTTGTTCTCTTCACATAAAAGTCCATCTGTCAAGAAATCCTCCAAACTGCATCATCTAAGAAATCTAATCAGAGTCAATTATATGAAATTCTTAAGAGACATAAACATACCTTTCAACCAGAGCCCCATATAGAATTCATGTGAGTATAATCCTTCATCCTAACAGGCACACCTGGAGCTTTAAATTCCCTATGTTTTCTAACCTGATGAGGATGATTCTTCTGGGTTTGAGTATCTATTCCTTTGAGCATTCTTGTTACTACCAATTGTTTGACTCTACTGCAATATGTGCATCGACAGTCTGGAAGATTGTTTGGCTTCAAAGGCATGCCTTTCATCAACCACTCCACATGAAAGGCAAATTCATATGGGGATCGAAAGCAGGGCACCTTCGAGGTTGCAGATCCTGAGGTTGGAATAATTAAGTGTCCTTGTCATTTAATTGATGAGAAATCCTACCATAAAGGTAATAATCATGTCTGGCATTGAGCTTGTTCGACATCTCTCCATCCAAGTGAACATACAAAGTGTAGCCCTTGGGAAATCTTCCTAGCTTCCACTTTGGCTCGTTTGCTAGAAGAAGAAATGATTATCAGCTTGAATCTCGAGCACATTGGAAAGAGAAACATACGTCGTGACGGTCTCCCCAAGGTATGAACTGCCAACAGCTTTCCAATGGTTGTTCGCCAGTGCACCGATGCAGCATCATCAAGTCCAACAACTCTATAAACCGAGAACGTCTCGTCTTCAAGATCATACTCGTCAGGTGGTGGTTCTCTGCCATCGCCATCCGACACCTTGATCGTGATGATATTATTCTGAACTCTGAAGGCATCTCTAACGACACTGTAGCCCTGTGAGATAACAACGGTGGATGCGCGCTTCGTCACAGACATCGATAGAGGATTTCGCTGTGAAGTGCCTTTGACGGCAGGAGCCTTTATCGAAGGATGAACACCGAGTTTATTTACTCGACGGATGCTCTCAAGCCATGCACGATGGTTTGTTCCCGAGATCCTGATCTTTAGAGGGGATTTGCTCGAGACAGCTCCTGTGGGTGCATGGGGAACACCACGATTGTCCATGAAGGATCGCGAACAATGATCTGTAGTCACGCTAAGGCACAGACTCACTTTGCGAGCAAAATTGGAAATATTCACCGATTATAGAGTCGCACGCGTGAGATGGAAGGATCGGGCTTGTAGGTACAAGGAGCGGGGAGCGCTTCTGAACGCTAAGTAGCGAGTGTGATGGGACACCTTTGATGAAGACGTCAGCGTCAGTCCTAAACGCGACAGTACTGATAGACGCTGCTCACCACGTGAGAATGCCTTATCTTATCCCGTCGCCTCGAGTGGTGTGCAAAGTAGGGAGTCGCAGATGGATCGATGAAGTTGGGGGGTATGGTCAAAGTGCCCTCAGGCAAACGCACCCTCGATCGCTCTTATATATGCATCCCCATCGTCAGCTGATCAGATGTTAGATTCTAGATGATTCTAGCGCAATCTAGAAGAGGACATTCTACGGGCTGATTGACTCGACTTTAGAAGGTCATTGGCCGGTAGCTCCCTTGTTCTTGCTATTGTTTGAAAAATGAGCGATTGAGCCATCAGAAGGGACTTGCATGCGTTCTATTCCAACATACCGACCGGTCATCTCGTTGGCGGCGATCACAGCCCATACCTGTTGAATTGTTTTCTCTTCGTATGAAAACAATGATTTGGATTTCATAAAATACTGGAGGAAACACAGCAATACTGGCAGAGTAGACTCGGTAGACACTGTGGCGAAGATATTGCAGGCGGCAAGGTAACGCACGAAGTCGCACAAGGCGTAGATGAGTCAATGACAGTCAATGGAATCAGACTCTTCAACGCGTGGAACATCTGATTGCGAAGAGCACGATCAACTGACTAGAATAGGCTAAACCTGATAAGACCTCCAAACATACCAGGAAGCACTCAGGACGCGGAGGAGTGAGGCAAATACAGTATCTGATTGAGGCTCTTGATCCCACGAGGATCAAATCTCGAATGGCTACGACAGAGGTGTAGAACATACCAGCAGACTCCAGACTACACGCACCTCGAATGTACTCATTCTCGAAGATCGAAGGCTGCTCTCGTCAAGCGGATTATGACTGAGATTGTCCAGCTCATCACCTGTGTTCGAGGATGAGCACCTTTGAGCCGGTCTGTATATGGAGAGGAGTCAAAGAACGCGGCTAGACGAAGGCCTTCGGAGTTGCAAACGATGCATGTGACTCAACCAAACTCGACTGCCTTACCTTTCGTGTTTCCCCTAATCCACGAAAGCCCACAATCTAACGAAGATCCATGAGCGTAGCAAGGGGGTCTGCGGCTAAGTTCACCACGTCCGGTCGGTGTCGGATGCCCAGCTACAGCCAATTGCCACGACTCGGACAATGACTGGCTTCCCACTGGCTTCCCAGCATACTTCTCTAAATTCGATCGAAGTCGACTTCCACAAATCTCAACTGGAACTCACATGCTCTTGACCACCTGACACAATTCCTCGTCAAGTCAGTCTTCTCAAGGTCTCACGTACTTGTCGCCTTCGGCACACAGTTGGCGCTGGGTGGTACATAAGGGCTTGCAACCGAGCATTGGCGAATGTTCTCCACCTCCCTGAATCTTCGCCTTCCCTTCAGCTAGTCCGAGAGACTGAATACATAATGGAAAGTGAAACCCGAAAGCGTGTGCCGTATGGTGAGTCTTCATCTACAAGATCATGAATCCATCTCCGATACTGAAACACAGTACGCCTGGGCAACTCTGGACTGAAGGTGTCGCGGATTATCCTGGGATGCATGTCATATAGTTCTTTTGAATGGATGCCTTGGGTGCTCGGTGAGGAGGAAGGGATCAGGCATATCAAGGCTGTGTGAGTGATCTCTTCATTTCACTCACACCAAACTCAAATCTGTTTCATACAGCTATGATATTGGCATCTAGACGTTCGATACCGCCAATGTATGTCGGCCAATATCGTGCTGGAAGGCTCATTGAGAACGCTTTCAGATCTACTCGAAAGGGCTATCTGAAGTAATCCTTGGCAAGGCAATCAAACAACACAACCTCCCTCGCGAAGAACTTGTCATCATGACGAAGGTCAATCCCACTCATTTATAAGCGAGAGCTGCGCCGTGACGATTCTCTGACTGCTAAGGTCCACGGCCTCGTAACACGAACGGTGACGGAAAAACACGTCAAACAGAATCCGGAGGACTTCGGATATGTTAATCAAGAAGGCCTTAGTCGAAAGCATATCTTCGACTTTGTCAAGCACAGTTTGAGGCGCTTGCAGCTAGATTATATCGACGTATTGCAATGTAAGCATAGCCCTACTACTTTTTGACCTTCAAAAGTCGACTTGTGGCTCTCCGTCGTCCTCAGGCCATCGATTTGACGAGAATACGCCCATTGAGGAGACCGTGAGTAGTGTCATGTACTCATACATGTTCTCTCTAAGACGAACACCAGATGCAAGCGCTCCATGACGTAGTCCGCGCTGGGTGGGTTCGCTACATTGGTATGAGCTCCTGCTGGGCCTGGCAATGTGCGTATCAATATGCACGAGGATTCCGAATCTCGCTCACTGAAACGTCCTTGGGGAGTCTAGTTCATGCTATGCAAAGTATATCCTTATCGCATTGTTCTATCAATTTTATTGATCTTTCACGTCGAAAGACTACGCAATCACGCACAGTTTGACCCCATTCATATCGATGCAGAATCACTACAATCTACCGAGAAGAAGAGCGAGAGATGATGCCTGTTTTAAAGGTATTTTCTCTGTAAATTTTCCGCCCGCGTTCTTCGTCTCATTGTGTCAGCATTTTGGTGTTGCGTCAATACCGTGGTCGCCCCTTGGACGTGGTCTCCTTGCTCGTCCCGCAAGAGCGGAACAAAGTACGCGTGGAAGTTTTGATCGGTGCGTATAGGCCATTTTAGCATTTGCCCGCCTGACCATTCAAGCATAGATGGCACGCGATGTATCTTGACGATTCAGGGGCCGCACAGGTCATCAATAGGTAGGTTTCTAATTCTATCTTATCGGTTTCATGTTGTTTTTCGCTAGAGTGGAAAAGCTTTCAAAGAACAAGGGAGTTTCCATGGCTCAAATCTCGATCGCATGGATGCTGTCCAAGGACGGTAAGTCAGCTTTTGTCCTCATTCAGCAGTCGTCCGGGCTCAAATCCCTCTGTATCCTCGGTGTCACATCAGTCGTGGCGGCGCCAGTGATCAGTACTACCTCGCTTGACAATCTGTATGACATTGTTGGTAAGTTCATCCTGACAGATGCTTTCCTGCTGAAGACCCTTACATCTGTATTTGCATTTACTTAATATTCCCCAGGCGGACTAGACGTGAGCCTCACAAGTGATGAGGTGAAGTATTTGGAGGAGGCGTATAGGCCAATGCCCATTCTTGGACATACTTAGTTTTCGTTCTGCACATGTATCACAGACTGCGAAACCACCAACAAAACACAATCACTTGTATGTTTTTTTTCTGCGAGGCCGTGTTCCGCATGTTACAAACGATGGCGACGTGCGTCGGAAAGTATGTGTGTTTCTGCTTCCACAACTCTGAAAGACTTTCCGATTATCTGACATAGCCTTTCACTCCATGAAGTTCCCTCACTCCCAAGACATTCGACGCTGGAAGTGCTTGATCGAATAGATCGTGTATCTCTGTGCATACGACTCGAAATCAGTTGGAAAAAATATCCTGGTATAGCAGTGCTTTCCGTGATCATAAGACCATCGATGTCGTTCGGATCAATCCGAGCTTCCTAGACGCTGTTAGAGCATTGTGCCTAATTTAAGCTCGTCCAGAGGCATAATAGCGGAATGCTGTCCAGGATGCTGTTTATGGTAGAATTTGAGAGCCTTAATACTCACTATGTCTTCTGTAGGCCGGAAAAGTGACAATATCGTCGTTTCGGGAGAGACAACAACAAAGATCACCCCTTCCTTTGTTCCCGATGCGAGCTGCATGATGACCGCGCTCGAGAAGCACCTGCATCAACTCGTCCTCTACCGTAGACTCCAAGATTGGAACACACTGTGGTTACTTTCCAGTGTAAGGGGTTGGACGGACCCTCCCGGGCTGGAGAACTGTGCCTGCCCTGATCTGTCCTGATGCTTCGGAATGATCAGTCTCACAGATCAAGATCGCGGTGACGAGGCGTGACAGCCTGTGTCTGCCTGTGTCCGCTGTATCCATAGTGGCGTACGATTTTTGCTCCCCTTTCCTCGATGGAGCTGCAGGCTGTGCGTGGAGTTTTGAATCTGCCCGGACGAAAGTTTAATTGACTTGTTCCGTGGCCATACCGAGCGAATATTCTTTCGGAGAGATTACACTTCCGCGTAGAGAAAAAAGCAACTCAACTTCCCATGATGCACGAGAGCCTCGCAAGCTATAAATCAGTCGGCTGCAGACGCAGTGGAGGTACGGAGTGAATGACTGTGCACAGGTGGAGTGTTCTGTTACCGGAAGCGACGGGTCGGAGCTCGTGTAAAGTGACTCACGAAGTCGGGGTGCCACGTGGCAGCTTCAACTGTTGGAACATCATCCTGGGTCTTGACAGCCACGAGCAGCGGACTCAGCAACTCACCTATCATCATGGGTGTCTATCACTACCATGTCTACTTCTGGAGCATCTTAGAGATTACCACACGGATAGATTCCAAGCTTCGCATCTTTCCATGAATTACAAGAAAGGAAATAACTTCTATAATCGATAGGGAGCCGGTTACAATTGCTTTTATCTTCGATTCCAGAGCGATGTACGTTGTTTTCACCACAGCTACAATCCTCTCGCATGCGGTAAACGCTTGCACTCACTAGCTGTTGCGAATTGACCAAAGCTCGATCTTGCTGATCACGCCTGACACCAGCCCTCAAATAAACTTGCCGGCCATTCGCACGTCGCCAGATTCTTCCAGTCATCCTTCCTGTTGTGACCGGTTTCATACAGCATGCACTTCTATGATGTTGAGGGCTGCACTGGATCACGCTTCCACACTGTCACCGAGATAGTCCGGACTCCGAGGCGATTATGGCTATCATGATCGGCAAGTTGACCTGCAGATATACAAAATTATATTCAAGTCAGGCGCAAAAGGTACGCCAACAACAGGTTCTGGGGCCGTCTGTTGATAGAGACGGAGCGCCTACGATTCTCGGATCTGAAAAAGGCCCCGAGCTCAAGAGCGCTCAAGGCTCCGTTCTCATGACTGGTTTACAGCTTTTCTTCCGTTCGTATCCCCGATAGCACCCAATAGCTCTTGAATGTTTGGTGCCCAGTCGAGCAACTTTGCGTTTCATCGTCACGGTCATCCCGCCGTGCCTCTGACCATCCTAAGTCCATGCTCAAGTATGGTCGCATACAGACAGGTGGCATACAGACACGTTCTCGGACAGTATCGTCAGGACGCGGTGGTACACTCTAACCGTGGTCATGATTGACAGATAATGTTCATTCACCCTGACGCTTATTCCCGCTGCTTGTCCGGCAGTGCAGTGCACATCAAGGACACGCCGGCCTCTGAGGAAAAATTCATCCAGCTCAAAGCTCCTACGTGTTTCTACTTTACGGCAGAGTCGTCATTCGTTTACCGTCCGCATCCTCAAGCTTATCAACATGAATTGTTGATTAGCGTGCTGCACCAGACCCATCATACCCGCCTGCTGATACAGATGGAGAAGGTGCGCGGATCGACAGCTCTAATCAGTGGCTCGTGTTCGCATGTTCAGAGGAGGTCGAGCTTTACATATAAAGCTGTCTATGCGTGTCCATACTCCTCACTCAACACCACATCCTGAATACACCTCAGTGTTGACTTATTCCGAGCACTTTGGCCTGTACATCCTATTGTGAGCGTGATATCTTCCTTTTATGGCTATCATCTCAATTGTCTGACCCTCATTCGTCAAGCCTACATTAATTCCGATGGCCCCGACGTTCACCAAACCATTGCCTTCAGTTTCTTCACCTATGGACATCGGCATCGTTGGCGGCGGCGTTGCTGGGCTCTATTCAGCCCTCCTTCTCATGAAAGCAGGCCATAATGTCCACATTTTCGAGGCAAATAATCGCGTTGGGGGTCGCATCTACACCCACCACTTCTCATCCGAGAAAAATCAGTACTTCGAGGCTGGCGCGATGCGCATTCCTAATTCATCCATGCAAAAGGTCGTGCTCGACTTGATTGCGCACCTCAACGCCCGCAGCGACCTCCCTTCCGATAAACACATCCGCCTCATCCCTTACATTCTCAACAGCTCTGGAAATTGCCTTTACGTGAACGGCCTTCGGAGGGACGGGCATCGCGTCATGAACACGACGCCTGCAGATATCAACTGGGATGTCCCGCCCAGATACCTCGGACGAACAGCAGGCTCTCTCTTGATGGAGGTCCTTCGACCTTTCCTCGAGGATCTGGAACGGGACTTCGAGCGCGGATTTGAATCCCTCCTGAAATTCGACAGCCTCTCCTTCCGCGACTACCTCAAATTGATCGCTCAGTGGGAGGACGAGGTGATTGATTTTGTGGAGACAGTTTGCTCCCAGACGAACCAGTATGCGCTCGGCTGTGTCGAGATCGTCATGCAGCACCTGGACTTCATGACGCAGGAGTGGTTCACGATCGAGGATGGTATGGATCGCCTTCCCCAAGCGATCGCGCACGTCATCGGTCTCGACAAGATCACTTTTGGTGCCCGCGTTACCGGCGTTCATAATACGGAACATGGCGTTGACATCACAGCACAAGGATACAACGGTACCTTCCGACATTCCTTCGACAAAGTCATCTTGGCAATCCCTCCCGCTGCCTTGAAGATGATCGCTGATCGCTCTCGATGGAGTCCTGCGAAAGAGCTGGCCATCCGTTCGATGCACTTCGAGCCCTTATACAAAATGGGCATGCGCTTCAAAACCCGATTTTGGGAGCGCGGATCCGCCAACAGAGGGGGCCAATCAGCGACGGATCTTCCAATTCGGTGGATAGTCTACCCGTCCAATGGCATCGGTGATGACGGGCCTGGCGTTCTTTTGCTCTACTCCTGGATGACGGACGCCAGTACATGGCTCTCTCTGACTGAGATCGAGCGCCGAAGCCTAGCCCTCCGCTGCCTGGACGAAGTGTATCCGGACGTCGATGTATACGGCCAACTCATGGAGACGTTCGACATTGCATGGGCAGCGCAAAACGCGACGGGAGACGCGATGTTCCTTCCTGGCCAATTCCATACGCGCTTTGAGCATGCTCGTAGGCCTGAAGGGAATGTCTATTTTGCAGGCGAACACCTCTCCAAACACCATACGTGGATCGCTGGTGCCCTGCTATCTGCTTTGCACAGCGTGCAGGAGCTCCTTGGTGATAGTTCCGGGACCACGGTGGAACCGTTTGCTCCTATTCGACCGCTTTCTATTTTCGAGTCTTCGATTCAGTATGACATTTGATAACTTGATCATACATCATGCATCATGGCTCGTCCTGCCATGCTTAATGACAGGGTTTTCTTGTGTTCGACTTACAAAGTCATAGAGAGGCCGTATTTTTTCTTGTATTTATCGAGATATACATATTTATCAGATCGCTTACGCTGTACTTGTATGGCTAGTTTTCCAGCACGTACGCAATATTTATGGACCACGTCCCGAGTATATAATTGTAGTTACCGTCTCTTATCAGCGCATTGCACCGGCCCGCACTGACCCAGCTGAGAGAGTCCCAGCTGCGCCGGCCCTCGGGACTAAAATCAAACCCGCGTCAATTTCGCCAATGCGCTTTCGCTCAACGACCTCTCGACTTTTTGGGTTGCACGGCATTGCGACTCTCGACTTATGCGCCACATGATCTCTCGCGTGGCTGTACGTGGCTCTTGCATGGAGCAGTCTGTCCATGCTGGATTTTGCCACGCTTGACCCTGCTGATGCATTTTCATCACTCATGGACGACACAAGCACTCATAGTACTCATACCCAATCAACTATGCATCTTCTTCCTACGGTAGTCTTACTGATGAGAAGCGCGTCACATGGTATCATGGCTTTGGAAGACTGTGCCTGGATCTTCACGCATTCGTTTCATATGAAGTGCCACACTGAGAAGCCGCTTTGGCCATCCTATTTGACAGTCCGGTCCAATTTTTACTGTTGAGTGTGGCATGTGGCGGGGGTCTGTTTTGACCTCTCAACTTTCCTTAAAAGCCTACCCCCGCATGTCTTCGCGTGTCTTCCCCCTCTTCTACTCACGTCCTATTTGTCGAAAACTTTCATCTCAATCATCCATCACTACCCATGGGGGACCTTCAGAAGGTGTGTATTGTGTTTCTGAGATCTAACTCACGATCTGATATCGTGGCACGCAATTTAGACCTTCTCACAAGAACCTGGACCAGATTCGTCGCATAGCAGGACGCAAGACGAACTCGAGAAAATTAGAATCTCCCAGACTCAAGATTGGTGCGACCAGTTTAGACTACCTCAGGACAGTGCTATTCGGGTGCACGAGATGCGCGAGCGTTTCTTTCAGGAAAGAACTGTGAGCGTGCCACTCGATGCGATTATCGGTGCATGCATTATAGTCGCCAGTAGAGAAATAGATCCGACTATATCGTTCCAAAGAATCTGTGATCAAATGCGCCTTGATCAACGGGTCCTCGTGCTATGCCACAGCGAACTGGGGCGCATTCAAAACACGCGCAAGCCTGCTCCGACTTTCTCTGCATCCTCTCTGCAGACCGCCCTGGAAGGGGATAGCTCGCAAGATTCGTCGCAAGGCAACTTGGAGTTTGAGGCGTCTCAGGATCTTTCGCAGGTGGACTATGGATATTATGCGCAAGACCCATCTCAGTATATCTCTCGGTCTTTGCCTCATCAGGACGCTTGGAAGAACACGTCGGAGGATGTCGCTCAGTACCCCCACCTGCAGCATGCCGTCTCACAAGCTTCTTCTTTCAATGATATGTCAGAAGATGCCTCTCAGTTTCCCTCCTCGCAGCATGCCTCACAGGCCATCTCGCAGCACGACTCTGAAGGATCCTCCCAGGAGAAGGACCTTCGCTCTAAACACTCACAAGATCTCTTCCACAACTCTTCTCAGGAGTCTGATAGCTCAGATTCACAGGACACTGTACGGCCAGGCTCTCCAGAACCCGTCTCTCAAAACGTTCCTCAAGATGTTGTACCCGTTCAAGATACTGCACCCCTTTCCGCCTACGTGGATGACCTCTATCCGCTAGATCCGTGCCTCTTCAAAGAGGCAATCGATCGAGCATACGAGTATGCAAACGAGCGCGCGGTGTCCGACGCCGTCGACTTCTCCGGGTCACAGGATTCTCAGCACTCTTTCCAATGCGCCTCCCCTGGTGGCGCGCTGTTTTTTGCTTCACAAGAGGAGTCACAGGAATCTGTAAAATCCTCCGATCAACGGGACGGCTCACGAACCACCGTGCAGGACCCGTCGTCACAGTCCTCCCATCGCTCAACGACTACCACAAACTACTTTGGCTCGCAGTCTTCCTTTGGCTCGCAGTCCTCCTTGGGCTCCTTCTCAGATTCTGAAGCTATCTCAGTCTCTGAATACACCTCAGTTTATGATTTCTCCGCGACTCCGTCCACTTCCCCACCCACTTCCCGATCTTCGACTCCTCGACCGTCTGATTTCAAACCCTCGACGCCTCCTCCCTATGACTGGGAAACCGATGCGAAACAAGCTGTTAATGAGTTCTGCACTACACTCTACCTCTCTGAGCGGGCCAAGCTGAGATGCTGGGACCTCCTCGTTCAGGCTCGCTCCCTGGGACTTTTGAACAACGCATTAGACCCCAACGCGAACGTGGGCGGCATGATTTTCTTCGCCTCTCTTTTATACAGTACGCAGAGGTCTATCGACATTGTTGCAAAAGTAGTCCGCTCGACTTCTGCAAAGATCAAGGAAGTCTACAAGACTTTTTTCGACGCACGGGATGAACTGGTCCATGAGCAATTACTCGAGGGGTTCGGGTCGTTGAGTTACTTGTTGCATCCTGATGCGGTCAGAGAGAGCCGTGGCCCTGAGGTCACACTTACACCCCTTTGGGTTGGACAGAGTGAATGATGTACTGTATCTGTACCAGAATAAAACGCTCGACAAAACTTGTAGATGCCCTCAAGGAGGCCGCTCTTCCTGCCTGAGATTGAACTCCGCGGCCTCCGGTCATCTCGATCACAGATGCGCTTGCGATTAATCAGATAAGATTCTCTTTTCTCCTTCCACTGCAATGGGCGCGAACAACTCGAAGAGAAGCGTGGTGGTCGTGGGCGGAGGAGGCGCGGGCTCTAACATCGCCGGATATCTATCCACCAAACTGGATCCGACGCAGCACTCACTCACGTTGATCAACGCGCGCCCATTCCATGTGTTCTTGCCCGCGACTGTTCGCATGACGGTCACGACCGAAGGGAAGCTCGAGGAGCAGATTCTCATACCATTCGACCGGGTGATGTCGAAGGGAATCGGAGAGTTCAAGGTAGGGCGCGTGGTGGGAATAGAGAAGGACCAGCGAGGCGGTGGATCGGTTGTATTAGAGGGCGGTGAGAAGGTGTGGTATGACGTGCTTGTTCTTGCTCCGGGAACGATGTATGAGGGACCGATCGAGTATCCTGACACGATGGAGGCCACTCTGGGACAAATAGAGGAATGGAGAAAGAAGGTTCTCCATGCAAACACGATCGTTCTTTCCGGCGGAGGGCCCGTAAATATAGGTGAGTTCTCAGCATCACTCACTAATATCTGATCTACAATTATAAAACATTATAGAATTGTCGGGCGAGATAAGATACTATTACCCGGTGAGTGATTTCTTGCATCGGCAGGGAATAGCAGTGCTAGAAAAAACCATCACAGGAGAAGAAAGTGACGATCGTTCAGAGCGGATATCTTCCTCTCAACAAAATCTACCCTGATTACTTCCGCGAGCGCGTCGCGGAAGCCATAGAATCTCGCGGTGTCGAGTTTATTTTTAACGATTACTTGGATCAAGATGCAGCCCAAGACGGGTTTGTTACCACGCGCAAAGGCCAAAAGATACCCGCCGACCTCGTTGTAAGCCAGCCAAAAAACCAAACAGACTGCTTTGGAATTCTTACTTCATCCTTGTCTCCTCAAGATGTCCTCTCATGGCGGTCGACCGAACACAGACTTCATCAGAACTCTCGGGCCAGACGCTGTCACTTCCAGAGGCCTCGTACCTGTTGAGCCCTCGCTCGAACTTTGTGGACACCCAGGCATCTTCTGTGCCGGTGACGTCCTCGACAACTCCGAGCGCAACACGCTCGGAAAGTATGAAGGTCACGCGAATGTCATCGTAGCCAATGTGTTGAAACGGTTGAGAGGAGAGCCGTGTGACAGCAAATACGAGGGCACGCTGGAGGCCATAGGCATCACGATGGGGAAGGTACGTCACCTGATACACATTTGACGCCTGTTCACTGATAGATCACCGTGTGACGACTAGACCGGAGGCGTAACATACCTTGGAGATGGCACAGTGGAGGGAGACGAGTTCACTCGAAAGTACCAAGCTGAAAAACTCTTGGTGCCATATGGAAGAGGGAAGATGGGGTACGAACAGACAGATCTTAGAGACACAACAGGGGAACGAAATTGATGTAATTCCATCGACATAAGACTGTTTTTATCTGGCGCATTTGCAGCAATCAAGTGTTCCAGTTCGATAGAAGGCGAGTCATAATCGAGGCAGAGTTGAAGCGGAACCGTCATGACTGCTCTGGAACACCACGTCACGGGTAGTCACATCGTGACTCAGAGAGCCCTGCGTTTTTCGTTTGTCATCTGTTTGTCCTGTCCTTCACCTTGACCACGACTCCTTTGTTCCTCTGTCTCCTAGTCTCCCTCGGATTCGTCTGATTGTTTTCAGGTGTCGATTTGCAGGAGTCTGGGCGATCCCAGTCGCACGCGCGGTAGGTACCAGCGAAACACTAACTCTCTTTTCACAATGGGATTGAACTCGTATAGCGACGAGGTCTGCCTGCTGCATCTCAAGCACAGAGGGATTTTTCTCCGCTCGACAACACCTCCTGAAACACCTCAACGCCACTCGCACTCCCCATTCTTCAGCTCCTTGCCACTCCCACCTCGCACGAGCATCCCACGATGGCCTACTCTCAGCCCTTCCCTCTTGCGGCCCCCACAAAACCTCAGCAGGCAAATTATGCCCCGGATCTGGCCGTTCGGCTTATCTGCCCAGAATGCAAAGATCCGAACCCGAATATCATCGAAGAGTTTGGCAGTGGCGACCTCGTGTGCGGTGGGTGTGGCTTGGTCCTCGGTGATCGTGTCGTAGATACACGCAGCGAGTGGCGGGTACGTTGACTCAATCTGTCTTTCTCGTTCCGTTTGTGATCAAACGGTCGAATTAGACGTTTGCGAACGACGAGGGAGATGACCCATCGCGTGTGGGTGCCGCGTCAGACCCCCTGATGGATGGGATTGAGCAGCTGGACACGATCATCAGTTTTCGTGATGGCGGTTCGGGAATAGCGCGGGAGTTGCAGCGCGCTGCGTCGCGCTCTCAGAGCTCCCGCTCGGAGCGTAACCTTCTTTCCGCCTTCCGCGACATCTCCAGCTGGTGCGACCAGTTTTCCCTCCCCAAAACCATCAGCGACATCGCCAAGCAGCTGTACAAGCGCTCGGACGAGGAAAAACTGCTGCGCGGAAAGCCGCTCGACGCGGTCATCGCCGCGTGCATCTTCATCGCGTGCCGACAAGCGCACGTTCCCCGCACGTTCCGGGAGATCTGTAATCTCACGCACGTATCGAAGAAGGTGCTCGGCCAGTGCTACAAGGCGCTGGAGCAGGCGTTCAACCTCACCCCTGGTGCGTCGGCACATCATTCGAGCACGCCGGCCATCTCGACCGGGCCCGAGGACCTGCTCGTGCGCTACTGCAACCACCTGGACCTGCCACCGAATGTGCAGGCGATCTGCAAGGATATCATCGTGGAGGCACGTAATCATGGCATTGCGGACGGACGCAGCCCCGTGTCCATCGCTGGGGGGGCCATCTACTTCACGTGCCACCTGCTGGGCAAGGCGAAATCGGCGAGAGATATCAGCTCGGTCGCCGGTGTCAGCGAAGGGACTATCAAGCTGGTATACCGGCTGTACTACGCGGAGAAGGAGAAGTTGGTGAAGCAGGAGTGGATCAAGGGCGGCAAGGCGAGCTTGGCTCGCTTGCCTGTAGACCAGTCGGCGAAATAGGACAGCATGGAATTTCCTGTAAGGGGAGTTTGTAGACTAGCTCATGGTATAATGATAGCGGCCGTAGGTCAGTGTAAGTTTCCTTTGACTATGACTGTCCTTCTTCACATGTATCCCTCCTTCTGAATAAAACCATCGTTTAGTTCTCGTCTGAAATTCACTCTGAACGGTTCCCAAAGGTGCATTGCGTCTCAGTAACAAATCCGCTTTATCGACGCTCGATCATCGTCACAGCTTGATCACCAAAAATAGGCAGCCGGGGAGGACTAAATCGCCCCAGGCGCTGGCCTCGGCCTTTGCGGCAATGAAGCCTCATCCGGTCCTTGACAGACGACATAAATGATGCATACCTATCCACCAATAGAGTATGTTTCAAGACACAATCGGCCATGTGTACTTATGTGGGTCAATAAACACGGCCGCCATGTGGGCTGCAGCCGAGTGACATACGCTGACTCGCAAGGATGTTGATGCATGGTTTGAACAGCCGGCGCAGGGTTTTGACTCAGCTCGGAACGGGCTTCAACGGGTGCAGAGGGACGGGCCCGCGATCAGTAAAGACCGCATCGTACACGCCCCCTTTCGTCAAGACAAGAGATCTGCCTGGATGCGGAGATTCGTTCGGCGCAAACCCTGCCCCAGACGAGGTGCTCCTGGATGCCATATGGGCCTGTGTGCCCATTCTGTAGCGGCTGGTGATCCGGCGCAGGGGTGCGGTATGTAACTCAGGCCTGCAGATTTCCCCGAGGAGGAGCATCACTCGCAGAGCCGAGTCATGCGGATGTAAGAGCTTTCTCGCAACAGCAGGTGGATGCATAACCATGCTCGAAAATAATGCATTACGCACAGCCGCATAAGGCTATCAACGACAACAACACTGCACACCACCATCGGGTACACTGACGAAAGTCAATAGGAACGATCATACACGCAGACAAGCAAGGGGAAAAGGGGGGGCTCATCATGAAATAGTAGGACAATCTACCGTCTGCCCTTCCCCCTTTTCTTCCCGTCCCCGCCGCCCTGCTTCCTCGCCAGCGAAACGCTGCCTTGGCCCTTCGAGGCGAACCGCACGGCCTTCCGCACGTTGAGCACGTCGTCTCCGTCCTCCCGCCTCGCTTTTTTAGGCTCGGTTCCGAGCTTGGAGAGGAGTGCCAGGTTGGCGTCTTTCTCCCTTTCCACGGATTTTTCTGCGGGGTCGAACTATACCGCAATGGCAAAGACGAAGGATGGATATCAACAATTTTGGAATTTGAAAAAAATAAGCGGAAGAAAATGGGATGAAGGCTAGCAAGACGAACCTTGCGCTTGACGCCCCGCAGCTTCTTCTCTCCCTCGAGCTTTTTGTCGAACTTGCCCATGCTCGCCGTGCTGGTGCGCGTCGTCGCGAGCGTTCGCTCGATGTCCTGTTTCCGCTGGTCGCGCTCTCCGGACCCACCCTGCGCACGGGCAGCATTCTGCAGCCGCTGGCGCTCGTTCTTGGCCACCCGCGCCTTGCGCGCGTCGCGGGCCTCTTTTGATGGGTCGTGGTTGGCGTCTGTCAGAGGAAAGGTGGCCAGTCAGAAGTTGGCCAACGCAGGTGCGGCGGGCCGAGGAAGCTACAAGCTGGAAAAAATGGAGAACGTGCGCACCGGCGTTGGCTGGGACCTCCGAGAGCCACTGCGTCTCCGCCTCGCGGTTCTTCCCGTTCCATCCCCAGCGGTTGACCCAGTCCTGCTTCTCCTCGTCCCAGACCTTCTTGTCGCGCTTCGTCTTGGAGATGCCCTTCGCCTGCGCGAAGCGCTCCCACTTGGTCATGGGTTTTGGCTTGGGAAGCGGCTTGGCGCGCGGGAGCTGCGTCGTCGGGGTGGGGAGCTTCGCGAGGGGGCCGTCGGTGGAGGATTGGGTGGGCAGGGAGAAGAGGGCGCCGAGGAGGACTTGGATGCCGTCGCGCGCGGTGGATTGGAGGAAGTCCTCGAGGTTCTCGCTGTGTACGATGTTAGGTTTGCATAGATGAGATATCTGCACAATGATCACTTGTAGCTCTCCGCATCTATTGGGTTGAGATCTGTGACTGTCAAGAAGCCGACGTCGACTTCGAGGGGGATGTCTTTTTCGACGGCTACGGCCTTGCTGAAATTGCGAAGAAATGAGCGGACGATTTTTTTTCTGGGCTTGATTTTTGACTCACTGCTTTGCTGCCTGGGAGGCGAGGATATCTGAGACGTCCATAGCGAAAAAGAACAAGTGTCGGTGGGTACAGAGGACGGCGATGGCGAGAGCTCCTCGAAGACGAAGAATCTATGGGCGCCCAGTGGGGTCGTCACGTGCTGCACCGTTACCTACGGTATTTAGCGCCGAAGCGCTCTCTCTTTCTCTCCTCGGATTTGATGCTCTCCTGGACTTCTCCTGGCCATACCGCTTTTCTGCCAAGATTTGTTCTGGATCTGAGACACATCGCCTGGCCCTGAAAAAGCCCTGCAATCAGCCAACCCCGGTTTGACTGCAGCATCTTCGCGATGGCTGGATCTAGGTTGGAATGCCTCCTAATCCCCACGAAAATCTGGATTACGCAGGTTTCGATCTTATGCTGTTGATGCTGCCAGGCGCCCTGATGCGTGCCCGATCAACTGCAGCGTTGCATTCCGAGTTAGCTTTGTGCGCGAGGCTGCGTGTTTCAACCACTGCTATGTACCTCTGACGTGCCAGCAGGCGGACGGTGCTGGATGGAGCAGTCATGCTGTCGCCAATTCTCTGATCCCCGTCGCCACGGTTCGACCAGTTGTAAGATAGCCATCCGCCGAACAATCTCCATGATCAGTGTTTCTTTGTCTGTGCGTTGAAAACGCTAGCTCTGTTCCGCCTGCAGATATCGTTTTGAGCGCGTATCTTTCTCAGCGGGGTTTCACAGCATTCATACAGATCGATCTCCCGTCAGCTTTCATCGCTGCAGCTCCTGTCGTGCCCCGTACGTGTTCTCAGCCCTTTTCCGAATGTTGCAGATGGCTTTCTCTTGGTACATGACCTCAGTAAGCTCTCACGGAATCCGGCTTTGGTGTTTCCCTTCTGCCATCTGCTCCGCGATACATACTTACAGAACGCATGGCGGGCCGAAATTCCCCCCCATAGCTGCCGATACTGTTGTAATGGCGATATCGGTACAATAAATAGAACGGTGTTAGACTGGTGTTAGCAACTATTGCTTGATTAGTGCGGTGGTGGGCGTTCAGAGGCGTCGAATGATCGACAGACTAAAAGTAGTAACATCATTTCATTCTATCTTCGTCCTCAGGGTCTTCCCCATACGTCGCGTTCCATGTATTGTTTTGCACCATAGTTGCGCAGCCCAGCTTCTATCTGTTCGGCCGTAATATCGCAGGGATTTATAACGCGGCCCTGCAATAGAGCACGCGCGCGGTATGCAGGTTGCCGTGGCGCACATGGCGAGCGCTGGGAGCGCTCGCTCATGTGGGTGTGCGGGGACGGAGGCGAGTCCGCTGCGTCGGCAAGTGAAGATGGGGGCGGTCGTGCATGGAGATGAATGTGCTCATGTGGTCGCCGTTCTTCTCTATTCCCATCACTCCCAGAAGTCCATGCGTCCCCCTCATAAAAGCCCTCCCCGCGCCGTCGCTGCCCCCCAGCAGCAGCAGCAGCAGCCCTCGCCATGCTCGTCCTCCCCGCCATCATCCTCGCGGCCCTCGCCCACGCCCACGCCGCCCCACACAACACCCCGCGCCTCAAGGAGCGCGTCCCCGTCCCCCGCAACTGGGTCCGCCTCGCCGAGGCCCCCGCGGACCACACCATCGCCCTCCGCATCGCCCTCCCCCAGCCGAGGTTCAGCGAGCTCGAGGCGCACCTGTACGAGGTGAGCGACCCCGCCCACGCGCGCTACGGCGCGCACCTGTCCAAGGAAGACGTCGAGGCGCTCGTGCGCCCCCATGCGGAGAGCGTCGACGCCGTCGACGCATGGCTCGCGAGCCACGGAATCAAGGAGAGCGACTGCCACCGCTCGCCTGCGAAGGACTGGGTCAAGGTCGACGTGCCCGTCAGCCTGGCCGAGAAAATGCTCGACACCGTGAGTTCTCTCGATTCAAGAGCAGAGCACCGCTCGTGGGTGGCGGCTGACGCGTTGCGTGGGGCTGCGGACAGAAATACCACATCTGGCAACACGCCGATGGCGACACGCTCGTCCGCACGACGAGCTACAGCCTCCCGGAGCACCTGCACGCGCACGTCGACCTCGTCCAGCCCACCACCCTCTTCAGCCGCTTCCGAAAGCACCGCTCCACCATCAGCATCTTCGAGCAAGATCAAGACCAGGCCGCGCCGGTCGCGAGCGCGAAGCTGAGCGCCGCCGCGGCGTCCGACCAGCTCGTCGACGCGAGCTGCAACACGAGCATCACGATCAAGTGCCTCCAGGAGATCTACAACATCGGGGACTACGTCGCGAACGGGACGAACGGGAACGCGATCGGGCTCACGGGGTACCTCGAGCAGTACGCGAACATCGCGGACCTGCAGAAGTTCTTCACCGCGCAGCGCCCCGACGCGGTCAACTCGACGTTCGAGACGGTCTTGATCAACGGTGTGTGCTTTGCCTGCGCCTGCGCCCGCGCGTTCGATTGAACGGGGCCTGTCGGCAGGTGGACAGAATGATCAAAACGTTTCACTCGCGGGTGTCGAAGCCAACCTTGACACCCAGTTCGGGTTCGGCCTCGCGTTCCCCACGCCCGGCACGTTCTGGTCGACCGGCGGCAGCCCGCCCTTCATCCCAGACGAGAACACGCCCACGGACACTAACGAGCCATATATCGACGTGCGTCTTAGCAACTCCTTGTTCCACCACCGATGCCGACGCGCATGTGCGCGTGTAGTGGTTGTCGTTCGTGCTTAACCAGACCACCCTCCCGCAAAGTATCTCGACGTCGTATGGCGATGACGAGCAAACAGGTGACGCCGAAGTTCTTTGTCGTCCCTAAGCGACCGCACTGACGCGCTCTGCGCTCTACAGTCCCGCAGAGCTACGCCGAGCGCGCATGCCAGGAGTTCGCCCAGCTCGGTAATCATCCACGTAGCGCCTCATTCGAGCAGAGTTGGCCGTTCTGACATGCCGCGCGCGCGTTTCTCAGGTGCCCGTGGCGTGTCGTTGCTGTTCAGCTCTGGCGACGGCGGCGTCGGGGACGGCGACTCGGATCCCGCAACGCAGACCTGCATCACAAACGACGGCATGAACACGACGCGCTTCCTGCCCAGCTTCCCCGCGAGCTGTCCCTTGTGCGTGCGCCCCCGCAGTCTCTTGTTGTGTCTGACCTGAGCCGGCGATGTTCATGCACGCAGCGTGACTGCCGTTGGCGGGACGCAGCATTTCCCCGAGGTCGCGGTGTCGCGGTTCTTCTCTGGTGGCGGGTTCAGCGACTATGTGAGCACGCTCGGGCGTATGTGTGTGTCTCTTGGGCAGGATCTCATGTGTCTTTTCCCTCTCTTACAGTTCGCTCGCCCCGCATACCAAGAAGCGGCGGTTTCGAAGTACCTCGCTACCCTCCCTGAAGGCACCTACGCAGGCCTGTTCAACTCGTACGCACCCTTCCCATTTCGCAGCTATTCGCGTTCTGACCACACGATCTTATCAACAGGAGCGGACGTGTACGTCGCGCCCGCGGTCTCCCAACTCGATGAGCATTGACTGATAGATGGTCTTACCTCACCTGTCGATCTATCCCGCAGGCCTACCCCGACGTCGCCGCGCAGGGCGACTTCTTCCTGATCTTCTTCCAGGGCCAGACGGGCCACGTCGGCGGGACGTCGGCGTCCTCGCCAACGTTCGCGGGCGTCGTCGCGCTGCTCAACGACGTGCGGATCAACGCGGGGCTCCCGCCGCTCGGGTTCTTGAACCCGCTGCTGTACAGCGTCGGCGTGGCCGGCCTGAACGATATCACGGTCGGGAAAAATGCGGGGTGCGGGACGGAGGGGTTCAATGTGCGTGGCGTTTGATGTGTTTCTGCTCTTTTGTGTCTTGTTGATGTTGATGTTGTTGACGTTGACGTTGCATGCTGATCCGCTTCGTTGTTGCAGGCGTCGACGGGATGGGATCCTGTGACTGGGCTCGGGACACCGAACTTTGGAAAGCTGAAGGACATCGTGCTGGCTGCATGAGTCGGCCGCGTTCGTGTAGTGCTGTACTGACCGAGATGCCATCACTATCGATACTAGGGATCACTGACGGCGGAGGAGGACGGATGGAGTAAATTTATTGGGGATTTCCTTTTGCTTGTTCTGTTGGTGCCCTTTGCCTTCGCATTGAGTCGCATTGGGCGCTCATGGTGCTTCGTGATGGCGACTTTGAGGGTCGCCACCGGCCGCGACCCGCCGGGCTTGGCGGATCTGCGCTGCATTTACGGGTGATTTCCTGGATTTGCCAGTGATTTGCCCAGTTGTTTGCATAGGAGGGTGGCGCTCGCCGCTGGAAGTGCTCCTGGGTATTCGACGTGTTCGCTGAGTGTGCGACTGCGATGCGTCAATGCTGCCTCGATGGAGCGATCGTATTGCCCAAGACTCAACAAGTGATAGAAATTGGAAGCTCCGCGTGGTGACTTGCGCTGTCATAACACCAACAGTTGATGGGCGGTACTAAAGTACTAGCCTTCCGTGATGTTCATCTAGCGGAGTATATGCGGCTGGGCGCGACCCTGCTTGGCTGGGGTCAGATGGCTTGAAAAGCAAGGGACGGTGAGCGCATGCACCTTCCTGGGTAAGTATGCGTGGCGGAATTACGCTGGCTATCAGCGGCAGGAAACAATACTGAAGACCGTGGGTGTGAGCAAGTCGCGAGCGAAGCGATGAATGACGCGGGAGTGTTCCTGGACAGAGAACCCGCGTCCATATGCTTCGCCATTAGCTCGCCGGACCAGTTTGTAATGGCAGCCCGGGATATAAAAGAACGCGTCGGCTCGCGTCCGAGGGCCCGCACGGTCCTGCTCGTCCACAGCGCCCGCGTTCACGACGATGCTCGCGCTCTCCCCCATCCCCGTCCTGCTCGCCCTCGCCGCCCTCGCCGGCGCCGCCCCGCGCAGCACGCTCAAGCTCAAAGAGCACATCGACGTCCCGCGCAACTGGGTCCGCGTCGCCGACGCCCCCGCGGAGCACACGATCGCGCTGCGCATCGCGCTCCCGCAGAGCAACTTCGACGCGCTCGAGGCGCACCTATACGAGGCGAGCGACCCCGACCACGCGCGCTACGGCCAGCACCTGTCCAAGGAAGAGGTCGAGCGCCTCGTCGCGCCCCGCCCCGAGAGCCTCGCCGCCGTGCAGGAATGGCTCGCCGGGCACGGCATCCCCGCGAGCGCGTGCTCGCACTCGCCGGCGAAGGACTGGGTCAAGGTGGACGTCCCCGTGAGCAAGGCCGAGGCGATGCTCGACACCGTGAGTCCCGTTCCCTTGCTCGAGCGTGCGCGCGCGTGATCCCGTGACGTGACGCGCGCCGTGCAGAAATACCACGTCTGGCAGCACGCCGTCGACGGCGACGTCCTCGTCCGCACCACCAGCTACAGCCTCCCCGAGCACCTCCACGCCCATGTCGAGCTCATCCAGCCCACCACCATGTTCGGCCGCTTCCGCAGCGCCCGCTCGCTCATCAGCATCCTCGATGACGCCCCCGAGTCCTCGGCTCTCAAGAGCCACGTCAAGATCGTCGACGCCGCCTCTGGCACGTCCGTTGACGCGAGCTGTAACCAGACCATCACGATCTCCTGCATCCAGCAGCTCTACAACGCCGTCGGCTACGTGCCCCAGGCTACCAAAGTGAACAAAATCGGCATTACGGGCTACTTGGAGGAGTATGCCAACTTTGCGGATCTCAAGAGCTTCTACAAAGACCAGCGCCCCGAGGCTGTCAATTCGACGTTCAAGGTCGAGTTGATCAACGGTGCGTAGTCGTTCTCTGTCCATATATGCGCTGGCTGATGCAAGAATCAGGTGGTTTGGACAACCAGACTCTGTCCGCGGCTGGTGCGGAGGCCAACTTGGACGTTCAGTTCGCGTACGGTATTTCATTCCCTACCCCGGGTACGTTCTGGTCCACTGGCGGCCGCCCCCCGTTCAACCCCGATTCGATCGTGACCACTAACACCAACGAGCCCTACACTGAGGTGCGCCCGGCCCGCATTCCTCCGCCTTGCCTGGCCCCGTTGACCAGTTCGCGATTTTAGTGGATCGATTTCGTGCTATCGCACCCGGACCTCCCTCAGACCGTGTCCACCTCTTACGGCGATGACGAGCAGACAGGTGAGAAACTGACCTTACTTTTCCTTGTGGAGCCACCCGGAATCTCACATTTTTTTGCTGCCGTGCAGTCCCTAAGAGCTTCGCTGAGCGTGCCTGCAAAGGCTTTGCCCAACTCGGTGCGTCTCCCCCCACGGCCGTATGCGCCTGTGGGACTCGGGTTCTAATCGTGCATCACCGTGGCCGCATATAGGCGCCCGGGGCACCTCTCTGCTGTTCAGCTCTGGCGACGGCGGTGTCGGCGATGGCGACTCTGACCCCGCGACGCAGTCTTGCTTCACCAACGACGGAAAGAACGCCACGAAGTTCATCCCCCTCTTCCCCGCCAGCTGTCCCTTGTACGTTAGACCTGTCTTTTCACTCCGCAGCCGAGATGCTCATCGTGTGTGGGCAGCGTCACCGCCGTCGGTGGGACCCAGCACTTCCCTGAGGTCGCCGTATCCCGCTTCTTCTCTGGGGGTGGTTTCAGCAACTACGTATGTGCGTTCATGTGTGCGCGTGTACTCTGTCTGATATGCCGTGCAGTTCTCGCGCCCCGCGTTCCAAGATAAGGCTGTGACAAGCTACCTTTCTGCGCTCCCCAAGGGCACCTACAAGGGTCTCTTCAACCCGTGAGTCCTCTCATCCACCCCTACCTCGCCTAGGGCTCACCAAAAACTCCCTGACAGTGCCGGTCGCGTAAGCCCCCTCGACGCTTCCCCTTTGAGCTTATGAACCTGACCCCCACTTGCGCAGGGCATTCCGGATGTCGCCGCGCAAGGCGACTTCTTCCGCATCTTCCTCTCAGGCAGGGCCGTCCTCATCGGCGGCACGTCCGCGTCCTCGCCCACCTTCGCCGGCGTCGTCTCGCTCCTGAACGACGCGCGCCTCGCGCGCGGCCTGCCGTCCCTCGGCTGGTTGAATCCCTTGCTGTACAGCAAGGGCGTCGCTGGGTTGAACGATATCACTGTTGGGCATAATTCGGGCTGTGGGACTACTGGGTTTAACGTGAGTGGCCTTTTTTTTGTCCCCGTGCCCGCGAGAGCGAAGGCTGGGTATGCTGTCGCTGATGCTCGTGTTTGGATCGTGCGCGCGCGTGTAGGTGACGAAGGGGTGGGATCCGGTGACCGGCCTCGGCACGCCCAACTTTGGCAAGCTGAAGGACATCGTGCTGTCGGTCTAACCGTGGTTGTGAAAAAAAAATACCTGTGCTTTTGTCGTCTGTGTTTTTTGTTTTTTGTTTTTTGGCTGGGGGCGGTGTGGAGGAAATGTCGTTGTATTATTGATGCTTCGCGCTCCTAGCTGTGAACGTGAGGTGTGTGAGTGCTTTTTTGGTGCGTGTGTTCGAGGGACGGTGTTGGGCGTTGGTGGGACAGAACTGGTGCTCGCTGTGTGGCATGCTCGATGGAGTGCTGCAAGGCCGTGGGGCTGTCGCTTGGTACTGACGATAACAGAATGTCCCTTACACGCTCGCGCCGTAGTCCATCACGGTACGAAGAAGATTTCCTTTGACCGACAACACGGATCCAGCAAATAGCCAATGCGGTAGGTCATGCCTTCGTCCCGCAAGTTGACAAGTACGCATCGGCACTCCGCCAAAGGACGCCAGCTCTTTTGCGTCGCGCAGATGGAGCGCGCGAATTATCTGATAGCATGATCACGGATCGAGTTAACTTGTGGCGTTCTCTCCAGATGACGAGGGAGGACGCCGAGCCGCGTAAGGAATGACTCTGAAGTGACCACGTTCATTCTTTTGATCGCCACTTTCTCTCATCTTCTGACATGGCCTTTTTTCTAGATATTGATCATCGATGCCAATATGCTGGGCCGGAACGTTGAGAAGGCGAGCGACTCCTAGCGCCAATCAAGAAGAGTCCAAGGCCTCTAGTATGAGAACAGTTGTCACTGATCGTGTGAATCAAGTGATGCCACAGGTCTTGCACACTTGGTTATCCCACCTGCTCAACACCGAAGCTCATCTGTTGGACTTCGAGGACTTGACATTCGGCGAACAAACAGCTCCTGCCACAGATGCCCGCGTTGAACGCCACCTGGACGAACACAACCTCGTGTTCAGCCGCTGCTCGTTCGAACGTGACAATTAGTTGTCCACGTCTTTGGAACAGCCATGATTCGGTGCGTGTGGTGTTCAAAGTTGTCGACACATTGTGACTTTCGCTGTGTAGCTTTGCCTTTTGTCGTCTCTTGCGTGTGGCAGTAATTCAGGGCATGAAGGCGTTGCCCATGCGCCTCAAAATGCTTTGTTGTACCACCGTGGCGAATGTGGCTTCGCTTGGACGGATTTCTCGTATATAAGGGCACGCTCAGCACCCTTCCTCATCTCACTGCCGGTTATTCCTTACCCACCACCATCAAGTGCTTCCCCCCCCTTTCAAGCCATAGCTTTCGATGTTTCCCTACAAGATCCTGTATATCCTAGCCCTTGTAGCGATCACCAATGCCGTGCCTATCTCTGTTCTCAATGACGCGTTCGTAGCCGTCCCTCGTCGTGTTTACTGCGTTCTGACCGTTTGATCCGTGTCGTGCAGCCTGACGCCCACTTCCCCGCCTGCATGCGCTGCCAAGGCTTCGCAGTCGCTCTCTGCCACTCCCACTAGCGTTGCGGTACCGCAGAGCACTGGCGCTGCTGACGACTGTTCTGGCTACGACGATGACGATGGAGCGTACAGCACTTCGATGTCTGGATACTACGCGAGGGACACCGTTGGCTTGCCCCGCATTCCTAAATTCAACACAACCGTCGTCCATGTGGTCGAACAATTGCAGAGGAGCTCCGTCATGCGGGCGCCTTTCTTGCGTCGCGCCCACAAGGTGTTATTCACACGCATCGCTCAACCAGACCTTCCCGCCGTTGCGCAGGAGTGGCAGGACCTCTGCGTACGTCCTCCGTATCTCGTATCTTCTTATGCCACTGATCCTTCCCATTCCAGCTCGCCAGCGGTGGCGACATCTTCACCAACGATCCTTGCGTGAAACTGGCCGGCGAGGACGGCATCAACGCCTTGCTCGCCGGTGACGACCCGTGCGCCCAACAGGTGAGCACCCTCGTGCCCTGCGCGGTGCCCCAAAGTCGCTGAACGCGCTGTCTGCAGGACAACGCTGATGCCATGGTCGACTTTGCGAACTCCGCAAACATCACGAACCGCGACGCGCTCGTCGCGAACGCCATGGCTTACCGCAAGCACCCGCGGAACGCGCTCAACATCAACGGCATCGTGCCGTCCACCCCGTACTGCCAGAGGGCACCACGGAACCCCGAGCTCCAGGGTCTCGTCAACGCTCAGCTCGATGGCGTCGACCCTGGCTTGTTTGGTGGGCCCAAGTTCCCCATCGTGGCTTTCGGAGAGAGTAAGCCGCTTTGATCGTGATGTGCGCGTGTGCTTTGAACTGACTACCATTGAACTGATAGGTGGCACTTGTCCTTTTGGTCAAACGCCGGACGTCTCTACCTGTTCCTGCAACTGAGCGCTGAGCGCTGTGCGCCGAAGTGGTTAGCCTGGTCAATAGTCCTTCTTTAAGTTTATTGTGACAATCTCAGCATTGGGGTTTGAACATTCATTGAGTCAAATGTGTGACGCGTGCCCAACATTTTTCGTCAACAAAGGTCTCGTCGGCCTTACAATGAAATGCTCGTGCGCCCACGATCCTTGTAAAGTGAGCAACGTTGATGGCCGTATAGTCTAGGAGGCGTCGGAATTTCTGTTCGCTCCAGTTTGGATAGCACCCCTGATGAGCCTATGTAAGAATACAATGCAATGCAGTGTGCCTAGGATGTCGAGATAGAATTTTGGACGATGTTCAACCTCACTTTTTACCGCCCGTTTGGGTTGATCCCATACGGAGACATGCGCCAACGAACCTGAAGCCCCAGATGTCAACAACAATACTCACAGCGGATGCACGTATCAATCCAATTATCATCGAACGCACACAATACCTTCCAACCCAGTAGAGTAAATATCCAGCACCTGCGACGCGGTCATACAGCACCCGCTCAACCATCCTCAGCACCGCTCCCACTACCATTGCTAGTCCCGTTCCCGCCATTCCCGGCGCCGTTCGTCTTGCCCCCAGTCGCCCTCGCAGCGGCCGCACTCGCTCCGGGGCGGTCCTTCGAGCTCAACAAGCTCTGGAAGAAGTTCTGCAGCACCTCGTGCTGCGTCTGCCCACCCGTCGGGCTCGGGCTGCCAGTCAGGTTCGGAGACGTGGGCGATCGCCCCGGCCCTACGGACGCCGTGAGCGATCCAGGACCCCGCTCGGCACGCGGCGCCGGCCGGCCGGATGCCTTGCGTGCGGGCTCGGTCGCTTGCGCGCCGGCGCCGCCCTCCATCTCGCTGAGCGCGCGCTCGACGTTGGGCATGCTGAAGGAGCTGCTGCCGAGCGGCCCGACGATGCCTGCGCCAGAGGGCTCGGTCGGGTTGCGGAACATCCCGCGCGGGTCGCGGTCGGGCTTCTTGGAGTTCTCGTCGTAGTTCTTTGCGAGGAAGGCTTGTTCGGGGATCGGGTTGTTGAATGGAGGGAGCGGGGGTGGCTGGAGATAGCGGGTGGTGATGAGGATGAAGATGGAACCGAAGAAGAAGAAAAGAAAATTTGGTGCACACCTTGATGCCTTGGTCAGGGACGAGGATCGTGTACATCTTCCGCGCGCCTGGCTCATCATAAGATTCGTCGTTCGTGGCGTCCAGGTCGCGCTCCCAAGCCTCGCCCCAGCCTCTGGCGTCGAATCCATCTCGAAGGACACCAATCTTTCCCCAGCTGTCCCAACCTGCGGGTACGACGATGCGGTCACGGTCCAGTGTGTTCGGCTTGTGTTGGAAGGGGAAAGGGTTGCGGGCGGGAGCGGTGGGCTCTGTAGGTGAGGGTATGCCTGGTGAGGGCGCTGGGGGTATAAAGAGAAGGTGGAGGGCATATTGGCGGAGGACCTGCAGGGTCGTCGGTTGCTGTGTCGAGTAAAAGAGTGAGGCTCCGTCTGACAAGGATAGATAGATTAGGTACGTTGTTCAGATAGACGCAGCACTCACATTTTAGACATATTGTTCGTAGGATCTGCATCACGCCGTCTGTCCTCTCTTCCCACTCTCCGCCCTTTCCCTTGACCATGCCACCCATGCCAGAGGCCCCTGCTACGAGATCATTATTGTCGTCTATTAGGTCGGCCTTCGCACATGTCACGATAATTGGTATGCCTGCCGAATTATGGGTGAAGGTTCCAGGTCCAAGCGGTAGCATTGTTTGTATTGTGGACGTTGCTGGAATGGGGTCGGAGCTTGGCTCTGTGTAGTGCTGGAGATGTGTTTGCACTTGGAAGAAACGTCAGCATAGGCTACGACGAAGATGGGCTTCAAGAAATGGTGCTGCGCTATCGATGATAGGATGCCCTTCCTTTCGAAATGCTCGGGAAACTAAACAAGCACAAAGAGCAATAATTACAACGTCGACGGCGAGTTGAAATGATTTCCGAGAGGGAGGACTAGTTGCCGGGCCATGAATCGTGAACCACGGGCATGTGTAACGATACAAAAGGAAGCACATCGGCAGCTATTTGCTTCGCAAGCCATCTATCCTAAACAGTTTGAGGAAATGAGAGATATCACTCACAGCGTTCTCGGTTCTCCTCGCGAGCGATCTCGAGCTCTCGCGCGCCGTCGCCTTGGGCCCACTGCTCGACCCAGCTGAGCCAAGTGTGCAGCTCGTCAACAAAAGTCCACGGACGCGTCCAATCGAGGACGATCATGATGATGGTATGAGGTAGCGACACGCGCGGGGGCAAGAAGTGGGGTATTAGGGAGGTATATGCCGGCGCAGAGGACGGGACGGTGTAGACAGAGAGGCGGGCGATCGTATCTGTGGTTGCAACACACTTATGTGAGCATCAAACGTCGCGTGCGCCTGAGATGGATTGCATGGGTTCAATGCGCGGCATATGATAGTGATGAGGCGCAGCGAGACGCGCCTCTACCGTCGCACTCGCAGGGCCAAGCAGTGCCGCACTCGGCGACTCACCTTCGTCAGCGTCGTCGCGCACATCGGCCCAGTCATATCCGAGCGCGAAATCGGTCGCTGCGTCGTCCTTGCCCCCGTCCGCGGGCGGTTTCTGTAGAAGCGCGTTGGCTAGCGTCGACTTGCCCGAAGACGGTTGGCCGAGGAGTAGAATCTGTTTGGAAGGGATCGAACGTGTTGAGGACACAGAGTCGAGAATAGAAGACCAAAGATCCTGTGGAGGCGCGTCGGGCGATGAGGAGCGAGAGTCGTCGTCCATGGTGGATGCGTCGAGCGTCGGGAACGCTGTTCACCTTTCGTGAGGTCGTGACCGAGGCCTACTACGATGCTTGTAGTCGCCCCTTTCGGAGCTTGAAATGATACTGATCATGTCGCTTCGCCTCGACGATCTAATCAGCCAACGTTCACCACGGCGTCCACAAAGAACCTCGTCGGGCGCGTGCCCACCTACAGAGAAACCATAATGGCGTCTGCCGTCATGGTCCCCGTCCATAACCTTTTGGAGTCTCCGAACACGCGCACCATCGAGATATTTGACTGGTCTATCACGGCCATCGCGAGCCCCATCTCCAATGCCGCCGAGTGCGACGCGCTGCAAGCAGCCCTGGGCTTCCCGCTTCCAGAAATGACGTTCGGATCGAACAGGCTGGAGCTTGAGCACCGCCCGTCTGGATGGAAGTACGTGTTTGGGACGGAGCAGGCGTTGAAGGGCGTGAAGAATGGAGAGCTTGGAGAGGGCGATGGCGGCGTCAAGGTGGGCTACGCGGATGCGTGGTTGCAGAGCCGGTGAGTACGTGTGCGGTGATAATATACATTTTGGCGTTTTTTGCATGATGCGAATGCTGACTTCAGGACGGACCCAAATTCACAACTGCCGCTTCCTAAGACGGTGCCCACAAAACCGTACGACTGGACGTACACCACGACGTATGCGGGTCACTCAGAGGGCGCATCATCGAGCGAAGTTGCTTGGAAGGAGGAGGATCTAGAGAACACGGCCCATGGAATACCCATCGCTGAACTGACCAGACCAGACCCGATTTTGTTCTACGCAGAGATTCCCCTCTTCGAGGACGAGTTGCACGATAATGGCGCATCGCATCTTCTCGTCAGAATAGTAAGTACGTCTTTTTCCCTGCTTCCTGCCATCTCAGCCTGAGTGCGTTGCTTTCCAGCGCATCATGCCGACTTGCATCTTCATCCTCTCCCGTTTCGTCCTTCGCGTGGACAACGTTCTCTTTAGAACGTACGACACGAGGATCTATCACTCGTTTTCTTCTTCCCCTCCTCTGCTAGTGCGGGAATGCAGTGGCTGGGAAGCACCGTACGATCGAGTCAAACGGGTACGTGGGATGAGTTTCACCGCTGCCAGATCAGGAATGTTTCTAACCTGACTTGTGGGCCGCAAAGCTGCTCCCGCGGCGGGATGACTTGACACCTCTCACGGATCCCAACTTCGTGGGGAAAGTGCTCTCTGGGATGCCAAAAGAGACATCGCAGGAGCTTGGGGCCGGCACAAAATGGAGAGGTTTGGGGACGAAGTTGGAAGTCGCGACGTTGGTGGCAGCGAAGACGCAAAGTTCTGAAAGTGAGTCAATGTCTGGATCTCGTGTCATGTGGACTCAGATTGACTGCTGGACCTCGACTCTCAGCTGTTAGTGTATGAGAAGTCCACTGGCTGCATGCGTTGTACTGCGTTTCTTTGGCCTGTGCTACGGCCTGTGCTACTAGTGTAGATTTTGCGACGTGCACTGCGTTCGCTGTGCTATGACCTACGTATCGGTCGCAGGAATGGTCGGGGCTGCTCAGCCACAACAGCTGCGCCACTGTCTTCCACCAAACGCCAAACACGGCATAAATAGAAGCGCGTCTAGTTGCACCGTTTACTTACTACACAACCGCCGTACACACTCCCTTGCACACATTCCTCCTCCCCCGCCCTGTCCACAATCAAAAGTATACATCATCTGCGATCTCACAATGGGGAAATGGTCCGTTGCACGCACTCACTGCCTCCGCAAATCTGACCAGCAAACTCGACATGGCTTGGGATCAATAGGACAGCGGATTACTTCGACGACGTCCTCGGGTCGAGAATGAAGAGCTTGGTGTACGCATCGCATGCAGGGCTTGCCTCACTGTGATCAGCACGAATGACTGACTTGTCTTGCTCGGTACCGTTCTCGTCGCGCAGTCAAGGCGCCGTCAAGCGGTCAAAGCTGGAGAAGGCGGAGCCTACCATCAGCTATGAGACGTTCGTGGAGGACCTCGATCCAGGCGACTCGTTCACCACTTCTTTGATAGAAATCTTGGTGAAGGTGCGTGCATCTTACCAGTCAGATCTCGGTGGGCCGCTCATCCACTAGGCCCGTTCGTAGGAGCTCAGCGAGCGCCGGCAACGACACACAATTGCGGACAAGCGTCTCATCTCGGATCGCACTTCGAAGAGCCTGCACATGCTGGCCGCTCCTCAACGCATCTATCGAGACCGAGGCGGTATGCGTGGTTTGATGAGCCGCCGTTCGCTGAATTTAGCGGAATATCTAGCTGTGCCGCCAGAAGAGATGGACGTGGATGACGACAACGATAGCCTGGATAGTGTCTTGGATCTGCCGGGAGCCGTGGAGGGCGCGAGAATGAATGCGGAGCTTTATGATGCGTATTCAGTGGTGCCACCACACGGTGCGCTAAGATTTTCGTTCTTCTTTGCGTAACCTCTGATCGGCCTTGTTCGTTCAGATGCTTCTTCCTCCACGTCTAGAGTGCCTAGGGTGCGGCAGCATGCTATGGTCAGATTAACGGAGGACGAGATGCTGCGCGAAATGCACGCGCGATATCCACAAACTGCACCCACAGGCCCTGCATACTCAGGCCCCACACCATCATCTGGATCAGCGTACCCCCCACGCCAGCCTACCACCCGCCGCCCACCCGTGCGCTCTCGGACGGTGGATTTCAACGACTTCACGTCTCGCCGGCGGTCCAGCACTCGGGAGAACACCGCAGGCGCCGACGAGACCCCCAGCTCGCGACTCGCAGACGGCAGCGCGCAGACTTCCGCAGAACGGAGGGGCTCGCTTTCATCGCTCTCGAACCCATCTGCATCTGTTGGGAACGTGCCCCGGCGCTTCTTCCAGCCCTTTCGGCGACCGGAGATGAGCATACCGTGGACGATGTCGCCCGAACCGGCAGAGCACCCCCATCCTGCCGCGAGCCAGATGTCGAACACCGAGCGCGAGCGCACATACCTCTCGTGGCTCTCGCACACGCCCGCGCCCCAGCCCCAGCCCGCCGCGCCGCGCATGTCCCTGCCATCTACGGTCGAGCATCGTGATTCCGAGTCCGACCGCGCGAGCCCGGCACCTGAAACTGGTCCGCGGCCCGCAACGCACCGGCTTCGCAGAGGGGGCGTGCGCCCGCCCGAAAGCCTGCTGCTGAGGCATGTGCCCACGGAGTCTGGAGAACTATATTCGCATTCGAGATATACAGTACCGCGGCCGATCCATGTGTATCCAATGGCCGACGATGCTGCGAGCGGTGTGGAAGACCAGATCGAGTCCGAGCAGGGCGCGGTCCAAGGGTACGAGAATGCGGAAGACTACGGAGAGGACGTTTCGCGATACTCTGTAAGTGCTTCGTTCCAACTGTGGGGTTGTTGCTGGATGCTGATTCCCGACGGGTCGAACCATCAGACTTGATTGCGCTTGGTTTCTGTCGGCCGTTCTGTTCGCACCTTGGACTTTCTTCTTCTTGCAATTGTGGCGCTGCTTACGATCAACGCGCATTCCCAGTGCTTGGAATAGACCTCGCTTTGCCTGCGCAGAATGAATTGTCTTTCGTTTTTTGTCATGATACCTTTCGTGTGTATGTAGGCTATTTTTAGTTGTAGACAAACATGTTAACACTTTCTCACGCTCCCTTGAAACCTCTCCAAACAAACATACTGCTTTCGATTCACTTCCTCTTCCCCACTTTCCAATAATCAATTCATGATCAGGAAACGCGCAAGACCGCAGCACTGCGTTCGTGAGCTCTCTCGCGAAGTCGAGCCGCTGCCAGCGGAAGCTGAAGCCGGCGGCGATGCCGAACGCAGTGAGAACGAGGACAACCTCCCGTATGTTCCGCAGACGCCTTGCACCCCCTTTCCTCCTCGAGAAGGCTGACGCGCGTCTGAAACGAGTGATACAGTGTAGCAGAACTCATTGAGCTCCGGAAGCTTCGGAAGCTCAGGCAGGGCATCGACGTCGCGAAGCTGAACAGGGGGGACGTGAAGAAGCGGAAGAAGAAGAGGGCGAGAGAGGGCGAAGGCAAGGATGGCGAGGGCGAGGTCGAAGATGAGGAGGGCGAGAAGGTGGAGTCTGGTCTGCGGCAAGGCGTGAAGAACGAGGACGACGAGGACATGTGAGTCGCCGTTGTGTTACGTCTAGGTGGTGCGCGGGCGCTGAATGCGGGATCAGGGATGAAGAGGACAAGGAAGCCAAAGCTCGCCGCGTCGTGCGAGCGAACAACTTCACGCAGCAAACCAATGCGCTGGACGTCGACAAGCACATGTGCGTCGTTCGCCCTATTTTCTGTGCTTGGCTGTTTGGCTGACGCGAGACGGCGGTGCAGGATGGCATATATTGAGGAGAACATGAAGATGCGGCGCGGGCCGCAGAACGCGGAGACGGAGACGGGACCTACGGATCCTTCAGACGACCTGTACCGCCTTCCGGACCGCTACAAGGTCGAGAAGAAGGCGGCCGAGGAAGGGAACGTGACGAACAGTCTCGCGATGTTGACAGCGATCCCTGAAGTCGACCTTGGCATGGAGTGCGTCGTCCTCATTTGCCTTGCTTTCTTCTACCGTCCTCAATTGACCGGCGGTCTGCAGTGCGCGACTGAAGAATATCGAAGAGACGGAGAAGGCGAAGCTGATGCTGACCCAGGAGCGCAAAGGCCGCAAAAAAGCGGGCAAGAGCGATGAGGAGCACCTTTCTGCTGCACGATGTCGGTCTTTTTCTTCATGTCTTGATGAACTGAAGCTCAGTGGGCGCATATAGTCTACCGGCCCAACATGCGCATGAAGTCTGACGCGGACATAATCCGAGATGCGAAGTTGGAAGCGATGGGACTGCCGCCGGAGGAAGCGCACCATAGGCCTCACCACCAGCGGTCGCAGATGGCCACCGACGAGATGGTGAGCGGATTGCTCTCAACATCTAATGTCATGACTAAACATCGCGCAGGTCATGGAGCGCTTTAAGAAGCGCATGCGGAAGTAGGCCACAAGGAAGGCCGGCGTTCGACACTTTTCGATCTTTGTACGTTCTTGGGATATTGTATTGTGCTTTACGTTTTCGCTGCTACTTAGTGCATGGGCTTCATGTCTCACTCAAGACCGTTAGACTAATCAAATTGTACCGCGGTAGGTGATAGACGCAGATGACATTTCGGTTGCATACCAGACCTGGTTCTCATGTCTGACGGATGACTCGACGAAAAAATTCAACGCCATCGACGATTTGTTCTTGGCGTCCCTTGTTTTGTTTCTACGACTGATCGTCTGCCGCAGCACGCTACAAAGCAGGGCTATTGTTTCTTGAGTCAGCAGTGACAAAGCCCGATGTCATCTCTCTTGCCATCAAAGACGAAGCTCTCCGTCGCCTCCGAAGTGCCCGTACTCCACCTCGGACATCTGAACACTGGACTCATGGCATCAGATTCTCTTGCTGGATTATGTGTCTCAGCCTCGGCGACTACTTGACTAGCTTTTCTGTTCATTTCTGGCGCATACCATGCTGGCCATAGGCATACCGATGTGACTATTATTGATCATTTTGACAGTAGCAAATTGTCGCCAGTAATGACTTGTACGTTAGATCGCAACAACTCGCACTCACACTAAAATACATATGGGATATCACGTAGTTCGACAAGCGAGTCGTGATTTCCTCGAAAGACAAGGCAAAGGCATGTGGTCAAGCTTCCGGGATAGGTGGATCCCTCCTCACGATGTATCCAACGATGCGATACCAATGTGTCCAGAATCGGTACATCCGAAGGATCGTGTACTCTTTCCTGCCCACGATACGAGAGCGCAACTGTTTCGTGCTCAAGGATGATCGGATCTGGGCAAAGCGGGAGACTACTTCGCCGATGGTCGGACGCTTGGCCGGGTCCTCCTTGACCATGTCGGCCACAAGCGGCTCGATAAATTCGAAGCCGTACTTTTTCTGTGGGGAATTGGGACATGATACTCTAGGTCAACTCATATGCATGAACGATCATGACGGAGGCGAACCTTTATGAACTTTTCGCGGATGAGGTTGCCCAGATAATAGATGTCAGTAGCGAACGGGTCGCACGGTGTGTTATAATTGGAATCTGCGTGTTCTGGCGCTGATTTGTCGCCGCCTCTCATGGGCAACTCCAAAGCAGGGCCATCTTCAGGATTGTATCGGTGCGAAAGGCCATAGTCGATGAAGTAGTATCTAGGTGGACGCCGCGTGCGCGTGTAATGCTTGGCATTGCCTTTCCAGTTTCTGTTCCGCTTCATGTCTACGGGATGGAAAGAATTGGGGTACATAGCCGACGCGTCCATCATGATATTATTGAGGGTACAATCACTGCACAATCACAATCAGCCATTGAACAGGTGAGAGTGCAAGGGCAATCATACCGATGGGCGACATGGTGCTCGTGTATGAATTGTAAGCCCTGAACGACAATATCGTCGCTGATTCTCTTGAAATTCAAAAGCAACCGTACCTCGAATATCTGGTGGAAGAACCCCACAGCCTCACCGTGGGTTTTTAATCGAGGGTTGCTCCATGGCCTGAGAAACGGTGTGACTAACAGCTTATGATTGTCGTCGTCGGGTGGCTGCAGTATTTCGATGACACGGACGCAGTGATTCCGAGGATCAGATGCCAGAGGCTCTGAGGATAGCATTAATGCCAGTGGAATCTCGTCAGGGCGCTCTGTAAGGTTGACTCTTTTCAAAGATACGAATGTGCCGTCTGACAGGCGTGTAGCGTCCATCACTGCTCCCCACTGGCCGTCGTAGGTAAGTTGTTGTGCTGCGCTGTTCTGAGATCGTCATGAAGCACTCACATATGTGATCTGTCCGTCCTCTAGCCTCTCCCAATCTTTCGTAGTTCCAGTCCATGAAGGCACCCAATCTGGCCTATACCGGGGGCGCAACATGTAACCCGACTCTTCGAGCCAAGGTTGGAGTCTCATCCAATATCGCTCGATACTTGTGAGTGTACCGGGTCTCTCTCGCCAACGGCGGTCGACCTCCTCACTGTCTTCGCTGTAAATCGACATGAAAGCGGAATATTCGGGAGGTGAGAAGGAGATGCCAGTGGGTGTCCGATGCGAGTCTGTTGATGGTCTGTTGATCCTCCATGATGTATACGTTCCTTTTAGACGCCAGCGATTGTAGTGCGGGAATCGCTCAAAGACCGCGACACGTCACGTGGCCGACGAGAACAATGGGGCTCGTTTTGTGCCTGGGCGTCGTCTTCTCTCAAAACAAAGGCTCCCGCTCGGTCTGGTCAGAGCTGACACAGTAAGTAGTGCGTACCCTGCATTTACGAACTTCGAGCCTCGGGGCCTCGAGCTTATTTGGCGTTATTGCAACCATCACACAGCATCATACTGCTCTTGCTCTTCTCAAGTCTCAAGAGTCAACATAACGATGAGTGTGCAGTCTGCCCACGAAATTACGTATAGCAACGCAAGGCGACAGCAATTCATTGACCCGAATGCTATGGTTCTTGTTCCCCTTGCGATATTCACGATAGGGGTTTACTTCAAGGTTTGACATGCGAATTTTTTGCCGAATGTACATATATTGACTGTCCTCGACCTTTCGGAGTCATCACTAAGATCTCCCAGAACCTTCCCATTCTACTGCTCTTGCAATGTCTGCCGTAGTTGCTTCAGCCGTTCTCAGCGGAGTAGGCGCAATATCCACCAACGCTTCTGGAAATGTCGTTGGAGACACGATCGTCGGTATATTCAACGATAAGTTCAGACCAGCCAAGAATGACCGTGCAGCAAAAAGAGCTATTAGCGATGCACTGGACGTCTTTGAGAAACACGTCGACATCCTATCTCATAAAGATAGAAGAACCCTTAGAGAAAAATTCCGGCTGTGAGTACTATCCCGAAGCAGGACTGAAATTCGTACTTCTAACAGCGTCTCTCACAATGCAGATTTGATAAACGCCTCATGGCATTCAATGCCTCCAAGGGCATCATGCGCATTCCAAAGAGTCTGGCACTTCGGCGTGCTGGGGAGGAAGCGCATGAGTTAGCATACGTGAGTTAGTTTGCTGGCATGTTCATAGTATCCTACAGATCTGTTCCATTAGACCATGTCAGATGGTGCCAGACAGTCAAGATTATTTCGAAAGATATCCGTGGAATCTCTCCAGGAAAGAGGTCGGAGATTTCTTTCGTCGGACCGTATTCATTCACTGATGCTGTCGCATGATTATTCGATTCTAGGCCGCATCGTGGTGTCGGATCCCTTTAGGGATCAATTACCCTCTATTCGGGCCCAGGCCGTGAACACAGATTGTCCACATACAGGTGAACTCGCCGTCAGTCAAGTCTGCATCCATGATCGATTGACTGACCCGCTCTCAATAGATACGAGGGATGGTGCCATCCATCTGCCTTCCGAAGTTGGCTCGGCGAAGCACATCACATGGGCATTGGATTCTGAGGTATCAGATATCCCGTTGGCGGAACTTGATATCAGTGGTAGGTCTGCTTCATTATGCTTTCCCTTACTCGCGCATGATACTCAATGTCACATCTTTAGAACACGCCGCCGAAACGTGAAGTTTTTTGCCGCGAGCTCCCTCTGTTTTATGTACCCTTTGAGCGAACAAGATGCTCTGTATTCTAATTATGATCAGTATCTATGACGCGTTGTTCGCGCCTTCCACGATAGCTCACTAGTCTGTCTCAACGACCAAGACATCCGGGAACGACTATATTTTGAGAGCCGTTGAACCAAATCAACCATGCGCTTGTGCAGCCCGAAGGGAGGACTTAATCAAACCGCCCTTCTTTGTGATGTGTCTGGCAGAAGCTGATCATGTGCGAGTATCAGGGCTTGGAGGTCGCCAGCGATATTACCACAGCCTGTCATCGACCAATGTTCTGATTCATGTGAGCGGCATGTTGACCTCAATAAAATGTGTCCATGTCCAAACAATCTGATATAGCGCATGATCAGGGACTAGTAGACTTTCTTGGATGCTTCGAAATGATCATTGTACCCCATCGGTTTCGTTGATTGAGATGGAGAGCAAACTGTCAGCTTGACGCTGAAAGACCGCATCTGTGAGTGATCGAGAACAAGTACGAGTTGTACATGTGGGAAACGCTCCAGTGATCTTTGAAACGTCCTTATTGTTACTCACAAGTCTATTCTTTTGACGTGTTGCGATAGCCTTGGCTCTGCGAGCTCTATGAAGTTGCATTTGTGATCTGTTTGCGTCACCATGGCTGTACGAAATTCACAAGCGAGATAGGTCTACGAGCCGGTATAAATACATACAAGCACAGTATTTTTGGTGAGAACGAACACAGTCATTTACGACTGTGAGGCAGTAACGAGAGCAAGCCGCGAGGAGACCTCCGCTTGAGCACGCACGAGGTTCGCGAGGTAGGACATCATGAGGGTATCCTGAAACGTAGAAACAATATATAAGCAGATGAAAATAGTTCGTGAAGAGGGCACCGACCTGCAAGCTGTTCGCAAAGCCGCCCTTTTCGAGTTCCTCTGTCCCCGTACCGAAGGTATCCATAAGATAGCGCCCGACGGCGGCATCTCCCTTCTTCTCACCAGCGAGCACGGCGCGGACGTAGGAAAGGACGCGATCGAGCATGGCGACAACGGTTTGAAGGGATGATTCAAGTTTTGAAAGATCAGATATAGGGAGGGTGGAGGCGGGGGAGGAGAGGAGATCCACTGTCATTGTAGAGGTCATCAACCGATAAGCTTAGCGACAACTGGAGGGATTGACGTACAACCGCTGCGCTCGGCATCGTTAAAGCGGAGATCGACAGGGATGGGTACGAACACGGCGTTCTCGGGTTTCGGGTAGACGCCAACAGGCGAACTGAAAAGAAGAACGCAGTGTCATGCTTTCGATGGTCTCCGTCTAGGGTGCTCAGACTGACCTGGTGTAAGCTTTTACGCCAGCCTCCTCTCCCTCGACGGTACCCGTGCTGAGTGCGACGTGAATGGCAAGATGTGGTGCTGTTTCTTGAGAGTAGAAATTTTGAATTAAAGCAGAGTACGTGTTCAGGTTTGATCCTGTCGAGTACCTGTTCCATCATTAACGGTCAAACCTCCACATTATTCCTCCAGGGGGGGCACGCACCATCCGACGATCACATCCTTCGGGCTAACGCGTTGTGAAAGCTCATACATAGCGCGGTGGTACTCCATGTCTACCGCAACCTGCTCGCTAGTCTCGCTGTGCAGGACGGCGAATGCAGAGCGAACTTCGACTTCGCCATTCTCAGACCGCGTCCCGAGGAGAGTTCCGATGACACGTTCTTGAGTGTCAGTGCGGCGAAGATAGTGGTCGAGGATGGAGAAAAGGGCGACAGGGTGGATAGATACAGATGATGGGGTGCGCCTGTCAGGTTACAAAATCTTCCGTGAGCAAAAGACATGGATGCAATATACGATGAGATTAAGAAGGTTTGAGCCAAATTGATGTTCAGCAAGAGAAGTCGTTGTGAGGCCGGTATGGCTCAGAAACCAGGGAGTCGCAGGTGGTAGATAGATGAAGGTAATAGGCAAAACATACGCAGTGGAAGTGGAGGTGGACGGGGCAGCCTGGAGGTGCAAAGCAGATGACGATGGACCGAGCGACATGTTTTTCTTTGATATTGTCTTGAGATCTGAACTATCGTCGGAGAAAGCCTTCAGCGAACGGGTTTCTGCTTGGCTGCTTGGCCGGAAGGGACTGGCGGAGAGGACGAAAATCCAAAAATGGATTATGTAATCAAGTTGCGTTCAAGTTGCGGTCAGCGTCGGACGACCATCCAACCATGTCAACCTCACCCTTTACCTCGGCCCACAGGCTCTACGTCAAGTCGCTTTACAAGCGGATGCTGAAGAATGAAATGGATTGGGTGGTGCGGTATGACTTGTTCAGGGCGCGTGCTTTGAACATCAGAGCAGAGTTCGAGAAGAACCGGTGAGATCACTTCACCCTTCACGTACCATTCAGAGGGCGAAGCGTGTCCTGTCTTATCGAGGAAGGAGGTGATGATATATAGAGCTAATGATATCTTTACTGCAGGAATGTCCACGATCCCCGTGCGCTCGCGAGCATCTTAGAGAAGGCTGAGGCTGAGCTTGCAGAGAAGCGGCATCCCGACCCATACATCCGTAAGCTATCCCTATCTCTATCCATACTGCTGGCTAAACTCAAACATTGTCTATTTAAGCTTCCTTGTTCCCTGGTGGGACCAAGTGGTGCGTGCTGCAGTTCACATACGTCATTCACCTTCACATATTCACTGCCTCGCTCTTGCAGGGAACGCAACGCACCCGTTGGTATCTTATTCGAGCAATCTTCCTTATGCACCTATTGATGACTTATGCTTCTTGCAGCCCCCGCTGGGACCCATCTTCGACCACGAAGCGCACGATGCCCACCACTGATTGCGCACCCTTCGTGGCTAATGTATACCGCATCATCCCGAATCTACCACTCTGTTTTACAGCGACTTGTCTTCTCTGATTCTTGGTGGAATACAGAGAATTTTATTCTTCAGTCAGGCCGTCTTGAACATTCCTTTCTTTCTTCGGGCGCATTGCAGACCCCCAAACCATCTCTGAATTCTGGTCGCAAGGGCAATGCATCTATCTATGTGCCTAGAGAGGAGTGTTGCAACTGAAGCTCCGGTGCTTGTCTTGTATATTGATGCACTGGCTTTCTCGCACCATCTTGAACATACATAATGGGGTAACAGTGTAGACGGTATGCCGTATCTGCGAGGCAATCTTTTGCGCACAAGGCATAAGAAGTCGGCGCAAGGCTCCTTCTTCAATCACTGTCTTACCGCGCTCTGTCACCACATTTTACAGTCAACATCGACAAGCAATCGCGAGGGGTTGCTTTGGGTTGGCAGCTTATGGTTACTGTGAGTACGGTCATTGACAGTTTTCGAGTTTTCATGTAATTCGTCGTTCTGGTATTGCATTCGAAGCCACAACTCACGTCAGCTGTATATGCATCAAGGAGGATGATAATTTCAGCTTGCGCAGATCGAAGTCATTTAGCGGCGAAAAGGGGTCAGGCTTTTACGGCTCTTGATTTTTGCATAGATTTTTTGCTGAGCGATTTCATCTTGCCAGCAATGAAACCGGCACATCGCTTCTCCATAAGTAAGTGGTACTTAGCTGCTTCAGCCTCTTCATCGACCCGCTTCTTCTTAGCTAGAAGTCTCGAAGTGAAAGCAAACGCCTTGAGGTCGAGGAGCTGTATACACCAGAGTCTATTCACTGGCTCTGTGGCAATCATTGTATCAACAGCTCCATGCCTTCTGGTCATGGGTCGCGGTGTTTTTGACGGTCGGCCAAGGCCGATCCTACCACGGCTGGGGTATGAGGCGGTCCTTTGCCTCCCGCCTTTGTTTGAGACGCATACTGATTGCCTTCAATCTGTTAGGTGGCCTCGCGCGCTACCGCCAGTACTTGGTTCTTGACTGTTTCTCGATATGAGGGCAAGAATGCTGAATACGGTAAATCGCAGCTGCTCTCTCCTCCTTACAGTTCTCGCCTGATCATCTTCTGTTCTCAGCGGAACCCATCTGCGACCCACGCGGCTCTTTACTGAATGCGTCTTTCCGTAGCTGCTGTTCATCGCGGTATTACGAAACCACCGCGTTTCGAAACTCATTGTCGCACTTGAATTGACTTTTTCAGAATACGTGGGAATCATTCTGTTCTGGCGTTCACCCGACTCACCGCATATCTGGCAGACGATCTGTCATATTGCTGTCAGGTCGGTCAAAACAGTATGTCCAAGTTCTCGATTGTGCTTGACACTCACAGCCGAGTGAGCCGCCGTCTGCACTGCCATTAATATGCATCATTGTTGGATGAATCAAAAGTATATCGCCTTCTGGTGCAACTAGGTGCAGCCATCTTCCAAGTGCCAAGGTGATGGTTCGCGCCTGACAGCGGCTTTTGAACACTTTCTCCTGCCGAACTGATCAGTATAGAAGGCACAGTGTTTTCATGATGGTTCTCCATTTCATCTGCCCGCTCTCGCCTCGCTTTCATGTCCACTAGACCTAACTTTACGCTTCCCAGTTCTTATCAAATCGCTCGTGAGTGGTCTCGCATAAGTGCTCTTTTATGATCGCCAGAGTGCTAAACCTGGACAACATTCGACAGTCGATATTGGCAAGCGATCGCGAGGGGGGGCTCTGGGTTTGCTTGCGTATGATTGTTGTGGGTATCGAACGTTTGTCGATATACGTCGCCTTGCTTTGTCGCGCCGTTGCTGATGACATCGAAAGTAATTAGCTTAGATAGAGAGGTCAGTTTTCATATCAAACCGGAATTCAAACAGACATTCATCAGTGTCTGTGCCTTCCAGATCGAGTTTATTTGGGGGCAGAAGAAAACCCGTCTTGGGTTTTGGCTCTACGTCTTCGTGTGTCCACCGCAAACGATCACGTCCCAGTCTCGAGAGCTGATGGATTCAGCAGCTTAGGTTTTTTCCAATCGTCTATTTAATCTGCGAAATCAGTAAGTATTTTCCTTGGTTTATGTCCTTTGCCTGTATTAATAATTGCGGTTGCAGTACCCTTTGCTCCGGGGGGGATTGTTTCGCCAACGGTGAGGCCCTTCAAGCTGCTTTAGTGTGTCCGACTAACTTTCCTCCAGAGGTAAGTCTCGGAGCGGAAGCGATTGTTTTAACCATTTGCTCACACCGAGTCGCGTAGCTGCATCACTTATCTCATAGTCGATGACGTCGTAACACTTTCGATTACCATTGTTATGCAAAGTGCGTATTTTCACCCTGATGCGTTAACGACTGCTTATATGCGACCGTCTAGCTATCCTACAGATTCGGGTGAGGACACTTCTTATCCACACTCAAAATCCGGCGACGGGGAGGCTGACACTCAAGCACTAGGTTCATGCTCTATACGCACAAAGCAGAAGTATCCTCATATTCCTCCTGTGCTGCTGTACTGTCGAAGTTTTGACCATGTTGGTAGCAGCAGTCATAACCATGGAGCGCTTGTCTCGTGCGTCCTCATATCTTTCACCCCCAATCTCAGTACTCAATGTTACTTTGTGGGGAAAAGATCTTCCAGTAATTTCAACGGCAACTGGTTGTTATTATTCAGGACTCTCCAGGCTTTCCGCGATGTTCTGGATCCCGCCTCTTATTTTTGAACTGGTTTTATGTCTGCTTGTAGTATGGAAGGCTTGGGACGAGGAGATTCTGCATCGCTTCGGGCTCGGACCACACACCTCCGACGGAAGACCTTTTTTTACGACCCCTTACATGGTGAAGTTGATTGCTCGTGACAGGTAAGAGCTCATCGCATGTGCCCATGATCCAGTTTCTAGTATAACCTGTGCTATCGTAGCTTGAGGTACTTCCTGACGTGAGCTTCGATTCTCTTCCACGCAACCTGCCCATCCCTCATTTTCATTGACAGAATCTTCGTGGAACTCATGATCAGCACGGTCATATGGTCCCATTACAAGTACTATATCAGTGTCATCACGCCGTGAGCTCGACTGCCGTCTTTGTGAGAGCACGCTGACCACCTCCAATTTTCCAGATGGGCCTGTGCACTGCCATCAATCCTTGGGAGCCGCCTCTTCATCAACATGCGAGAAAGCGTGCTCAAGACAGGCAATCAGAATTCGTACGTCCTGGAGACGTTCCATGTCGCAACACGTCCCGCCCCTGAGTCTGCAGATGCGCGCAGGGACCCAGAGCTTACTGCGGATGCCCTACACTCCCATATGACATCTACACCAGACGTCGAATTGGTGTGAGAAGGACAATTTCGATGGATTTGAGCACTGTCATTGTGATTTATGGAATTGACAGGGAAACACTTGAATGTGATGAGATATGATATACTATCGCGAGTTCCAGTATTCTGCAGACATAAAGGGACACAACAGGAAGGACCGCCTTGCACAGGCATGGGCTATCATGGATCTGTTCGGGACGAAGCCTTCTGAGGAGTTATAATACAAGAAAATACTCAGTAATTGAGATAAAAACGTGAGCTGCCGCCTAAATTCGACGAATAAGCTCTGCGGAGCGTACTTGAAGCGAGGCATAACGGCGCCCCTCCGACAAACACACACCGCTCTGAAAAAGCAGAGATGGTCCGTGCGCAGACGGCCGGGTATATATATGGGACCCCGACATCCATAATTCCTCATACTTACCTTGATGACACGGATCCCTTCAGGGACCTGGGTTCGTGGGCCGTGGGGACCTTCCATAGCACGGCGACCTTGTCCCCAGAGGGTGCCTGCGGTCTGTATGTGCTTCGGTGCATGCATCGTCTCAATATTTTCCTGTTCCGCCTCGGCCACTCTGGCTGGGCGGGCCTTACTTTATATCGCGAGGGCGCGCTAACCCTAACCCTAGACATTATAAATAATAAATTCCCTGCCCATCACTTTTGCATTCAAGTCTCTTATCGGCTAAGGAACTAATCTAAAAGTGGCACACAAATCAGAAATTTCTGAGGCAAAAAAAAACCCTACCAATTTTCGGGTCACGTCTATTTTCGAAACACAAATGATGGTTCTGCTACGATGGCTTTCATAACAGAGCTAAGATACACGGCGGATGATACACGTCGCGAGCAAGGCGCGATTATGGTAGGTCTGCTACATCCCGGGCCCAAAAAGACTGATGACCGCAACCGGAAGCGGCCCCCCTTCTCGCTGCTTGGTCTGCCCGCAGTACGCGATGACGTATTTGGACGGATGCCAGGTGACGGTCGGCGACGACGCAAGGGCGGGGACCCTGTGCAAGGGGGCGCTGGTCTCCGTCGCGCACTGGGAAAAAAAGGTGAGGTGTGAGCGCCGCGTGTGTGTGTGTGTGTGAGAGAGAGAGAAAGGAAAAAGACCGACGATGTCGATGTATGACCCCGTGTTCGCGATCGCGATGTATTCGCCGTCGTGCGAGAAGCTGAGCGCCGTGATCCCGTTCCTGGTGCGCAGGGCGAAGCGATCAGCTGTTGGGAGGAGGAGGGAAGGAGGGAGGGCGGGGGCGGGGCGGGACGTACTCGCAGCTGGTGATGGTGCGCGCGCAGATCCACTCGGATAGATCGAACATGTTCACGATGGAGTCGTGCCCCCCGGACGCGAGGTACCTGCGGGCCGTCAATACCGCGGCCACAGGGAACGAAAATTTGTAGAAGCGCTCACCGCCCGCGTGGGTCGAGAGCGGCTGCTACGCATCCGCCGACGTGCGCTGCTGGGCTCTCGTAGAGGGTCAGCGAGGGAAAGTCCATTATTCGTAACGAGTGTTCCGAGTTGTGAGTGAGGATGATGCCGTCTCCCGTGTGGTTGAACATCGCTGTGGAGGCCGTGATCTGTTGAAACAAGGTGAAACGGTATAAGCCATGTCCACTGACAGCAACAAGAGGTGGGAGACCGAGCGTACCCCTTCTTTCTCGGAACTTGCCCACTGGTCTTTGGCATCGTCCCCCTGCTTTCCATACGTCATGAAGAAGACCTGGTGGCCTGCCGAGACATAGAGCAGCGACTTGCCATCGGGCGAGTAGTTTGTCTGGACCGGCGATACTTTCACAGTGCACTGTTGGACATGTCGACTTTCTGCAGTACAAAGGAATAAGCTCTCGACTTACAACAAACTGGAAGCGGCGAACGTACGGCGTGCGTCCCAGAATACTATTCGACGGTCCTTCTGGCTGGAGGAGCAGAAGAGCTCGGGGTGCGTGGGGTTGTACGACACATAGTCAACGTCGTCGGAGTGCGCGCCTGAAAACAGAGAAGCGGAACGCATCTCCATCTGTACCGTCTGGGGTCAGTCATCGGAGTGACATTACGGAGACCGTTGGGGGGGACTTGCACTCTTCTCCGGCTGGAAGACGCGCACGATCTTGTCGATCCCTACGGCGGCCAGCTTCTTTCCGTCGCAGCTCCACGCGACGTGGGTCATGGCCTGGGGCGACGTGACGCGGACGTCTCGCGGGCGAAATGCGGAGAAGGTTGTGGTCTAGGGGCGGGGCCGGCGTCATGGTCATGAGCTATGAAGGTGGGTCGAGAGCGGGCATACGTGGACGCCGCGAGCTGCGAAGGAGGTGTGCGGAGGGGGGGAGGGCTGGCGCTGGGGCGGAGGGATCTCCTCCTCGTCTTTGTAATTTTGTGCGATGGCAGAGGCAGACATGGCGAGTGGCGGGATGGGTGGTCACGATCTCGAGGAGTGGGGAGGGGGACGGAGAGGCACGTGCTGGACGGGGCTGTTGATGTCTGTGGGTCCGTCTTTTGTTTGGTCGGTGTTGGTTTTAAATTGCAGGCGGGGTGCTTTCCCCGTTTGCTTGCGATCACGACGACCACTGACCAATTTCTGCCATCAGCCTCGACTTTGTGGCTGCTCGCCGCTCTTACGAAGGCCCTACGCCCTTACGCCTCCACGCCCAAGACGCTCTCTTCAAGAATAGCTACGATTTCCTCAAGCAATGATTCCGCTCATCCCGACCCTTGCACTCGCGTTTCTCTCTCTCTTCTGCTCCTCCTTCGTCATTCTACGTATCATAATTCCTATTTTACCACCGCACCCCTTGAGCAGACGCGTGCCTCCCGTATGTCTCCGTCTCCGTGCCGTGCTGTGATCCTCGCACGCTGACGTCTTCCATCAGTCTGAGTTTGGCCTCCCCAATTTCCGTTCTCTGTCGGCGGCCGACAAGAGTCACGTGTGGCTCTCCCTCTGCGATGTCCTCGCGCTCTCCATATTCGTTTGGGAAGCCGTCTCCGAGTCGATGGGTGGCGCATGGGGCTACCAGTCTGCGGCTGACCCAGGCTCCTCGGCCCGCTTGTGGTTCGCCCTCACCGTCCGACAGAGCTGCCTCCTCGTCGTGTCCGCCATCACCCTTCTACACGTTCGCATCGGCCGCTCGGTCTCCTTTGGCAAGAAGCACTGGGTCCTTTGGGCTCCGATGCTCGTGCTCGTCATCACGTCCACGGCCCTTGCCGGCGTCATGTCAGGCGCAGGCATGTCGAGCTTCTTCGTCGGATATGTAGCCTACTCCACGGCCCTTGCCGTGCTGAGCACCGTCTCGTTCACATGCCTGGCTGTGACCCTCGTCATCATCAAGCGCAACCTCTGTGCTCTCAACGAGGCTGCAGACCCGTGGCCGCCAGCTAAGGAAGTCGAACAGAGGCCTCGCCCGTCTTTCTCCACTGAAGACGTCGACGCTATGCGAGAGGGCAGCTCCTGGATCACGTCTCGTGCTAGCTCCCAGCATGAATCCATTTCGGCCTTCTCTTTCTCCACGCATCATGACCATGCCCACCACCACGCCGCTGCCATGGCGTCCAACCCCTCCATCTCGGCCAAGTCCTCTTTTTGGTTCAACCCCTCTACTCACGACATGCACGCCCACGATTCAGTTCCTCCAGTTCCGCCTCTTCCCTCTCCATACAGAAATCAAGCCCAGGTGTATTCGTCCCTACGCGAAGACCCCGACCCTTTCCGTCGATCCGAGTCCCCACATGCCGCCCGCGCTCGCATGGGCTCTCAAAGCTCTTGGTTGACTTCGAGTGACGGCAGTCATCGCACGCTCTCTGCGTGGTCCTATCCTACCACGGTACGCGATCCGCCGATGATGGCTGCCATGGCCTCGACGCAGGACTTGAACGTCGAGCTGTTGCCCTCTGTCTCCCGCCCCGTGACTCCTGCAATGTCCAGCGCACAAGTGCTTGGCGGCTATGGATACTCCCCCTCGACTCTGGAGGCCGAGAAGGGCATCACCGCTCTTGCAGCTGCACCCTCAGGTGACATTGACGTCTCTCTTACTCGCATCATCGGTTGGATGGCCGGTATCTGGGTGCCATATGTAAGTGACAGACCTCATTCTCCCTCCATCCTTCTGAACTGTCTTGCCAGGCCCTCGCACTTCCCTACTTCTTCTCTGCTTCCTCCACTTCCGGCTCTAGTTTTGTGATGCCCCTTCTGCTTGTTATCAGCGTTACGATCTCTTCCCCTATCCTCGCGCTCAACATCGTTCTGCGGTCGCCTATCCCCATTCCGACGAATCTCTTCGATGTGCACAGCGAGCCTCCTTCCATCGTCGCCCGCGCCTCTTCGCCTCAGAGTACTCTCCCCGTCCCTTCCAGGGAGTACAAGCGCAGCGGGAGCGTGACCCTTATTGAGGGACGTCGTAGCACCGATGTGTGGATCGCCAAGGGCGATGCCGTCGACGGCAAGAGCCGCGTCGGGCGCGCTTTGGGGATGCTCGCGCCAGCTCCCAAATTGTCAGTCCTCCCACCTGAAGACAACTACGCCGAGCCGTCCACTCCTCCGCTCCCCATTCAAGACGACTTGAGCCCCCCTCCTACCGTGCCCACGACGCCGTACTCAGAGATCAGCGCAGAGTTCGGCCGGACGAGGAAGCAGTCGAGGACGTCGTCGCACTTCTCGAGCGCCGACGAGTCGCTTGCGTTCAGCACTAGGATCATGGTCGCGCAGCGGCATTACTCCGCGGTCGCGACCACGATGGTCATACCCCCGTCCCCCGAAAAGCGCGCGTTCACGGGCGGACTCTTAACACCCGGCAACTTACTCGGCGTGTCCTCCGCCCTACCCTGGCAGCCCACGCACGTCCGCTCCCGCTCGGCCTCCTCTCTGAACAGACCCAGCTCTCCGATGAGCCCGCCGCCGTCCGCGCCGCTGCCCCCGACCCCTCCGACGATCAGGAGCTCCCATTACATCGCCCACAAGAAGTCGTACTCCTCCGGGTTCGACTTCGGCGCCGTCGGGAACGACGAGATGAACGAGATCGACGCGCTCTCCGCCGGGCTCCTCCCGCTGCTCGTCCCCGGGCTCCAGCTCGGCGACGACGTGCGCGTCAGCGGGGGCTTGGCCGCGCGCTCGCCCCCGGGCACCTCCAGCAAGGGGCGCAAGGCGGACACCGACAAGAAGGCGCGGCGCGGGATCGCGGACTCCTTTGGCGCGGATTCCGAATTCGGCGGGTTCGCGATCTCCGCCGAGTTTGAGTCCCCCGACGTCCATTCGACGCCTGTTCATCGGCGCGCGCCGAGGCCCCGGGCGCCTTCGGCGCACAAAAAGAACCGCTTCAGTCACCCGGAGTAAGCGCGACTTTTCGATGGCACCTCACCAGCGCGTTGATTTTTTTGTTCATCAGCCTTGCGTTGGGCAAGGACGGCGCTCGCGAAGTCTCGACTTGGACGAACGCGACCGACGACGCCCTGGAAGCCAGAATCGAGGAGTACAAGGCTAGTACCGTAGCTGCCAATGAGGAAAATGATCCTGCCTTGAAGCCCGAGTCGAATGTGCATCTGCGACCCGCTTTATCTGGTTCCACCCTCGCCCGCTCTCCCTCTGGCCGTGAACTCGGACCCCGGCCATCGTCCCTGAAGCTCGAGGACCTGCCCACAGGCGTCAACACCGCGCGCTCGTCTCTCGCGACCCTGATCGCCGCGCTGGACCAGCCCGGCAACGCGCCCGCCTCCGCCAACTCCGAGGTCACCCTCTTTGACTTCGACCTCGGCACCCCCGCCGCCGAAAGCACGCCCGTCGAGCACAGGAGGCATAGCGCCGCCTCCCAGCGCGCCGCATCCACGCACCGCCGCTCCAGCATCGTGTACATCAAATCCGCCAACGACCCCGCCCCCGCCGCCACGGGCCCCGCGCCGAGCGACGAAAACAAGCCGCCGACGCCGCCCTCCGCCTCCAGCAGGCTCGCCCAGTGGTCCACGCGCGCCGTGCGCCCGCTCGCGCCGAGACACAGCAAGAAAGCCGCGCCCGCGGACGCGTCCGGCTCGCCCAAGGCGGCCACCCCCGCCGCCGGGGGGCTGCGCCCGCTCGCGCTCCTCCAGAACCGAGACTCAAGCACCGAGGGCGCGCGGGCGGCCGGGAGCGGGAAGCAGAAGCAGAAGCGGCGCGAGGACGCGGAGAACGCGGCCCCGAGCGGGGCTGCGGCCGGGGCTGGGGCTGGGATAGGGCTGCGGCACAAGAAGCTGCGCTCGCTCAAGCTTGCACGGTCGGACACGACGAAGGAACGGGAAGTTCTTCGGGGGCAGGAGGTGCTGCCGGACGTGGTCGTACGGCCCCCCTCGCAGACGCAGCATACTGAGTATGCATACACGTTCCGGTGAACGCCGGACGCTGGACTCTGAAAATTAACGATAAGTACATATACCCGCAGGCCGTCGTGCCGTAGCGAACGCCCCATCTTCAATTTCCATGGACAATCTTTTTTTTTTGCAAGGTTTTTTTGTGCTTATACCCGCATCTTGTTTCGCTTTCGCAGTGCTTTCCTCGTCGCATGCATGATCCCTCACGCTGTTCTTGATCACGATCTCCGATATCCTCTACGCCGCTCCGCCGGTCTGCTCTGAAACGCTCTCGTACGTCCGTAGATTTGCTCTCCAACGTCATCGCCATCATTTGTCAATATTGTCGCTATAATCTACTATGCTATCATCTATGCTTTCGTCTCGTCTCGTCTCGTCTCGGTTCGTCTCGTCTCGTTTCGTTTCGGTTCGTTTCAGTTCGTTTCGTTTGCTATGCTTTGCTCTGCTTTGCTTTGCACTGTTCTTGATGAACTACTATGCGTGTTCATATCTCCTTGTCGTTGGACAATACGATTGCCTGCACCCAATTATTGTACAGCTTTCATAGGTCTTTCACAGCTTCAAAAATGCTGCTCTTGACCGGTGCCTAGTATTGAGTAGACGATGTATCCGCCGCCTCGGGCCCGTGCAACATTCGAAACATCGTCGTCGGCGTTCTAGAGCAACCTCTTGAAGACCATGTCTCTGACACAGATTAATATCAGGTGAAGATATGCTATGCACGCCATAACTCAAAGTCGAAACGCGTATGCATCTATGCCGACACTGACAGCCCTTAATAGTATACCCGTACAGTATACCTTATAAGTCTACAGAAACGGCACGTTCTCCATCTCGCCCGCCGCCAGCAGATCCTCGTCGAACGCCTGCTCCGCAGCCTCCTCGTTCACCTCCTCGTCCTCGCCCTCGTACGCCTCGTCCCCAGCCCCGAACTCCAGGTCCTCCTCTTCCTCCCCCTCTTCGTCATCGAGGGACGTCCGCGACCCCGGCAACGACCCCGGCATGCTCTCCATGCTCCGCGTCCGCGTCCGCACCCGCACCCGCGCGCGCTGCCCCCCGCCGGCCTTCTCGCCCTCCTCGCCCTCGCCATCGTACTCCGAGTCCAGGTACGTCTCCGACGACGACTCGGGGCTCCGGCTCCGGCTCGGCGTCGCGAGGCCCGCGAGCGCGCCCCCGAGCCGCTCGAGGCTCGACATCTGGCGCAGGCGCGGCTCGCGCTCGTCGCCCATGTTCCGCCCGCGCCGCGCGGCCACCGCGGCCACCGCGGGCGGCGGGAGCGTGTACGCCTTGTTCCCGGCGCCGCGCAGGCTGAAGTTGCGCAGGCGCGCGAGCGCGCTCTGGTTCGACGTGTCCGAGCGCGCGCTCAGCGCGGGCGAGGGCGGCGCGAGGTCCGGGAGCGGGAAGTCGGGCACGGGCGCCTTCCAGTAGTTGTTGTCCGTGAACTCGCTCTCCCCCTTGTGTTGAATGGGCGGGAACATCTGGTCCACGAGGTCCGTCATGTGGATGTAGCTCTGCACGGAACTGCGGTCAGAGCAGGGGGGGAGATCAGGATCGCGCCGACCTCCTGGAGAACTGGGACGATTGCTCACGGGGACCGGTAGCCCGCCAGCTCCAGCAGCTCCATCTTGACCTCGCCGTTCGAGTCGATAGTGAAGATCCGCGAGCTGGGGATGTTGACGCTCCGGTAGGACAGCGCGTCCGTGATCCGGTTGCCGAATCCGGCGTAGAACGGGTCTGACGCCGCGGGGCTGAACAGGCGCTGGATATCCCGCAGACAAGCCATCTTGAACACCTCTGGCTTGCGCATGATCACCTCCCTATGAGTAAGCCAACAACCCGGTCAAGTTTCGTTTGATCGCGCGAATCGTTCGGCATGCGTACCGGTGCAATGAGGCCATGAGTCGGTCGGGGCTCATGATGACGGGGCCCTCCGGCAGCTGGTAATCGTTCTGCTTGATGCCCTGCAGATAATACCTCGTCGAGTCTGCCTGTCCGATCGCGCGGGACGTCAGGTACATGATCTTGTATCCGTTTCGGCATATATCGGTGTAGAGCTTGGCCACACCCAAGTGCGTCCAGTCCCTCCCGATCATTGTGAACACGTGCCCGAGGGCGTCAGATCTGAGCACAGACTTGAGCAAACGCAAAGAGGAATAGACCACGCAGTCCTCGTGCGTACTTCGTGATGGTCCCGTCGATGTCAGAGACCACGATCTGGTCCGTCCCCTTCCACACGAATATGCGCGCGGTGCACGCGGCCACGCTGGACGTCGAGAGCGAGAAGGTGATCGTGTTCGCGCCGGGCTGCAGATCCAGCTGTTTCTAAGAACCCGACAAACGAAGCTGCTTCAGCTGTGCTCAACGTTCAGGAAAGGGTGCGTTGCGAAAGAGCTGTTACTCACGAGCTGATCGGATGTCAAGCGCAGAGTCTTCGCGAATCTGGTTTGGCCTTTGGACTCGTCCGGGGTTGGCGGCCTGGATTTGCGTATGGGAGCGTCTTCGTCCGGGAGGGATGCAGGAGCGGAAAACACTGAAGGGTCTTGGGTCTGAGCGTCCGGGCTCGGCACTATCGTCGACGAGCTGCTGCTTTGCTTCTGCCAACCGTCAGGAGAAGGAACAGATCCGAAGCAAGAGACCGAGACTCACAACCTCCAGAGGGACCGAATTGTAAGCCTTCAGCGCAGGTCGATCGCCTTTCCCGCTCAATTTCCGTATTCTAGGCCCTCCCAAACTATCGCCCGACCGCACGTCCACGCTCTGTGTCCGCGTCTTCGTCCCGCGCCTCCACCAGCGCACCCACGACGTCCGCTCGGCACTCTGCATCTGCATCTGCATCTGCGCCGCCTCGCCCGCGCTCATCCTCCCCTGCCCCTCCCCGTCCGCATCCCCGTCCGACAGCGGCTCGTCGTCGCTCTTCTCCACGTCCGAGCGCACCTCCCCGCCCCCCTCCACCTGCAGCTCCGGCGGGAGGCTCTTGCTGCGCTGGAACTCCTCGCGCGCGCCCTCCTCGTCCGACTCGCCCGACATCTCCGCGATGTCGCCGGCCAGGCCGACCGCCTTGGCCGCCACCTTCGAGCGCGTCGTCTTCGGGAACGTCGCGCGCATGGGCGACTTCTGCGGGAACGCGCCCCACTCCCACATGTACTCGTCTGCCGGCGGGGAAGAAGACGCGTCGATCGTCGAGGCGCGGTGCAGGTGTTGTCGTGGAGGGGATTCGGCCGGTGGTGCGGAATCTGCGCGCCCATTTGGGAAGGGAACTCGATAATTCTGGCTCGTGCTGGTAGTCGGAGAGGGTGGATATATTCGGGTCTCGGGAGTCGGTGAAGAGGAGGGAAATGGGATAGCGGAGGAGGATTGCCCGTCGCCATGTTGAAGGTCCGGACGTCGAGAATGATAGCCGCCCATGTCGATCATGACATCTGATACCATATGTCCGTTGGCTCGGAAAAAGGAAGGGGATCGACGCGCACTCACCTCCGTTGTCGAGGACATCTGGGGCTTCGAGATCTTCAGTCTTAACTTTGGGCAAAAGATCGTCACCTTTGTCTTCTGGTATATCTGCATGTAATGGGTTGCTGTGCTCATTTCTACTGGCCGTAATGCTTTGAGTGAGGTCGCGTGCAGCGAGGAGGCTGTCCTTGAGTTGAGCGCTCTTCTCCTTCTCCGTCTCGACGATCGCGTCCACGACCACCTTGCCCAAGCCGGCTGTGCGACCGAGGAAGGTAGGCGGTTCGCCTGTTTCTGGAGAGTCGCGCTCATCCGACACGGGCTTCAAGAGAGACAGCCCAGAAGGCCTCGTCTTCGATCTGGGGGAAGGAGGCTCTGGGGCGGGTATGCTTAAATCGGGAGTGTTGGACGCGTTGAGATCCAGAAAGTCAGGTTCTTGGACGGCTTCCTCAGCGCGTTGCGGGGCGCCGTCGGCGTCTCGATATGTATCCTTCGCGCCAAAGCGGGAGCCCTCGTCGACGTGGGTGCTCGCCTCGCCGGGCTTGGTCGGTTCAAGCAGGGGACTGGTGATCAGATCGTCTGGGACTTCGCCTTCTGTCTCGAAGACGAAGAAGGCCTCGCCGGCGTCGCCGATCTTCATGTTGAAAGGGATGAGCTTGCCGTTGACGGAGACATTGACCTGGAGATGGGCAGCTGGGTCAATAATAGCGAGACTTGAGGGCGCGCAGAACGACGTCATAGGGTGCGTAACGGGTCGTGTGCGGATCTCGTCCAAATATACGACGTCCTCGGAGCGAGGGCCCGAACACAGCTCAAGGGTGTATGCGCACTTGGAGCACCGCGCGGGCCAGCAGCCGTGTGTAGACAGCAGAAGTGCATGCTGGACATGGCTGCTCTTCGGATGAGTGCCGCCCCCAAAGTGGACGATGGTCGAACCACCCCCGAAACGTCACGTCAACCGCACCTCTGTCGACCCGTCGCCCGTCCGGGATCCGCACGACGCGCGCCTTGCAACGACCAGCACGAATCAATCATTCACGCACCTTCTTCTCCGCAGGCCGAAGGACCTGCCATTTCCCAAACCTAACGTGAAAAGGCGAGCACGCCAACTCGGAGCCCCCGTCCGCGGTCGACCTCCGAATGACTATGACATCAATCGCACCAGTGAGCGTAGAAGGATTGAGAGGCGGGAGCTCCTTGTAGTACTGGTATGGGGCGCTGATAGCGTTCACTGCGCCCCAGAGGTAGTTCATGGGGTGGCGGGACGACGAGGACGACGAGGAGAGAGGAAGGAGAGAGAAGTGGAGTGTTACGAGGAGCAGAGCCTGAGGCCGCTACTTATTCGAGTCGTACAACTTCCTCATGAATGTCCCGGACTCCGGACACGTGCCCCGCGCCACGTGCGTCCTATTCCCGACCCTCGATGTCTGTCAGAGACGCTCAAGCCGTTCAGAAACGTTGTTAGATCCGTGCGCGAACGCGGAAACGCAGACCCCTGTTATGTCTTGTTCCATGCCCCATGCAGATCTTGACAGCATCGCTGAGACGCTCGTTCGGCATCTCTAACAAATCCAGGTCACAAGCCATCTGTCTTGAGACCCCGATTCCCAGTCAACTGTCATCCCACTACATCCCAGCTCATTTATCGGCAACATATTGATTGTACTTCGAGAAATGCCGACCCATTTGTCTCCGCAGGACCTCGCAGGACCCAGGTGACATGCAGATCTATCGAGCGGCGATTACAAGAAGGGGTACACCATCTCGATTGCTCAGGTCCCCGAAGGGCCGCTTCTCTCTAACCGGTCCATTCACTACCCCACATGATTCGGGGAAACCTCACCGCCTGTCCCGAACGCCCACCAGCAGCTACCATACAGCATCCTCACCAGAGCATCCCCAGCAACAGCGATGTCCATGAACCCCTCGGACCCCGCCAGCTTCAACCACAGGACCGCGCTGCTCTCCACCGGCCACACCTACCACTTCGTCGACCAGACGCCCGACGGGCACAATCCCGAAACGGTGCCCACCATCCTCTGCGTCCACGGCTTCCCCGATTTCTGGTGCGTCCCGAGTGTGCTGTGTACTCTCTGCTGTCTGTTCGAGCGAGGTCGGCGCCAGGTACGGATGGCGGTACCAGATCGGCCCTTGGGTCAGGAGGGGCTACAGAGTCGTCGCCCCGGACATGTTGGGCTACGGCGGGACGGACAAGCCCGCGGCCGCGTCTGAGTACTCTATGAAGAAGTTGTGCGCCGACCTCGCCGCCTTGTTGGACGTGCTCGGCGTACAGAGGGTGGTGAGTCCCCCAGGCACGCCTCGCCGACTCGATTTTCGATTCCGACCGGCGCGCTCTCAACTCAGATCCTCGTGGGCCACGACTGGGGCGCCTACACCGCTTCTCGATTCGCGCTCTGGCAGCCCGACAGGCTGCTCGCTCTGGTAATGTACGATACACGCTTGCCATTCGAGACACGAGCGCAGGAGCTCAAAGACGAAGGACAGACTGTCGGTACCGTACGTGCCTCCCGCCCGGCAATACCTCCCCCTCGAAGACGTGGTGAAGCGGGTGCCCAACTTCGGCTACCAGCTCTACTTCGCGAGCGACGACGCGACGCGCGAGATCGAGGGCGCGCTGGTGCGCTTCATGCGGCTCATGTACGGGCGCGTGCGCCCGCGCAAGCCGTTCGCGGTCAAGGGAAACCTCAGGGAGTTCATCGTGAGCAGCGAGGAAGGGACGCCGACACGTAAAATACTGCTCTCCGACAAGGTGAGCGGCGCCGTTCCCCGCGTCCTGTCTGCGCGCGCGTCCGAGCAACCAGTGTCGCCCCCAGGAAATCGCGTACTACGCCGCGCAGTTCACGAGCATGCACGGCCCGCTATCGTACTACCGCACGACGAAGATCCGGTTCGAAGAGGAGCACGGTGACTGATTCGCTGCGCTTCCCACGTTCATGAGCACCCACTGACCCCGCACGCCTGCCGTGCGTGCAGCTGCGGACCTCGAGCCGGCGCTGCGTGCCGACCTGCCCGTGCTCCATTTCTGGGGGACAAAGGACGCCACGTCGACGCCCGCGCTGATTAAGACTTCGAGGACGTTCATACCGAAGTTGCAGGACATCGCCTTCGAGGGCGTTGGGCATTGGATCATGGTCGAGGCGAGGCAGAGCGTGACGGATAAGGTGCTGGAGTGGCTAGAGGTGTTATCGTTGGTTCCGGGGTTGACGAAGTCTAAACTGTAAAAATACAATGTGCAAATTGAATCACTCACGGCGTCTACATACATGACTGCATCACGAGCAGAGGTCGACAAAAAGACGCTCGTCAGAACGTCGATAGCAAAGCAGAAGACAATTGCAGAAAAATGTAGGTGTCAGTCTAGAAGGACATCGATGCCCACCTGTTGCCTGTTGCTCTAAGCGAGGTCGGTCGAAGACGAGGAAAAGAGGCGTGGTGGCCAGATGGAGAGAGGTGAGCGGAGTCAAGGGACGGTCCCGCAGCGTGTCCCAGCGCGGAGTTTCAATCGCATTGTGACTTTCTCTTGCTCATCGTCCTCGCCGTCGTCCCCACCGCTCTCGACATTCACCAACACATTTTCCCATCTTTTTATCACGTCTAGCTCGACTCCCCACTGTACCGCGACACAACTTTTAATTTGACTTACCCTCCCTGTTTCTCTCCCCTCGAGGCCATCATCAGCGACCGTTCCCCGTCTTCTTTGGTGCGTATTGTACTCTTGTTTCGTCCTGGACTGACACCCCGTTTCACGTTGTACTCACGCTTCTTCCCCTCTCACACCATCCAATAGCTATTACAATGCCCGCACCCACTCCATTGAAAGCCATCAAACCATCTTCAGCCCCTCGTGCGCAGTCTCTAAAGAAGACACGGTTTGTCAGGCGCAGAGGGAGGGCCAACGACGGCATCTACAGCGACGAGGAGTTCGTGCGTGAGGCCCGCTCCGACACCGAGTCCGACGACGACCGCTCGTCTCTCGACTCGGCATCAGACTCGGAGACAGAGCCCGCCTCGGAAGACGCACCGACCACGGGCCACCCGCAAGTCCTCATCCCGAGCTCGACGCACACCCCACAGCCCCCCGAAGTCAGCGCCGTCACGCCGCTCGTCAAGTCCGCCTCCGCCGGGCCGACGCTGCTCAACGCGCCGCTCGACTGGGCGGACGACTCCGTCGGCGACGACCACGATCTCCCCGTTATCGACTTTGCGGATCTCGATGCCCAGCACCGGTTCCAGAGCACGAGGTCGCGCAAGCCCGAGAGGGCAGGCAAGCGTCCGGTCTTGGCGCGCACTTCCTCCGCGCCGCCCACCACCCTCTCTCCCGCGCCCAACTCTGAGCACTCCGAGGAGAGGCCAGAGTCCCCTGTTCCTTCGACCTCCGAGCCGCGCCAGAGAGAGGCCTCGTTCACGCGCCGCGTAGGACAGACCGCGCGCCAGGCGTATCAAGAGCGCTTGGAGAGCGACCCGTCCTACGTGCCCACGGTCGGTGAGTTCTGGGGCCATGACGACAGGTTGCTGGACAAGGACCTCCGGAGCTTGAGTGGCTGGTGGCGAGGGAAGTGGCAGGGGCGGGGCGGGCGAGGCAGAGGGAGGTTCAACAACGGGTTCGGGGCGCGAGGGCGGGGCGGGTTCGTGATCTCGCGTTCGGAAGCGCCGGGGGACGAGGGTGAGCAGGAAGGGTCAGCTGAGGTGCCACCCGTTGAGCGCCCATGGACGCACGACGGGTTCGAGGAGATGAAGAAGAGGGATGAGCGGAGGGCGGAGTTCCAGCAACAGCAGCCTCAGCGAGGGTTTATGCGCGGCGGGTTCCGTGGTGGCAGAGGTGGGTTCACGCCTCGTGGTCGTGGCTTTGCTCGTGGAGGGTTCTCTCCAGTTTCCACTCACGCAAGACAGGGCATGCCGTCTTCGTCGTCCCCGCATCGCGTCTGGTATGCCATGAAGCCCGAACGCGTCTGGACGAAGCACCACGAGTCGTTCTTGTATTCGGACCCGTCCTTGAAGCCGAGGGTGGGTCAGGGCGCGGGTATCGCATCAAGTTGCCAGGCCAGCCACAGGAGATTGTCCGTACTCCCCCTCGTCCTTGGGCATCGTCGTCCTCGCCGACATCAGCACCAGCAGCGCCTTCTGCCACTGCCTCGGAGGCGGCGGACAAGGTCTTCACGGTCCGTCTCCCGCCACGTGCCGGTAAGGAGACGGCGGTCCCCGAGATGTCCGAGCCCGAGCCTGCTACGACTGTGGCTGAACCTCCCATCGATGACGCATTCGTCATCACCAAGCCGCCTCCCCCGACCGTCATCCCGATCCCCGCCCCGCCCCGCCCCCGCCCCAGCCCAGCACGAGCAGCTCCCCTGCCCTCGGTCCACAGCCCACACAGGTCCCAGCAGAGCCGGCATCTTCCGACAGTGACGGGGAGTGGATCGAAGCGCCGACTGTCCCCCCGACATCCCATGACAGACCCCAGCCACCCATCCTCCCTCCTCTCCAGACCGTCTTTTCCCCCATGGCCCAGCCTTCTCCTTCATTCGGCTCGCCGTACGGGTATGCCCCGGCGCTGCCACCAGGCATCGGACTTAACCAACACGGCATCCCTTACGAGATAGCCACCGGCCGTGCTGTGTACCTCCAACCCCCACCTCCGCCTCCCGGCCCTCTCTACAACCCGCGCGGTGTTATTCCGGGACACATGTCCATGCCTCCCGGCCTCCCATTCGTCCCTCACCACGTCCACCACCACTCCAATCTCTCCGTCTCCCCAGACTTCTTAGCCCACTCTCCAGTTCCGTCCGCCTACACCGGCGAGGCCCCGATCTTCGCGCCCCCGCGACAGAGCAGCCGCATCGAGATCCGCAAGCCGACGCCGGAGGACGAGGTGAACGCGAAGAAGGGCCCGTCGCCGCGCCCCGCGCTCCGCAACGGCGCGTCGTCCCTGCGCTCGAGCGTGACGAGCTCTTCTGCGTCCGCCGCGGGCGTCCCGCGGAGCGTGGACCCGAACGCGCCCGCGTTCATCCCGCCCTCGCACATGCAGCGGCCGTCGCAGGAGTACTTCCCCAACGGCTCGCCGTCGCCTGCGTACCCCATGACCTCGACGGAGGAGCATCGCCCGCCGCCGCCGCCGCCGTCGATGGACCCCGGGATGATGGGCTATCAGCCGTATCAGCAGGGGTACTATTACCCCGAGACGTACGGATACCAGCCCTACGTCGATATGCCGCAGCAGGGCATGCCGTACGAGGTGTATCCGCCGGACCCGCGCACGTCTCAGCCTGTATACTATTGAGCAGCTCTTCGTTTTCCATCGCACCGCCCATCGTTCTCGTCTGTGGTTAATATGGACGCGCCTGCTGAAGCCTCGAGTCGACGGTTTCGTACATAAAGCACATACACAACATACCTAGTAGTTACTCGCCTCTTTCCTTTCCTCCTTTCTTTCTTTTTTTTCTTTTTGCTCTTTTTTTTCCTTCCCTTCTTTCTTTTTGTTCTCATTGTATCCTCCTTTGTTGCGCTTTACAACAGCCCCACCATTGATTGACATGCCTGCTTTTTGCTGCTTCCGTTCTCGTGTTATGCAATCTCCATCATGCACATGCTTCCATAAGTACACCCACGTCTGCACCCCCCACCCCACCCCCGCCCTGCCCCTTTATCCCCGCTTCTCGTTCTTTTACTTATACGACTACGACGTCCGTTATTGACGCTGCTCGATGCCAGATCATAGCCCATATACGTACATACGCATATACGCATGCACACATACAGTGTTCAGCCCGAGGCCTTGTAGCTGCGTCGCAGATGTCTCGTCTCCCCGCCTCTTCCTTCCTTCCTTTTATCCTCCTCTTCTCCTCCACCTCAGCGTTTCAGGCTCTCTTGGTTCTGCTCGCGCGGCGCCGTCGCGCGGGCTGTTTCTTGTTTCTGGTGGTTCGTTCTGGCTTCCTGTTTTTTCTTTCTCTCTATCTGCCTCGCTCTGCTTCACCTGCAATGTTGATACACTCGTGACCCTTGTCGCGCGCGACGCGACTGTCGCCGGTGGTGGTGGCGGCTCGACATGTGCGCTCATACATGCTCATGCCAAGGGCATCCGACGACGTGCAACAAAGCTTACCATCGCAGCACTCTGGCCTCTCTGAATGACAAAGAATCCTACTGTACCCCAGTGTACCCCGCATATCACACTGTGCTGCGCGCGATGTGTCTTGCATGAAAGCGTCTGTTTGGCGCCTAACTGTAGGCTCTGGTAGGCCTTTGTAAGCCTGCGTCAGTCACAATGACACAAAAGTCGTGGCCTGCCGTGGCTGGCGCGTCCTTGCCGGCCGCGAGGCGAGCACGGATCGAATCTTATCAGATAAAACGGCCTGCGCTGATAAGATCCTGCTCATCTAACTTTCCCCCCATGGCGAGCTCGACTGACGAAAAGCGGAAGAGCGTCGTCGTCGTCGGCGGAGGCAGCGCAGGGTCGGCTGCCGCCCGACAGCTTGCCAAGAAGCTGGACCCCGCGCGGCACGAGCTCACGCTCATCACCGCGCGCCCGTTCTACGTCCATCTGCCGGCGAGCCTCCGCATGGCCGTCACTGCCGAGGGCAAGCTCGAGGACCAGATTTTGAAGTCGTACGACGCGCTCGTTCCGTCGCGCGTGGGCAGGGTCAGAGTCGCGAGGGTCGTGGGGGTCGAGAAGGCGGCTGCGAAGGACGCAGAAGATGCAAGCGCACCACAGGGTGGGTGGGTGCTGCTGCAGGACGGGTAGAAGGTGTGGTACGACGTGCTTGTGGTCGCGCCTGGGATGCGGTGGGAGGGCCCGCTTGCGTATCCAGATTCGAGGGAGGAGACGCTGGCGTTTATCGGGGAATGGCGGACGAGGATCGAGGACGCGAGGGAGATCGTGTTGGCCGGCGGTGGTCCGGTCAACGTCGGTGGGTCTGCCTTTTTTGGCCGTGGACTGTCACGTGCAGATACTTACAGTCTATTTTTAGAACTCGCTGGTGAGATCAAGGAATGCTGGCCGGTGAGTGCACCGCGTACACCTGCATGGTACTATCATCTCGTTGCTCATGTGGATGTGCAGGAGAAGAAGGTTCATATCGTCCAGGGCGGTAGGCTCCCACTCAATGAGGTATATCCGGATCACTTCCGCAGGCGCGTCCAGCAAGAGATAGAAGCCCGCGGCGTGAGTTTTGTATTTGACGACCGTCTGGATGAATCAGCGCCCGTGGACGGTGTCGTCCATACCCGCAAGGGCAAAGCCATACCGGCAGATCTTGTCGTATGTCTGACTTATGTTTTATGCGCATGTAGGCTCCCGTTGACGTGCTAAATCCTCTAGCTCAGCTGCCGCGGTGGCGCTCCAAATACCAAGTTCTTGGAGTCTTTGGGTCCGGACGTCCTCACCGAGTGGGGTTTCGTGCGCGTAATGCCCTCTCTCGAGCTCCTTAATCATCCAGGAATATTCTGTGCCGGCGACGTCCTCGATAATCCGGAGCGCAGCAAGCTGCGCGCATGCTGGAATCACGCCGCCGTTATCGTCCGAAACGTGCTGGACCGGTTGGATGGAAAGCCTGTGCTCGAAGCGGAGTACAAGTGCGGTCGCGAGTTCATCGGTATCTCCATGGGAAAGGTGCATGTTGGTTTGCAACGCACGCTTGGAAAAATATCTGACTGCGTTTCTTCAGAGCGGAGGAGTGTCCTATATTGGCATTTTGTGGGGAATTGTCTTGGGGAACTGGATTACCGCCTTGTTCAAGTCGCGAACGCTTGGTGTTCGGATGTTGAAATATTATTTCTGACCCTCAGGTTCAAGGTGATACATCATGCATCATGTCCCGCTCGCCTCAGCTATCGGGGAGCATGTACACTATTCAGCTAATCCATTGTCATATATCATCTATTTTCTGCGTGCGGCCGTCGCAAATCTTGCCACTGAAATCTACGACCAGCGACGCTACTCCAGTCCAAAATGATACAACGGCCAGTCACCAGTCACCGATTGCTGAGTCCCCCGTCCATTCTAAAATCTTCGCATGCAATGCACTGGCTTACATATCTCCTCCTCCCTCCCGCTCCCTCGCTATGATGTTTCGTCGTTACATTGCCCTCATTTTTACAGGCCTGAGCCTTTCCCTCGCCGGACCGACTGCTCCCCCGTTTCACCTCAAAGAGCGCATCGATCCACCCCGCCACTGGGTCAAGCTCGGTCCGGCGCCTGTCGATCACGTAGTGACACTGCGCATCGCGCTCCCTCAGCCGCATTTCTCCGTATTGGAAAGGCACCTCTACGAGGCGAGCGATCCAGGGCACGCGCGGTACGGCGAACACCTGTCCAAGGAGGAGGTCGAGAGTTTGGTTGCCCCGCATCCTGCGAGCTTGGATGCTGTAGAGACGTGGCTGCTGGAGCATGGCTTCGAGAGAGAGGCCTATACGCACTCGCCGGCGAGGGACTGGATCACGGTCGACGTGCCTGTTCGCCTAGCCGAAAATATGTTGGATACCGTGCGTCCTCGAGCTCATCTCGACGTTTTACTCGATCTCAAGCGATTCTAACTAGAGCTATCACGTCTGGAAACACGCTCTCGACGGCGACGTCGTAGTGCGCGCCACGAGCTACAGCCTCCCGCCGGCCTTGCACGCCCACATCGCGCTGATCCAGCCCACCACCATGTTCGCGCGCCTCCAGAACGCCCGATCGACCCTCCAAATCATTGATCCCGATGAAACCCCCTCGCAATCAGATGCCGACAGCCCACCCATCGTCGACCCCGTCTCGGGGACCGAGGTCGACGCGAGCTGCAACAGGGCGATCACGATCAAGTGCCTGCAGCAGCTGTACAACATCGCGGGCTACGCCCCGTCCGCGGCCGGTCAAAACCAGATAGGCGTCACGGGATATCTGGAGCAGTTTGCGAACTTTGAGGATCTCCAGATGTTCTATCATGACCAGAGGCCGGAGGCCGCGGGCTCCTCGTTCAATGTGTCCTTGATAAACGGTGTGTCTTTTTATCTTGATCGGTTTTGTTCGATTCCAGGTTTGATTGGGTGCATAGGCGGTCGGAACGACCAGAACGTTTCCGACGCGGGCTCGGAAGCGAATCTGGACGTGCAGTTCGCTTTCGGCCTGGCATATCCTACTCCTGGAATTTTCTACTCCACCGGAGGAAGGGCACCTTTCGTCCCGGACGCCCGAATGCCGGCGGACAGCAGTAACGAACCTTTCATCCAGGTGAGGCAGGCTTTTACAGTCAGGATCGGTATCCTGATCAGGCCTCTGTGTTGTCGTAGTGGCTTCACTATATCCTCGTCCAAAAAAGTATCCCGTATACTATCTCAACGTCCTACGGTGACGATGAGCAGACAGGTACAGACTTTATCTCTCATAATTGTTCGGAAACTCACGTTTGGGTCGTCGATATAGTACCTAGAAGCTATGCAGAGCGCTTGTGTCAAACGTTGGCCCAGCTTGGTAAATCCTTCTGTTCGTCAACTGGAACATGTCACAGAGGCTTTTCCCGCAGGTGCCCGCGGCGTCTCGGTTCTGTTCAGTTCAGGCGACTTTGGCGTCGGGGACGGGGATCCCGATCCCAAGACGCAGCAATGCCTGACCAACGACGGCCGCAATGCGACGCGTTTCATCCCCACGTTTCCTGCCAGCTGTCCCTAGTGAGCCTGTCGTTTCATCGCACGTTTTTTCTCCACTGACGAGCTTCTGATAGCGTGACCTCTGTTGGAGGAACGCAGCATGTACCGGAGGTCGCTGTCTCTAGGTTCTTCTCTGGAGGAGGGTTCAGCGACTACGTGGGCTCTTTCTCGCTACTCGATCTGACGAGCTTTCTCAATAAGCTCTCGCCAGTTCGCTCGCCCGTCCTATCAAAATGATGCCGTGTCGTCGTACCTCGACAAGTTTCCAGCCGCGATGTACGACGGCTTGTACAATAAGTGCGTCGAGCCCCTTTACCTCGTCATGAGAAACGCTCAACTTGAAATCCGAACTCGATTCCTTTCGCTACCCCAGAAGCGGCCGAGTGAGTCTCTCGAACCTCTTCCCCGAAACATACCGTGTTCGAACACACCTCGACTGTGCAGGCGTTCCCCGACGTCTCCGCACAAGGCGACTTTTTCCGCATTTTTCTCAGGGGCAGGCCCACTCGCATCGGCGGCACGTCCGCGTCGTCGCCCACGTTCGCGGCCGTCGTCTCGCTCCTCAACGACGCGCGGATCGCGTCTGGGCTTCCGCCGCTCGGGTTTCTCAACCCGCTGCTTTACGGCAAGGGTGTCGGAGGGCTCAACGACGTCACAGTGGGGAACAACGCGGGGTGTGGCACTCCCGGATTCAACGTGTGTCCTTTCGCGATTGTTTGGTCAGTATACAGGACGCTGATGAGTCTCTGCTTATGTGCTAAGGCGACGCAGGGGTGGGATCCTGTGACAGGCCTCGGGACGCCGAATTTTGGGAAGCTGAAGGATATCGTGTTGAGCGGCTGAGTGATGAGATGAGCGTGCCGCAGAGGACATTGCGTACTGACTCGAATATAATTTGTCGCTTCTGTATTCAAGACTTGTTGAACAACGGTGGACGGATCGACGCATCAGGTCAGTAGTGGGCGGGGGGAAGGACGTGTGCGCAAACATCAACAGGACATGGGCAGTGAGATATCATGATCGAGAAGGCATATTGCGTCCACTGCGGAAGGGGGCAGAGTGAAGGGTAACAAATCTCAGATCCAAAGATCACGGCGTAGATACATCTTCTTCTCTCCATCTGGGTGGGATGGATAGATTCGGCAGGAGAATCTATATTGACGGAGGCACTGAGGATGCAGCACAACGCTGACCAATAATCCCGAGTGCCATCACTTGCCTCGTCAGATGTAGCGCCGTCGACGAGGACGTGGGCTAGCAGCGAGCTCTGCGTGATGTATTCGATTACGCAAAGGCTTGGAGCATCGAGGAATCAACCTACCTCAGCTGTTGAATATCCTCGAGTGTAACTGGTCATGACGAGCTGTGATGATCTCGCCTAGCGGCCAAGTGCTCGCGGGGCCCAATCGACCCTGGGCGAACACGTCCTGCTCTTCATCGGCCTCGCGCAATACGCCGGTGGAAAGACCTTCGGTGCGCTTCGCCTCGGCATCGACGAGGGGCCGTACCGCGTGGAGGAGGAGCTGCTGTGCGGCGTAGGGGCCGATGGAGTTCATGCGGATGGCTGCAGAGAGCAGGCCGCGAGCGTGGAGGAAGAGGTGCAGGTGTGCGCCTCGTTCTGAAGCGATGTTACTATTAGCGATTTTTATATATAAAAAAGCTTGAGGATTTCAAACCTAACGACAGACCAAGGGCGCCGACCAGGACTCCCCAGCACACCGGGAGATGCCCGTGAGTCTTCTCGCCGCGGACGAGCAGCTTCAGACGATCAACGAGCCTGGCCACCCTTCGCTCCTTCTCCCTCTTCTCCTCTGGCTGCACGGATACAAGAAACGGAGGGCACGCAAAGCCCTTGGTGTAGAGCGTGAGCAGCGCGACGCCCTGCGCGCAGGACGCACGCCGTGCGACGTGATTGAGGGTGTTCGCCTCGTACAGCGCGTCCAACCGGAGCAGCGTGTCCAGAATCGCCGCCCCGTCAGCGTCCGCGTCCGCGTCTGCGGCCGTCGCCCCCGCTGCGTAGGCGAGGACCGCACGGTGCGCGTCGCGCACGAACGGGAGCGCGCTCCGGGCGTACGTCTGCACGCTGTCCCGGACGAACGCGACGGTGGCGCCCAGCGGATCCCGCGCTGATCCGAGCGCGTGGGTTGTGTGCGACTCAAGGCCGGAGGAGGCTACGAACGAGCCCGTCGGCAGGTTTCCGTCGGAGAGGAGCAGGAGCAGGTAGGACTCGGTCGCTGCGTCCATCGCTCCGCTGTGTTGCTCGGAGCGACTCGCCACGGGCGTCGGGTATCGGCGACTGCCCCGAAAGCGGGTCGGGGTGCACGTGATAAGATAATCCCGATGCTCCGAGGCCTGCGTTGCTCTGCCGCGCACTCCTCCGGGCACCATTCCTTCCTTCCTCGCAAGCGCTCTTCATAAAATATCGGCCATCGCATTCTCAAGCTACCGTCTTGCTGGGGCCTGCTCTGTCACTTTCGATCTACTCATGAAGCCAACCGCGTCCATCCGTCCGTACATCACTCCTCATGTCCAGCGGCGCTTGCTTTCACCACCGCGGCATGCTAGCCTTCGAGCTCGCTCACCATCACCTCAGAGGGCTCTGACCCCTTTACCATCCTTCTCTGGCCGCCTCTACAACTCCTCCTTAGCCACCTCGTCTACGTCCAGCAGCGATGCAGAGGCGTCTATATTACATGGAAAGCTCAATGATTCGCACTATGGTGAAGGTGTGCTCTTTCTCTTGATGGTCGAACCCAGTTGACTCATACTTCTTTCAAGGAACTTCGACGCCGATGCAGCAGTACGAAGCGCTCATCGAAGCCGGCACCCTCAAACCAGACGATCACCAGACGCGCATCATACAGAAACTGCAGGACCTGCACGATGCCCTTATCTCTTACACTCCTCCGCCTCTCCCACCATCATATATCCAATCTTCCATCGTATGTCATCTCAATTGTGGCTCTCATACAACACGCTCACCGTCGCGCTCCCCGCACAGCTAACCCGTCTGTTCTCGAGACCCTCAACCTCTGAACGAGCGACCGCCAACGCCCCAGCGGGCCTCTACCTCTACGGCGACGTCGGCACAGGCAAGACGATGCTCATGGACCTCTTCTACCGCACGCTCCCGCCCAACATCACCCGCAAGCGACGCGTCCACTTCCACGCGTTCATGATCGACGTGCACAAGCGCCTGCACGCCGCGAAGCGCCGCATGGGGCACGAGGGCGGCGACTCCATCCTCCCCGTGGCGAGGGAGCTCGCGGAGGAGGCCAGCGTGCTGTGTTTTGACGAATTTCAGGTGCGGTGAGTGGATCGGTAGCGCTGGTTGGTCCAAGCATGCACATCTCGCCCTCGGCATCTACGAGATGGGTGATTCCTTCTGGTCGGCCAGGGCAAATGTGCTTGTCTTGATTAACTGGTGCACTGCCGTCAGCTTGCGTACACCTTGATTGACCTACATCCAGGTGACAGATATCGCGGATGCGATGATCCTGCGCCGTCTGCTGGAAAGCTTGCTCGATTACGGTGTAGTCTGTGTCATCACATCAAAGTAAGCGTGCATCCTGATCCACCCGATCTTGGTATTTCGTTTTGAACGCCGTGCAGTCGACACCCCGACGAATTGTACAAGAACGGTATCCAGCGGTCGAGCTTTATACCCGCGATTGAAATTCTCAAGACGCGCTTCGACGTGACCGACTTGGATTCCGGCACCGGTCAGCCTCCTAGCCTCTTTCGTACTCACTCACTTTCACCGCTCACGTGTAGACGCGACAGACTACCGCCGCATCCCCCGCGCGCTCTCGCACGTATACCACCACCCGCTCGACGCGAGCACGCGAGCGGAGATGTCGAAGCTCTTTGACGCGCTCACCGCCGCCGACCCTGCCGACCCCGTCGTGCACGGGCGCGAGCTGCACATCTGGGGCCGCGCGCTGCGCGTGCCGCAGAGCACGTCGCACGTCGCGCTGTTCGCGTTCGAGGAGCTGTGCGGGCGCCCGCTGAGCGCGGCGGACTACCTGGAGGTCACGCGGAAGTTCGGGACTGTGTTTTTGTGCGATGTGCCGAGGCTAGGGCTGGGGGAGAAGGATAAGGTGCGTTGGGTGGTGCGCTGTGTCTGTGGATTTTGTTTGTCTGACTTGTGCGGTAGGCGAGGAGGTTCATCACTTTCATTGATGGTGCGTGCCAGGTTTCTCATTGCATCGTTAGCCTTGCGCTGATTATTTTTTTTAAGCATGCTATGAGAGCAAGGTGATTGTTCCCTGAGATCCTAGATCAACTAGGCTGATGCTAACCCGCGTTTCGTTTTACAGACGAAGCTCTTCGTCTCCTCCGAGTTACCCATATACCAGATCTTCTCAGACGATAGCACCTTCAAGGGCGAGATATCAGACCACATGCGCAGCGTGATGGACGACCTCGTAAGCACACCTCGCTCCTGCCCTTTCCTTCATGCCCCTTGGGTACACTGACGCTCACGCTGCACTGGCTGTCAGGGCCTTTCGCCGGAGACCGTCGGGTCGGCGTCCATGTTCTCGGGAGAGGAGGAGCTGTTCGCGTTCGCGCGCTGCTGCTCCCGGCTTGTCCAGATGGGCAGCCGGGAGTGGGCGGAGACGGCGGGCGTGTGGTGACGTGGCCGACGTGCGGGGGTTGGGTTGGACGCGGGCGTCGTTCGAGCGGTGTGTGCGCGCGCTGATGGAGGGTTAGAGGGAGCGATGGCGTGATCTTATGCGAGGGCGCTATTTATTGTCGTGGGCGATGTATCGCTAGAGCATTTAGGTTTTCGATCGCGCGGACGCGTGTTGTACGTCATATCATTTAGTCGACGAGCACTAAGGACGCGCGGTGACGGTTCGGTTCGGCGGCAAGGCTGCTTCACGCAGAACACCTGAGGTGTTCAAAGTCGCTACTGCAACGGTGCGATGCCGATGCGTACACAAATCGCACGCGTGCGGAAAGGAAGGTGCAGGATCGGAATCTCGTTTCTGCCAACCCCGCGGTGTGGGTGCAGACTTCGCCGTCGATCGGATCTGCGCGAAGCGGGGGAGGGGCGCCTCGCCGATCTTTGGGCGCTTGGACGGGTCGTCCTATGTAGACCGTGTCCGCCAGCGTACGCCACGACCCCCTCGAAATCAAAGTCTTTTCTGCAAGGATTGGAGCAACAGACGAGAATTGGGCACAGACTTGAATGCACTCTTGCAGGTTGTGAATGTGAATGCCCTTCATCTTCGTCCATCTTTGCGTAGCCTAGTCCGCGAAGACTTTCGATACGACTTGAAGCGTAGACAACCTGATCCTCGGTTTGGCAAATGACAGGTAAATAATCCGATATTGTTCGAGCCATGTATAGCCTTGGCGTTATCATACATACAAAATTCAGCCTCGGGTTTCAGTCCGCGCAACGAGATACTGTAAGTAAAACATTAACCTGCTCCAAAAGTTCGATGATCCACACATAAGTACAAGCCCCTCAATATCCACTGATATATATCAAAGTGCACGTGAGAACAACTGTGCAGTGCGTGTCAGTATCAAGGCCCAAAATATACGATAAGAACTCACCATATTGCCGACTTTGGATGACTGGACTACCGCAACCTCGACGGTGACATCATTCCCGTCGTCGACAGAACGCCTGACGAAAGAAAAGCGAGGAACGCGGTGGTCAATGGCAACGTTCACAGAACCCATCCGCCAGAAGAGGAGGGTCCTAGTGAGATGATTACAGGTGTTCTCAAAATCGGAGCCCTGCCAAGCTGTGCTGGGCCTAAATTCATAGCCGTTCGCAAGCACACACTTGCCAAGTTCGAGGAGGTATGGTCGAAGAACATGGAGCTCTAGTTTGTCCCCTCTATAGCGATCATCTAGGGACATCGACGAGGGGATGACAGCGCCTGTGCGCGCCTGCAAAGCGCGGAACGTGGTTAGGTCGGGGAAGAAACATTTCAATCGTCGATTGATGTCGCGTGCCCGACGGAAATATGACTTTGCATTTGCATTTGCCATGCGGCAGGTCCTCGAGATACTCAAGATGTCCTTTGAGGAAAGGAATGCGAATGTGCGATCCAGGATGACATGATTTCCGATGACCTGAGGACCTAACAAGGTAGCCGGGCTTTCCTGAGTTGTTGTGCTATGCAAATGAGGCATCTGGATTGGGATGTGAGGATTACAAGACGTCAAAAACTGATAGTTGTGGGTCCTCGTACTGTCCTCGTGTACTTCAGTGGACTGATGAACTACCTGAGTGACAACGGCGACGCAATGAGTGACAGAATGTCACGCTATACAGTTGCTGGATCTGGTCGGACGCCACTCTGAACCCAAATTTTCCCACCATCGACCAACGTCGTCCACTCACCTTACCTCCCTAGGTTCCTAAAATTCCAACATGAGGTTCGTTCTGCTGTTCATATGCGCCGCTATACGCGCAGAAATCTGATATTTGAGTCGCGGAGTGCAGCAGCAAGCTCTCAGTGGCAAGTGTGCGGGGCTCCGTCAAGGAATTGCTCACAGAGGCGACCGGCGAGAAACGCCGCAACTTTGTCGAGACCATCGAGCTTCAGATTGGCCTCAAGAACTACGACCCCCAGAGGGACAAGCGTTTCTCCGGAACCGTCAAGTGCGCTTCACACTTTGTTCGGAGAAATTCACACATTGACGCCTGCGCACAGGCTTCCCAATGTCCCCCGCCCTCGCATGTCCATCTGCATTCTCGCCGATGCCGCCGACATCGATCGTGCTAAGCAGATCGATCTCGAGTACATGTCCGTCGACGATTTGAAGAAGTAAGTGCACTCCGTGACATCTCTCGATCGAACGGCGCGCTTAATGGTTCCATCAGGCTTAACAAGAACAAAAAGCTCGTTAAGAAGCTCGCGAAGAAGTACGACGCTTTCTTGGCCTCTGAGACTCTCATCAAGCAGATTCCTCGTCTCCTTGGTCCCGGTCTCTCCAAGGGTGCGCAGAATCATCGCTTCTCTTTGATTCCTGGTCTTACGGGCTTGTATAGCGGGCAAGTCCCCCACCCCCGTATCTCACGCGGAGGACTTGGGTATCAAGCTCACTGAGGTCCGCTCCACCATCAAGTTCCAGTTGAAGAAGGTTCTTTGCTTGGGTGTCGCCGTCGGTCACATCCAGATGACGGAGGACCAGGTTCTTGGCAACGTCATGTTGAGTGCGTTGCCTTCGTTTTTGCTCCTTTACCTGCGCATTGCTCAACCATGCTCTCAAGGCATCAACTTCCTCGTCTCTCTTCTTAAGAAGAACTGGCAAAACGTCAAGTCGCTCCACATCAAGACGACGATGGGCAAGCCCATCCGTCTCTTCTAAGCGATGTGGCTTGTTTTCGAGCACCAGCTTCGGTTTCATCTGTCTGCACGAGACGTCTAGGGGATAACTTGTGGCAGTGGAGTGAGACGGCGGTCAAAACGCGGGCCGTAATGCATAACATGAAGCCCCGCACGCTTAGACCAACGGCTTTCTGGGGTTGGGAGTCGATTGGGAGCTGATGCGGTCCGTTATTTTGTCTGTTTCTTGCTTGCCTCTACATGTTCTCTCCATCTGTAGCACTATTCGTCTTTCTTTCTGTGTAGGCTCGAGGCACTGGTATCGTACATTGCATACCCTACATGCTGCATGATTTATGAAATCACATCAACTGTAAACTAGCGTTATGGGCGACTGGTCTCCTGAACGGCTCGACGTATGATGGTACATAAGGTTACACTGTTACAAGATGGACAATGACGACTTGGAAGCATGTTCAGTCCACTTGATCCTCCAGCCTCCATTTGCGGCCTCCGTATCTCAACTTCAAGTCTCTCTCCGCACCAGGGGGATCGTATGGATCCTCCCTATCCACATGCATATATTCGCGACTCTCCTCCGTACCGGGCACGCCAGCGTTGTCCCACTGGCCGGATGGCCACTCTGTGTTGCCGTTGGTTCCAGGGGTACGTGCAGTCTCGACGACCGTGTACTCGCAGTGCGGATAGTGCCCGGAGGTAGTCCCAAACCGTGTCTCGGACGCACGAGTCACGATGAGCTCTCCCTCGGGTGTGGGGAAACGATATCTCGTGTGCTGCCGTTCCGATGCTCCGGCTACCCGACCTGGAGTGAGGGTCGATAACTCGCGGCGTTCCCCAGGAGATTTGGAGGTGAACGTCCCTGTGCCAGTGACCCCACCTCCGCCTCCGCGGTTCTGCTTCACGTCGCCCGCCGATGTTTCGATGCCGAGGGCCTGCTTGACGGTGCCAAACATGCCAGGAGACGCAGCTTCTTCCGCACTTCGATCGTCTTCCACCTCTTCCCAGTGCTCTTCTCCTGCTCCGGCGGCGCTCCCCGCCCCCACTCCGCTGCTGCCTTTCGCAAGCTTGGTGGCGTACGCGCTCTGCCCACCTACTTGGTCTGCAAACCCGATGCGCTCTGGGTTTCCGGACTCGTCTGGCGCACGCGGGGGCTTGCCCACGCCGTGGGGGGAAGCGCTGTCGTAGGGATGCTCGTTCGCAGGATCGTTGGCGGCGAACCCCGCACTGGCGTCTTGGCCGTGAACGGAATTCTTCTGGCGGTTCGTCGGGGAGGCGACGTGGCCCTGAGAAATCCCAGTGTCCTTGTTCGGTTTTTTGCCTGCCGATGAGTAGAGACACGTCGAGGTAGTATAGAAAAGGCGGTTTTGTGTGGTATGATGGCGTGATAAGTGACGAGAACGAGAGAATGCAGGAATGATGCTCGTGAATTTCATTGTGATTTTTTCAGTCGAAAGTGTTGATTGTGGTTTTGTTGCGAGAGCCGTCCGAGTCGAGAGGACAGTCGCAAAGGCTCCTATGTCGTCACTTCCGATCGAATGCCCCGGCTGGGCCAAATTTGGGGCACAAACGGGCATGTTCCGAGCGATTTAAGAGACAATCTACATCGCCCATCCTCGTATAACTTTGCGAGATAGAATGTGTGTCCATCCACGAGGATTCTACCACAAGTCGAGCATAGGTAGAGAAAGAGCGCGCTCGGTTAGCGCGCGGCTCATCACGCGATCGTTCCCCAAAATCACGTGTGTAGTCGTCACGCTTGGCTCGTCTTGAGATCGGGGCGCGTGTTGGACAGGCAATGGATGCACTTGACCCAGACTATGTCGCAAGGACACTCTCGAACCCTCCCTTCGTCTCGATATCTGGCGTATATAACGTGCGATGTCTAGGGAACTACCGCACGCAGCACTCCGATGAGGTTACGCGGGCGAACTTCATGTTCCGTGCTGGAGAAGTCTCTGGCATCACAGACGATGGCGAGCTGAGCATGCGTTTCTCTACCCCTGTTCGCATCTGACCAATGAGTGTGTCGGAACCTGGTTGGATTCGACACAGGGAAGCATCAGATGCACGGCCTTGGGATTACCACCGTATACGATCTGCGCTCGGATACAGAGATCTTGAAATACAATACGCCGACCCCTTGCATAGATGGTGTAGAGATTATTCACGTGCCAGTGTTTGAGAAGAAAGACTACAGTCCTGAGATGATGGCCCGGTACGTGTCTATCTCTCGGGGGACATCTCCTCGCATTTGCCGCATGTCTGCACGGCAGCATTGTTAGGTTTGCACTGACCAAGTTGCCGTGGACGGACTCAGACGTTTTCAGCTATATGCCAGCGGGAAAACAGAGGTACGTACTGGTGCTGAATAAATAAATTGTGGTATTCTTTTTAAATGGGTTCTCAAGGCGTTTATGCAACTCTACTCTGAGATATTAGACTCCGGTGGTCCTGCGATTGGGACCATACTGCGCCATGTGCGTGACAGACCACAAGACAGCTTCATATTCCACTGTACAGGTAAGTCTGCAATTATCGAAGTTGATAATGCATCTCACTCCGTATCCAGCTGGGAAAGACCGTACAGGGATCGTGACCGCAATATTGCTCCTCGTAGGCGCTCTACCCCGAGTCTTGATACAATCTAAGAATTTACGAATCTATCGACACGCGTCGCATCGATCAGCTCGCAGGTGTCGATGAGGAAACTATTGCCGCGGATTATTCCCTGACTCGCGTCGGCCGCGAGCCTGCGCGCGAAATGGTGATGGCGCGCCTAGAAAAAGAACCTATCTTTGCTGAGAACCAGGAAGCTGCGCTCAACATGTTCTCATCGCGGTACGTGACTCCAACGCCCACCGACCTCATATAACCAACGCTTCCTTAGGCACGAGACAATGATCGCCTTTCTCCGCATGTTCAAAGAACGGTACGGAGGTGTAGAAGAGTACGCCAGAACGTATTGCGGGCTATCTGATGATGATATTGGCCTTATACGGAGGCATATAGTGGTCCCGGTTGACCGAGCTTGAAATTAATCCGCTTACGCCGTCTTGTCGTTGTAAAAGGGCTGGAGGGCTGTTGCCGTCTCCGCCTTTCATATCAGATCTTATGACAGCTTGCATTTCCCCTGTATTCCACAAATTCTCTATCGGCCTCATCGCCACGGGCAATGGCTCCGTCGATATGATTCAAATCTTCGTGGGCTTGATACCAGAAAACCCACCCCGTCTCCGTACAACCCAATCAGATCAAGTGCCAGCCCCGCGGCAATGGGTCAGAGATGCCGAGGCAAATGTGAGAAGGATCTATATCCAAGGTATCCAAGTAATCTGTTTTAATATATGCGACTTATACGTCCTCTATCATTCCTCTATCCTCAGCTATCAGTCATCGTTAGTCTTGCAGAACGGCTTTGTTGACTCACTGGACTGACAAAGAAGCAGGAATCGCAGCGAAGACGAAGGCATGGATAACATCTCACAGAGAGAAAGTGTCTGTATGTACAGCACAGGATTCTGGCGTGAAATCCTGTGTCCCTATCATGATTTCCGATTGAGGCTCAATCCTCTCTTTGGCTTGGAGCCAGCCTGCCCTTGAGATGATAGCGCTGACGCCAACAGCCCGCCTTGAACCCTCGACCTAGGATTCAATGGGCTCAAAGCACCACCGGACCGCGAGGGTGGCCGCGCGGCTGACTGTAAGGCTACAGGTGGCTCCCCACCAGTCACTCTCCGTCGCATTAAAGGGCGAGATGACGACGACGCCTCAGACGCGGAGGAAACGCCGTTCGAGAAGTTCTCTCCTGACGTGCCGAGGGCGATGCGGCGGGCTTTCTCGTGCCTTGCCTGCACGGCCCGAAAATGCGAAAGGAGGTCGGCCCATTTGATCTCATCTCGGGCAAGTTTGGACCGTGTGGACATGGCGGACACTGGCCTGCATATATGCGTCAAAGACCATGCGTACGAAAAAGAAGAGATAATATGCGCACGGTTTAGGGGCGATATGGAGAAACCCGGCAGAGTTTACGGCGTTGAGACGATTGCGAAGAGAAACAAAGGCGGAGCTTTGAGGTAGGATCATGAGAAGGCCATAAAGGCACTTGAATAGGTAGGGATATCGATCAGGTTCCAAAAGCTGCAAACGAATATCTGAGGATATAGTCAGAACAACAAACCTGATCACAGCAGATTTATCATCACCGACATGTGAAAACGGGTGACTCGATCATCTGTACTAGTTTGTCGACCTGAACCAGTAGTGGCACAGTTATCTCGAGATCAGCACTATAGAAAAAGTCACTAAGGCGACGGCGAATAGATGAAAGTAAAGGACGAACAAGATGCTAAGAAGATTAGATGCATGCTCGTAAGCTTGGGCGAGAAGACATAAAGAAAACACGGCGACGGCATTATGACACCATGATCGATATAAGGTAACGAATAGCGCCTGGCCGTCCTGCTACAGAGTGGCAGTCAGCAATCATGACTGAGGTTTTTTTTTGGAGTGAGACCTACCCGCGTTTCCAGACTCTTCAGCCTCTTCCGGAAGTCTGCTAATTCTGGTGACGTTATTAGAATCATGTTCAGCTTTTGGACGATGACACTAGCGAATTCAAGGTCCTGATCAAGAGCTCCAGTAAGACTCCACTCCAGCACAAATAACAGCGCGCTTACCTCTTCCTTCTCCAGGATCTCAGCAAACGCCTTGTAGATCCTCTCAGTATTGAGGTTGAAACATAGCTGTCGAATGATGAGACTGCCTCGTGTATCTAGCAACCGACGGTCGGTGCTGAAAAGCTCCAGAAGGTTTATCATGAAAGCTTTAAAATAACTCTCTTCCGAGCTTGACGAGATTTGAGCCAACAGTTGAAGATCATGTTTAATGACCTGTATCGAGGTATATCTGACATGCACGTTGATCAAATAGAGTCGAAGCGTACCTCCTCTGAAGAATCTGAGAGAGTCTTCAGAAGTGCAGGGAAAGTGCCGTCGTCCATTGCTAGAATCTGTGGATCTGCGCAATGAACGAAACGCTCAATATATGGTTAAACAACGAACCTTCTTTGGCGCCTTCTGGTGCAGCATGATGAGCCATTTGAGCGCAGCAACTCTCGTCTCTTCGTGTTCGCTCAAGAACTGAATCGTCAAAGCATTTACCGTCGCCTGATAGTCAAAAGCCTCTGGATTCTGGGCATCTCGATCCACCTGAGCCGCTTGATGTGTACTCCGCATCGACACCGGCGAATGTGAACGAGTGCCGTGGGATGGCGCGTTGATACCATTGGCATCCACAGGCGCAAGTACGCGAGAAGCACCATTATCTGCAGATAGGCTCGCTCGTTTCTGTATTGCGATATTACTAGCTGGCGGAGCTTGCACTGTTGATTCTGCTATAGATTCAGGGGAGCTCAGGTCTCGAGATTGACCAGGGAGAGTAGACTGGCGGGAGGCCGCAGGTGAATTTGGAGCAGGAATGGGCGACGGTGGGACGTTGCGTGCAGGGGCTGGTGGTGGTGGCCGTTCGGATGTATTTTGTCGACTGGGGCTCTCTGAGGGTGGGGGGAGCGATTGAATGACATTGGCTAGGAGCTTATTGGTACGGTTGGCGGAACTTTGGATCATGGGGACGTGGTGTGCGAGATTTGGGAGGATGGCTGGTATGAGACGGGGGGTGAAGGGAACCAGCACCTCTTGTGCGAATGTAAGGAATTCTGCGAGCCATTGTAGAGCTGTAGACTGCTGAATTTCGTCATCTGAAGTAAAACTTAGACAAGGAACTGCAAGATATCACACGCGTTGCTTACGCTGACTGTCCAACTGCTGTATCAGTATCTCAATGATAGCAGCATAATCGATATGGACGCCCTGTCCAGGTATCCAGGCTATGCATACAGTCAACACTGTATATCATCATGAGATTGCGGTGCACGTACCGCCTGTGTCACGCTCTGGAATATCCGAGTCGTCAGCTCCATTGATCTTCTCGCTGTCGTTCTCGTCTAAAGCACTTTCACTGTCTCTCAAAGATACAGCAGGGTCCGCTTGGGGTGGGTTCACATCGGATGGCTTTTCCTTCTCGGCGTCGGGTCGGCTTCGGTCTGCCTGCTCCGCTTCGCGCGCTTGATATTGCTCCTCCTTGACTTTACGAACGATAGTCACTTCCCGAATTTCGCGCAGAAATTCTCCCAACTGGTTCTCTGTAGCTATTCGAACGTCTTCAGTGGGGTCCGACAGATACTTACTGCAAAGAAGATCGAAGTCAATACCATTCATAAGAAGGACCATGTAGAAACTTACAGGAGGCCATCCATAAAATCGGGAAGGTATGTGATGAGTTCCAGTTCTGGGACAGAGTCGAGGACAGTTATCCATGAGACGAGAAAGCTGCGAGTAAATGGACTGATGACATATATCCTGTCGGACAATAATGGGATGAAGCGTGCAAGAGAGAACGCCTTCTTTGCACCAGGCCTATCCACTCCGTCTAACTCATCTGGATGAGGCACAACAATGCCATTGTCCATACCATTCTCTTCTCGTAATTTTTCCGTACCAGGATAATGCGGAACATAAAAGGATGCAGACTCTGCGACGATGTCCTTTAACAAGCGGTCAAGCAACTCGGCCCCGTTCTTGACAGAGAGTTCCGAATCGGCGGCTAGCTTTGCGGAAAGTTTACTTGTAGGGCCAAGTGCCGGACGATGAACACGAGACTCACTTTACTGAGCGCATCGAATATAGGATTGAAATACACCAGCACCTCCCCCTTCGATACTTTCGCGATATTGTACAGGCACTCTGCAGAGAAATAACGAACTCTGTTCTCGGGGGCGTTGAAGCAGATGAGGAGCGGCTCCAGAAACCTCTCCATGTACGGCGCGATGTTCACGCCTAGGGCGATAGCAGTCCCAGCAAGACCGATGAGACCTCCGTTCCGTACATGGAGCGCATTAGAGGTGCTGGTGAACATGTCGGTGAGCTGATCGACAATCTGGGCTATGCGACGCTCATCGCCCTGCTGATGACATTCTCGTATAAGTCTGAGCGCATAAAGCGAGTTGATTTAGCGGGGCAGATAAGTAGCATGGGGGCACGCACTTTTCGAGATCCAGCGCCGCTGCTTTTCGTTTCTCGTACATCTTGTCTACAAGCTGTTTCGCGATTGTAGAATCTTTGTGTATTTTAATGAGCATGCATATTATCAGTTGAGCAGAATGCCACGCACCCATGGTTGGAATTCGTTGGGTATCTTCAACTCTCTTCAGCTGGAGGTAATTAGGTCGTGATGGACGTAAGGTTCATAAAGGTTGCCTGTCTTGGAGAAAAGAGGATAATGATAGATCCCAACAACGGATCGCACTTGCCTCCGTGGACTTGTTAGGATCTGAAACCAATCGCCAGTGGCCGAAGGTGCAGACAGTACGTCAATAGACGCCAATGAATGTGACCATTCTGGGTGACCGTCAAACAAAACATGTGACACACAAATGATGTTCATTTTTCGAAACCCTCAGGAAGGAACATCGACGAGGCTTCCTGCAGCGAAGACAGTTTGAAAAATGTTCAGTATACATGTTTGGGAGACTTCTCATAATCATGGTGTACAATAAATAGCTCAAAAGTTCACAACCCAGTCCAGGTGAATGTCTCCTTTAGTTCCACCCCTCCCTTCAACCGGATATCTCTCGACGAGGCGCCAACTAGCACCTCAAACACGCCCTTTTCTGCGACCCAGGCCTTGCGCCGTTCGTCGAAGTACCCAAGAGCCTCTCTATCAAGCGCTACGCTTGCCTTGGTGCTCTCCCCCGCCTTCAAAGTGACCTTGGTGAAGCCCTTGAGCTCTTTCACTGGTCGCGGGAGCGCCGACGCCGGATCTGAGATGTACACCTGCACAGACTCGCTGCCACCGACGTTGCCTGTATTTTTAATCGTGAAGGAAATACTGAAGATTCCGTCGGCTGACACGGAAGTCGTCTCCAGGTCGTTGTACGAGAAAGTGGTGTACGACAAGCCAAAACCGAATGGGAAGAGAGGCTCGACGGAGAGCTTGTCATAGCTGCGGTATCCAACATAGATGCCCTGCACAAACACTTCAATATATAGTAAGAAGGTGGGATTGCGATCGAATACCTCGTTATACAATATCTTCCCAGATGATTCACCCTTGTCACCGAACGAAGGATGAGGAGGACTGTCTTCAAGCCGTTTCCTAGATAGATAAGCAAGCTGTTAATACGATTCCAGGATGCAGGAAATGATGGTTCTCACGGGAAGGTGAGAGCGAGTTTTCCTGAAGGGTTGACTTTGCCGAACAGCACGTCCGAGAGTCCGTTTCCAAGCTCGTTACCTCCGTAGAAGGCCTGTTAGGTCCGTTCAATATATGTTCAAAACAACACTCTTTTAATCAAATACCTGGAGCAATGTATGTGCTTCATCGATCCAAGGCATCTCAACTGGCGTGCCAGATTGATTCACAACGACGGTGTTGGTATTAGCCTTGAGCACTTCTGTAACTAATCGGTCGGTCAAGCCAGGCAGCCTGTAAGATGCGGTTCAGCATCGCATGACAAGGGATCTAAAGAAGCCTCAAACGTACTTCATATCAGGCCGATCGAAGCCCTCGCTCTCCAACTCATGGTTCATGCCGACCACCAGGATAGCGACTGAGGCAAAAATGAACAACATAGTCCATGTGATTAGACGAACAGAGACGAAACCCACCATCCGATTCTTTCGCCACCTTGACCGCCTCTTGTATCGCCTCATCCCCAGCCACAAGTCGAACAGCCCCAAGCCGAATGCCCCCACGACACGTGAAGGGGCTTCCGCGCCCGATGAAACTCGCGTTACTCAGCCTGACCTCGACAGGCACAGGCTCTCCTGCCTTGAGCCCCTTGACCACGGCTCTCAGATCGGCTGTTCCCAACCCAAAGAATGCGTCGCCCGCGGGCGGGTCAGTGGCCAAGTCGATCACACGCTCGCCGTTTACGAAGAGGTTCCCATTGCCTGTAATCGTGAGGCCGAACTCATAGTCCCCGGATTCATCAGGGATGAAGAACGCGCTGTACTAAGGGCACAAGAATGTGTGAGCGCTATATAATGAAATGCTCAACAAAGGCGATTGGAACCCACGCGGATCCAGCAAATCTCGTTGACTTTCTCCTCATCCTATACACAGCATCAGCCATATCAAACAGACGAGACTCAGGATTAGACAACGCACGATACCATCCATCAAGAAGCAATTACTCCCCCTCGTTGGCGTGCTCCATACACACTTCTCGCCATCTTTCAGTTGATTGACCCACCCTTCCACCGGCTCGTTATTCCAAAACTCAACCAATGCGCCATTTCCGCCTTCATACTTGATGTACCCATCCAGCACGGGAAGGTATTTGTGCGATGTGGCGCCCACCGTATGGCGGACCTCAGCCCCGATCTCCTTGGCGGCGACGCGAATGCCTTCCAGCGGTGAGACGCTGTACGTCTCCAAAAGCCTTGCGGAGCCACCGCCCGAAGTAAACGCCTGCTTCGCGTTGGGCCCGATGACGGCAATGGACTTGATGGAACTAGTAAGCGGGAGGAGCGAGCGGTCGTTTTTGAGCAAGACAGTGGCAGACGCCGCTGCGCGTCGGAGGAGAGAGCGCAGTTGGGGTGTGTCGACACCGTCCTCGGGGCCGTCGAAGGGAATGCCGGACGCATGGGCGCGTTTGAGCAGTTCAAGGATCTGGCGCAAGGATGGACCGATGAGTAAGAAATATTCGCAGTAGTGATGATTATAGTGAGAAAGGACACACCTTACGAACGCGGTCGTCGATATCGCTTGGGAAGAGTTTACCCCCGACAAGGGCGCGCTCAACGGCCTTACCGCGCATGACTGTGGGACCCCTGTAAACCGCCGTTAACAACATACCAGGTAATCAACGACTGAAGACGAACGGCATTTCAAGGTCCAACCCGGCCTTGATACTCTCTGTGGTGCTGTATACGCCGATCCAATCACTCATGATCATGCCTTTGAAGCCCCACTCCTACAGCATCAACTCAGTCAAAACCGTGGCCAAATCACGTTGAGCTGGATCAATTGCTATGACCTACCTTTCTGAGAATTTCGTCGATCAGCCATGGGTTTTCAGAGACATGCAAGCCATTCACACGATTGTATCTGTACAGATAAACAATTAGCTATAATGCAATACCATGCGGAACCGATGATGATGAGCACGTACGCCGTCATAAGAGCCCATGGGTTCGCTTTTTTGATAGCAATCTGGAATGGCTTGAGGTATATTTCTCGGAGTGCGCGCTCACTGACATCGCCTTTCATGGAAGGTCGTCAGCGTTAAAACATACACTTGTGGACATGGTTCGTACTGCTGATAGAGAACCTACAGAAGTCGATGGGTTAGTTGACGGCCACGCTGTATCAACGGATCAGGATTTGTGTTACCTCTCGAACTCTTGATCGTTAGCAACAAAGTGTTTGATCGTGGCCGCGACACCTTTAGACTGCAGACCGTTGATGTATGCAGCTGCAATTGTCCCGTTCAAATGTGGGTCCTCCGAGAAGGACTCAAACCCACGACCACCCAAGGGGGATCGCTGTGTGTTCACGGTGGGTGCGAGAAGAATGTGCGAACCTAGCGTTTTGCAATATAAGACAACGACAAACATTTGCACGCTAGAGAACGAACGGACTTTTGGCACGGCATTCGTCGCCAAGGGCTTCCCCAACCTCTTTCGCGAGATCAAGGTCAAACGAGGAACCGAGGCCCGTGGAGGACGGAAAGCAGCTAGAGGGTACTCCGTTGAAGACTGGATCGATGTGTTGGGTTATTCAACTGTGCGGCTCGAAGATAACTATGACTTGCATCGAGTACCACGAACACCGTTGGGCCCTGAACCAAGGATAAGAGGGAGCTCATGCAGCCATAGATGCTGGCCTTACCGTCGCTCATACGCATAGACGGAACACCTGCCTCTGGAACAGGTTCAGTATGCCACCAGCCCTACTCACGGTGAAAATTTTGATGGGAGCTTCCAATCATAACTTGAAGGGATAGGACTCACCAAGCCAGCAAGCATCTTGATCTTCTGAGACATCGTCAGCTTTGCCAACGTTTCGTCTACGTCAAACGTTGCATTTGCCATGTTTCACTACTCGTTCAAACGGGATATCGATAGACTGGCTTGCGGGGTGAGAATGTGTGGAGTCTCGAAGCATTGCGGCCGCTGCGACGGCAGGGTATATGTACTGGCCAAACTGCATCGGATAATCCTCGGAACTTGTCCCCTGAACAGATGTGGAAAAGACGTCATGATCAACCAACTTGTGACTTGTCAGGAGGAACGGCGCACCTAGTGTGAGGTTAGGGTCTGGCCGGCGCTGCCGACGATCGAACCGCTTCTCAAAGGCATCCGTCCACGACGACCACAATCCATCCCCTCCCGCTCATCTCGCGCTCCGGCCGACGACGGCGTCAATTCGTTCCCGACGCCATCGAATAACACCTCGAGCGGTGGAGCAAGAATGCCAGTCAAACGGACCGCAAAGTCAGTTAAACTATCTTAGGACTCATATACAGGCCTGCTAATTATTATTGGGTTGGCCTGATACTAGGGGGAAGAAGCGTGCAGTGCTAGAGGCTGATATATCCATGAACGTACTTGACGAGCAGAACGGGGGCAGTATAGCATCGTCGTCGTCGCTCTCTCCTCCGCCGATGCCTGCCAAGAAGCGTACGCCCGAAGTGCCGATGTATTTATTTTCAAGCACTCATTCGATCGCACAGGCAAGCGCGGAGAAACTCGTCCCTGTCCAGTTTGTTCAGAACCTATCCCTCTCCGCCTACTCGGCCAACACAGCGAGCTCGAGACTCAGCGCGTCCAGTCCCTCATAGATGCTGTCGGCGACATTGATGAATGGGTAGACCCATACCCCAGCGCATACCAGAACAAGTGGGTCATTTGGCTTGTTTACATTGTAACAATACATCTGAACTCGTTATGTTGAAAGCTCTAGTTCTATATCTCGCCGTCGCTCCACTCTCAAAGCACAACACAGTATGTCTTCCAGGCCTGGTCCTACTGCATCACCCGAGCTTCTCAAGACCCTCCGTCTCCTCAAACGCCGCCGCAAGCAGAGACACATCCAACTACAAGATGTTACGCAGGATTCGGATGACGAAAATGGCACGCGGCGCGCTAAGGGCAAAGCGCGAAACACCGATCCAGAGGGCACAGCATGTCCTGTATGCCTTCAAATGGTTCAAGGCGACCCGGACGTCGTGCACGCCCACGTCGACGCATGTATCGCACATGCCAGTATACAAGCATCACGCGTGTCGACTCGCTCGCCATCCCCAGATGTTGACGTGGAAGGTGACGGTCAGCCGGTTGGCCATAACGACAATTTGGATCCTTGGGAAGAGATCACCACCGCGGATGGCCACTCCCGTCTCCGTCTGCGTGCAGGCACGAACCATGGTGACAGTGCCCGCAGACTTGGCTTCGCGGTGCGCGATCGCACGCTCGAAGACGTGGATGACGAGGTGGATATAGATGGAGACGACGAAGGCGTGTTTGGCACAGTGCAATTCACTGAAGCTGATCTCCTTGGTGAGAATGCCATCGCTGTAGATACACGGAGAGAGGACGGCGCAGACATTATGAAGCTCGAGCAGAAACATATTGTCTCAGGTGCCTGGGACTACGAGCGAGAAATCGCACGCGCAAGGAGTGTCATGGACGAGAAAGCTTTGATTGCTGCTTTAGAGGCCAAAATGAAATTCTTGGTCAGTCATTTTCAAATTGCTCTTTGTATGCAATGGGTCTGACAAGAAAATATCAGGAGTCTCCCAGCGCCTCTAGCGTGGCTGGTGTACCATCTTGTCGAATTTGCCTCGACCCATACACTGAACCCACCGTCAGCACAGGGTGCTGGCATACATGCTGTCGCGAATGTTGGCTGCGCTGCCTCGGATCAAACAAGCTCTGTCCGATCTGCAAGCGCATCACCGCGGCGACAGATTTGCGGAGGGTGTATCTATAGCATTTTTTCCCTCTATCGAGTTGGACATTGGATCTTCATTTGCTTTGAATTGTCTTTGCATTTCACTTTGACTGTAATACTATGGGGCTTCGTTAGTTTGTTGTCTTATATCAATGAGGGATGGACGCGTGACGAGGAAATGAACGCTCATATCTGGCCTTGATATTTCTCCATATTCACTCCTGCCGAAGCGGGTGAATCGGAGTGTCCAGGTGAAGGGCACTACCACAAAGGTATAATCACAGCGACAAACGAAGCAGAAAAGGACAAAAAAAGTGGGGAAACTGAGAAACAAGGTGGCGCGTGCACAAAGAGCTCACCTTATGATGCTACCTCGCGCCGAAGTTCACGCGGGCGCTCATATCAGACTCAGACATTCGAAAGCAGTGACGCAACAATTATTTTGGAGAGCTGAGTAAGAACTAGCATGGCGATGCAGAAAACAGGAGTCGATGCGATGCGGAGAAAATGCGAGGGAGCCAGAAGACCCGAAATGGATTATGCCAGCGGGCTCATCAGTCTGCGCGTGCAATCGTCAGCGCATGGACAAAGAAGGTGATGGGAGTGGGAGCGCACTTGATGAGCGAGGGCTGCGGGTTGCTCCGCGTGTACCCGACATAGATGATGAATGGTATCCAGCCGTAGTGCAGCACGGTCTGTGGCCCTTCAGTGAGTAGGCGTTCAATGGTGACGATATGTGAAGTGAGGACTCACGCGGCCTAGCTCGACGGCGCGGATGATTCGTTCCTGTCGTTGAGACGTGTGTCAAGGCAACAGGGCATATGTAAAGGGCGCTGCGCACCTTGGTCTCTTCGGAAGGCATCGTGCTGGATGGAACTGAGGACGTCGCACGCGAGTTGGAAAACGAGCGGGTGCTTCGGCGAATGCCGGGTAATGGGTGGCTGACACGCGGCACCGCGGCAGGACAGCGCTTCGCTCTGCAAATCTGCTTCACAACTTCCATGACCATTCGGAGTTGTGGAATACTCACTCCAGCATCTTTATTACGGTTCCGAGGCTTGTCTCCGAGGAGGACCAGTTATCTAAGGCAACGAGCGTCGGCCCTCTTCTCTCCGATTCCATGATCGCGGTCGCATGACAGCAGCGGTTGAGATGCTATCCATCATTGTTCGATGTTCTGAATCCACCATCGAAGTGCCGGGACGTATGGATTCGTGGAATACTGCTGTAGGCGCTCAGACACTAATAGACCTATCGGATCTTCTGTCTGCTTCTGTCTGTCCCCGCATAACAAGACCCTCATAGCCTTCTGTAGACTGATAAGTCTCACCGTCTCATCGTCCTTGGTGCACCTGCACTGGTCAAAATCGTCAGGTAGTGCGTGCGCTGTACTCTAGTCAGACTCGGCTGACTTCATGCGATTCGCCAGCTACTTGGACAAATGACGTCTATCCAGGAAACAGCGACTCAGAAAGCCATCCGGAATCAAGCCGTCCTCGATGCCATCTTCTCATACTCGTCTCCGGGCACCATTCTTCGCATGTCAAGAACATGTCGACGTATCAAAGACCTGGTCGACTCATACATCCGTGCAGCGTTCAACATCAACCGCCACCTCTCCCGATACTTTCCTAATCCTATAGCCTTCCGCTCCATGCAGGCTCGCACCGCTTCTCTGATCTCAGGGTCGAACGCTCTCCAGTTTCTCGACAGGACAACCTACCTTGATGCTGATCTCGACCTCTACGTGTTCCAGGAGTGCACTGGTGAGGTCGGGAGGTTCATGCTCGAGAATGGCTATCGGTTCCTGCCCACCGAGATACAAGACCCCGACTTTGAAATTGCTCTTATTCAGCGGACTGTGATGAACACCGTTTATCCCGGACCACTCCGCGGGATCTTCCAGTTTGTCAAAAAGTCTGACAACGGGGAGGACTTGAAGGTGGAAGTAATATCCACCACGGCACCGTTTTCGTGTGTGCTGTGCTCTTACTCGAGTAGGTCCAGCTTTTACCTCATGCGTCATTTCTGAGGACTGATGAGTTTCGCGAAGCGTGCGTCATGAATATGATTAGCTACGAGAAGGCGTATTCTTTGTTCCCCCGGGCTACTTTCGAGGACCGCGCTTCTTTCGTCTGCACCAACGTCCCTTGGCGCCGTGACGTAGCAATCAAAAAATATACGCAGCGAGGCTGGGACGTGTTACGGAGCCGCCGGGCATACGTGATTCGTGACGACCTGCTATCGGTTGAGCGAAGGCTTGATGACGCCCACACCTGGACCATGCCCTTAAATGTCGAGGGCATACCACCTGTATCACTCACGCCAAGTTCCTCTAGCCTCAAATCGGACCCTGTCTCGGTCTGCTGCTGGCGCTCCGTCGGACAGCAATCAGACAGCAGAACCTGGGACCAGTTCGCTCGAATAGACAACGGACTTCTGTCGTTATTGAAGTTCCGCTATATCATCCAGGATGCGACACTTGCTCGTCGCATAGCCGGGCTCTTACATCGTATAGCATCCCATCGTGTTGCGAACTCAGATCGCTAGTACGTTTTTTCTGCAGTATCTCTTCCGCTTTTAGCAGCTGACTTCCAGCACTCAGCTATGATGCAGAGCTGATCCAATTCTGCCAGGAATATTACCGACGCTGCAAAGAGATACGCAGTGCCTAAACGAAGCGTATCCAAATGGACATGACACAGAGTGTAACGCCTCAGTGTTGTCATTGGGCTGGCACTCGGTTTAAATGCCCTCCCTGGACACGGACTATATTGTGTCATTATCACAAACAGCATTGCAGCATAGTGTATCCTTGCCTGACTTGATACTTGGCTATCGATGAGTTGTATTTACTCCGAAATAGATTCGTCTCTGTGTATCGTTACAATTCCTGGTTCGTTCTCTGCCCAAGAGGCGTCCTCGTCCCGCTAGTCGTAAACAAATATTTACCACTGATTTACTGCTCAGATTGCCTTCGATCGAACAAGATACTTGAGGATGAGTTAGACGCTTGATTATATAATTATCTTCCCCACAGGGCGCTTAATTTAGCTGAAGACTTGCAAACCGACTTGGACGATAAACCATGGATCCTCACTCCAGGCATTCTCAATTCAACCAGAGGCCTCCAAAAACTGGCCCGATTGCTCTTGCATCGAGGCACATGGATTTCTCCCTCTCAAAGTCGTCGCCGTCGCTCGACGAATTCACAAGACATCCTGCACCCTCACGAAAATCTTCTTCGGCCTCCTCACCATCTCTTCTCGCCTCCAGGCCGATAGCCACAAATTCTAGAATCAAGCAGGATGAAAAGCTGAGGAAGGACATGTACCTTGCATTCGTGAATAATGCCCTGCAGCAAAAAATCATGGTAGGTGCCACTCGATATTTTTTATTATTATCAACTAGCAGCCTATATCGCTAAATTGGACGCAGGGCATCTGCGAGCCGTTTGATGAGCTGGTTGAGCAGTTCAATACAAACAAACCCGATAGTGACGCCCCATCCCCCGTGCCGCAGCTGCGGCTTTGGATACAGGCTTTGATGCACGTAGTGTCCCGCCTGGAGCGATCGCATTCTGCTCTTGTCGAAGCTGTTGTGCGGATACCATGGATGACAATGGAAACCACTTTCGTGAAATCATACACATCGTTTATTGGGATATTGGTCAGTGCACGACCAGAATATCTGTCGTTGGTGTTGGGGGAGATTGCACAGGGATTCACATACCGTGCGTTTTTTTCCAGCCGTCATCATCATTCTGAGCCAACTGTGCCTTTCAGAATCCGGTCTACAAGCACTACATGCTGGCCTGCCCGAGAGTTCCTCCTTCCCCCTCACGCGCCGGGTCGTTTACGACCGCATACATCATCTTCTACAACATCTCCTCTCACTCATCCCCACGCTTCCCTCGACTCTTCAACCACTCTTAGTCCGCAAGTTTCCCCACAAGAGACAAAGCCAGGCAGCGCAAGTCACGTACATCCGCAATATGCTCCGCGTCACGGAATACTGCCCGGAAATCGCTGACAGACTTCTTTCGACGATCGTAGATCGAGCTGTCCAAATAGATGTACGTCTGTGTTCATGGCTTAATTTTATGATCTCTCATTTGTCTTTTCTTTCGTAGGTTGAGATCCAAATCGAAATCGAGGAGCTCGAGGCCGAAGACGCTGCACAAGAGCAACCTGAGTTGTTTGACTTAGATCCATTTGATACCGTTGTCGGTCAGGAAGGTGATCTTGATGGATCCGACATCGAGTCTGATTCTGGAGATCCGAGTGGGGATGATTTCTCCGATCTTTCTTCTGAAGGAGGTGATCTTGACAATGAACGCACCGAGCCATCATTAATCGTCAGCCACATACAAGATATGGTTAACAAGCTAGATTCTATCCTAAAGCTAGTATTTGATCACTTCGATCGCACCAATACTGCTGCCATTGCGATACCCGATCCTATACCTACACCTGACGTCACGCGCTCCGGCTCGCCGCTATCAGCGCTCGACAGCAACTCCACCCACGCACTCACTGCAGAGAGCAGCAAAACGCTCCGGCGAACCCAGTTCCACACCCTTCTCTCCATCTTCGACCGCACGATACTGCGCACGTTCAAATCGCGGTACACGCAATTCTTGCTCTTCTGGTACGCGTCGCTCGATCCAGAGTTCAGCGACATGTTCCAGGGCGAGCTCGTGTCGAAGGCGCTGCTCGATGCAGATCAGCCCGTGGTCACCCGCGCCGCCGCGGCGAGCTATATCGCGAGCTTCGTGAGCCGCGCGCAATTCGTCGACCAGGAGTGCACACGGAGCGTCGTGCGCCTTTTGTGCGGTTTCTTGCGCAGCCAGTTGGACGTGTACGAAGCGGTCGCGAGTGCGGGGCTAGTGCACTCGGCCGGCATGGCTCCGCAAAATGTCTTCTATGCGGTCGCGCAGGCGGTGTTCCTGATTTTCTGTTTCCGATGGCGGGATCTGCTCGAAGACCAGGGTGAAGATGTCGACGAGTACAGCTCAGTGCCAGGCCATGGCCCAGACAAGAAGTGGATGCCAGAGCTGTCCATCGTGCAGCGGATGGCGACGTCTTTGCTCAATCCCTTGAAGGTGATCGCTCATCTGTATCATCATGAAGTGCGGAGGCTGACCTTTATGTAGCACTGCTCTGAGAACGTCGTTCTGCAGTTCGCCCGCGTCTCTCATGCCACGGGCTTTGTCTACGTCTATCCGATCATAGAGGCGAACAAACGGCTCGAGTTCACTCCGAATATGCCAACGCCACATTTAAACGGCACGAGGGTTCAGGCGTTCATGTCATTCAGCGACAACGGCCTCGGCGAGCTGAACACGTTCTTCCCCTTCGACCCTTACAAGCTGCCAAAATCGAAGTCCTATATCGAGGGCGTGTATCGGGAGTGGTCATCGGTAGCCATAGACGAAGAAGAGGAAGAGGAGGACGGGGAGGACGATTATGGGGAGGAGGAGGAGGAGGAGGAGGAGGAGGAAGAGGAAGATGTGATTGGTCAAGCGATGCCTGGGATGGGGAAGCTGGCTGCCGAGACTCGCGACGCGGATGAGCTAGGGGCATCTTTCGGAGGCATGAGCATCAGTCCTGCACCATTACCTGGGATAGCGGGTATGGTCCGCTAGCCAGTCGCTGGGAAGATATGTCTCCTGCTACATGTGGATTGTTTGATATATGGATATCGATTTTTCGAGGCCCGGGAACGAGACAATTCGTGCTTCCAACTGTCATTTCCCTATCGTTGGGATAAGTTTCTGCGGTTTGCTTCAATCTCGGCAGCCGATCTGCTGGTCCAAAACCCGGCGTGACATGGTGGAATGAAACTCAGACAATTGTAGAAGGAGCATCGCCGAACGTCTGCATACAAAGTTTGGGAGGATCGTCGTACATGGATGGGTGCGCTGAGATGCTATTAAAAGCTGTTTGTGGCATAATGCATGCTTCTCTTCAGATCGACGACTAAATTCCCATCGACGTCGATTTTCGCTTGCATAGAGGACATATTCACCGTTCGGGGCGGGAACTCGAGACACCACTCGAAATGGCCTGTAAACACGTAATTACATCTCATGCATGCGCTGGGTCGGGCGGGGACGCGACTTACAGTCGCACTCCTGATCCCACGCGTCAGCGACGATCTTGATCTGGTCCCCCTTCAGTACGGAGATGGTGATCATCTCGGGAGCGAAGGGCCTTCCGCCAGGACGTGGGAGATCTATTTCGACTTTGTACGATGTCTCGGTCGGGATGTGACGAGGCGTAGGAACGGATGCGGGGGGTGCCGAGCGCCGAGCGCGGGCGAGGGGCGACTCGGGTTGAGCAGGCGAGCACAGAGACGCCGAAGTTGAGGAGGCAACAAGCTCGCCGTACGAGATGGACGCGAGCACCGTCGGCGAAGGCTCAGAATTCGGGTCCGACGGCACTATGCCGAGAGCGAAGAGAGACGGACGCGTGCCAGAGATTGCGGAGGCGCGGGGCCGCTTTATCTGGAAGGATCTGGGTAGCTTGAACTGAGCAGCGGCGTTGACTTGTGCAGCCAGCATGCTCAGTCCTGAGAGCTGGCTGGAGGACACGCTGGCGTTGAGGTCTCTAGAGCTCAAAGCAGACGGCATCGCCGGGGGGCGACTCAAAGGCTCCGCAAAGACCTGATCCGGGATGACCATGCTTTGGCTGCGTACCATACCTGTTTCATAGAAGGATATAAGTCACTGTATGTCTTATAGAAGGCGCACGCTCACCTACGATACTCGCCCTCTTGGAAGCGCTGTGCGCATGGGAGAGCGTTGCGTACTGAAAGGATTTCTTCGGCGCTGTGGCGTTCCCAGATACGACTGGAGAGTTCATGCTTTTATTAGATATCCGAGAAATCGATCCACTCAGACGGCGGTCCCTGAGTGGAGGCGTGAAGCATCGTGTCGAAGGATGGCCCACGAAGCGTGAGCTGATGGACATTGCTGGCAAAAGCGTGTGCTCAGGGAATCTGAGTATGGCAAGAGGCAGTATAACGGCAAAAAAAATCGGAGTGAGGTCCACGGGAGATAGTAAACCACCTCGCGGTATTGTTGAATTCTGGACTGGCAGTCGGCGAGCGTGGAATCAGCAGCTCCTAGTTGTTTGAATCGAAAGGGTGATCAGAAGTCAGAATATCTGACCGAAAAGACATGGCCCCATTATATTCGAGCTGAATTGCCAAGCCCCCGCACCATACTCTACCATACTTTCCTAAGTGTAGAGGTTCGAGCTTTCAAGTTGGAGGTGGCAGTGGTGGCATTCTGTAGCCACAGATCGAGATCTCAGCCTCTGCACGTGTGCATTTTCCACGCCTCACGAGGCTGTCTATGATTAGCGCGAATTGACCGGCGCGCTGTGGCATTCACCCTCGCCGCAGCGGGCCTGTGGCAGTCCGTGGCTGCTCCCTACAGCTGGCAACCACCACCACCACCACGATGGCGACACTCACCTGCATCGATTATAGATGCTGCTCGTTTGTCTTGCATACACAGCATCACAACCTGCGCGTGGCGAAATATCATGCTTCTCCACCAAATGTCCAAGGTAGCCTCAAAGCGATCGTGTTTCGGAGCCTTGGCCCATGATCGCAAGAACAAAGCGCTTTGATTCTTATGCCCTGCCTAGTGCTGTATTTAAATAACGATGACCCTGGGTGGTACCCTTTCCTCAATCTCACCTCCCCTTGTTGAAGCCCATCCCTCTTTCTTCTGACTCTTCCTCGGATTATATTGCAGACATGTCTCCCGATACCCAAACTATGCGCACGCCGTCACCCATCGCTACCCTATTGAACACAAAGGCTGTCTTTGATACCCTCTTTTCCTATTTGACTCCTGCCTCCCTCATCCGTACAGCACTCACTTGTCGAGCTGCGAAGCTCGCAGTGGCCACCTACATGCAAGGCGCGTTCGACATCAACAAGCATCTATCCCGCTTCTTCCCAGACCCCGTTGCCTTTCGGTCTCTCCAGGCGCGTACTGGCTCGTTGATCTCAGGCTCCAACGCCTTGCAGTTTCTAAATCGCACGGTGTACAAGAAATCCGACGTCGATCTCTACGTGCCACAATGGAATGCGAAAGTGATGGTCGAGTTTCTCCATTCACTGGGTTATGAGTATTGTCCGTCCCCCGAGCTACCAGATCTGCAGGCAGCTCTGGAGCTCGACTGTCCGCCGGCTCAGTCTAGCAGCATCTATGAGTTGCGCGGCGTCATTGCCGTTTTGCGATTCCTTAACCCAACGCTCGGCAAAGATGGGCCTCTGGAGGTCCAGGTTATGACCACGAAGGTCCCGGTCGAGTGTGTACTGAATTTCCATTCCAGTGAGTAATTTGCTTTCTATGTTGGTGTATCGTGAGGTTCTGAAATTGTTTCTTGTAGCTTGCGTCATGAATGTCATCAGTTTCAAAGCGGCTTATTCTCTTTATCCTCGCGCAACCTTCGAGGACCGATGCACATTGGTTTGCACTTCGGATATCAAACGCAAAAATATAGTCTTCACCAAGTATGGAGCCCGGGGGTGGACTATCTGCACGCGCGCCATGGAGTGTTCACGTTGGGAGAAAAGCTCGCAGTCGGCCTTTTCCCGTCGCATCCGTCGTGTCGCCGACCGCTTCACGTGGAAGCTGCCACTTGACATGACGGGGGTGGACGTGCCACCGTCACGCTTTGGCGTCCTCGAGGCGCCCGATCAGGTGGTCGGAGAGTGCTGGTCGCTCGTACCCGAATTCCCACTGGTTCGGTACATGGGTCCATCGAGACCGCGATTTCGCGCGCCCTACGCTCCACGAGCAGGTGCGCCGCATTATCCGAAGCGCCCCGCATACGGCGCACGAACTCCCCCGCGGGGCGCGGGCGCGGGCGCTATTCCCGGTCCCGAGCCATCAGCGCGGAGTCTGCGAGCGTCTGCGCCTGCCTTCCAGCCTCGAGGTATCAAGGCGCTCGAGGCCATCACAGACGTCCAGGCCGCTCTCAGAAAATACGTGGAGCTCAGGCCGCATGTGTCGGAGAGCCCCAAAAGTCGTGCAAAAACTCAGAAGTGCGTTGCTCTTTCCATGTTGGTCGAGCCAATCGCTGATTCTACTTTAGGCGCGAGTCGTATCATCCGCCTGGGTCGAGAGCTGGACTCGTTTCCGACAATCTGCTTTCTCAGTTCCATAAGATGAACATCGTGCAAGCCGTGTGATAGTCACAAGCTCAATTTCCGTCAGCATTTGTGGAAGGGGGATTGTATTCTACTATTCTATATCCTGGTTCCCGTGATTGTGTATTATCTTGCCCTTGTATTTTACGGGCCATCAAGCTAGCATTGGGCCTTAGGCGTTGAGCTTATTGGTTTCTCTCTGCCACCTGTCGAATTTAATCGTTTTATCACCAAGAGTCGGGGGTCCACGTGGCACTCCTCTGTTTGAGCGTTCTTCAACTGCTTGCACTCCGGCTCTCTTCAGAACGATACTCACTGCCCGCCTGCACAACTCTTTAGCCCGCGGCATCAAACATGCACTTCCTGAACCTGTGTCTCTTTGTCTTTGCCCAAATCTGGATGGCCTCTGCGCAGTTCCAATTCTTCGACGGGATGTTCGGGCAGCGGCAACAGCAGCAACAGCAGCCCTCTGGAGCATCACAATGGGCAACGCACGCAGACAGCAGTGCGCATTACTTATCTATACATTGTGTTGTTGGTCAACTATCTCACAAATCGTCGCGTTGCAGCGTCGTGCTCTGAATACCTCTGTCCGGCAACGCTAGCGTGTGTAGCCAGACCAGAAGAGTGCCCCTGTCCTCACGTTCAGGACGTCAAATGCATCGTTCCTGACGGTCAGGATAGAGATCATGGGACCGTTTTGTGCGTGAGGGGAGGGAGCGACTGTGCTGCGGTCGAGCAGTTGGGCAAGAAGTTCACAAAGTGAATGTCTTGGCCGGCTGTGAGGGATCATAGTGGCCTATGTATGTGAGTGGTGCTTGAGCGACAGCAATAAGAACCTTGTTCTACGCGCATCGATTGTTGACTACGATGCATAGGTCAGAATATACTATGTATTGGCTCTTTGACGGTGCAAATTCCAATTCAACTGGTGCGTCCTGCCACCTGAGCATTGCAGCCAGATGAGCTGCGCACGTTGCCAAGCTATGGACCAAGGAAATCGGTGAGCTGAATGGTCGTGTATTCCCATGATGCCATGACACTGCATCCTCGAGATTGTCTAAATCGGGGACCATCATCTCAGGAGCTTAACACCTTTGATTTTGCAAGCGCGACACGATGCGTTCAGCCTCGGTAGCTTCAAGCGCGCTGTGCATGTGTAAGGAAGACACAGAAGATTCTGCCTCAAATGGACATTGCGGGTCTTAATTTGCAGATCGACCTTTGCTTCCGCTCTGACACGCAGCTTGGAAGAGGCTGTGAGCTATGTGTGATTCTCAGGCTGAGCACATAAAAGTTGGACGGAATGGGTTTGTGCTGCTCACCGAGTCTTTCAATTCACTCATACAGCATGCTTGTATCTGTGGTCGCTTTACAATTGCTTTTTGCGTTGCATGGCGCTGCGAGACGCGACCGCGATGACCATGATCCTTCTGACCCCACAGACGTGACGATTACCGTTGTCGAACAAGCCTTCGACAATGCACGCGTCGTCCCCGATGTTTTGTCATCGTTCACGTCTACCTCGATACTGGACGTTGATTTCATAGATCCCGACTCGTCGAAACTAGAGTCACATTCCGTGACGCCTGGTATCCAATTGTCTATGGAGCGTGAGTCAAGTCCTATTCACTTGGAATTGTGCCAACAAGGTCTCACACTGTCGGATTTAGAGACCCTTCTTGCACCTAGATTCTCGCTTTCTACGAACGACACATCGCTCGTGAACGAGAAATTCGTGATCGCGCTAGTGGACCCAGATGCCCCTACCCCGCAAAACAGGTCGCTATCGCAGTTTCGTCATTTTTTGGGGGGTGACTTTCACCTAGACGGGAGCTCGACGATCCGCGCGCCCCTCGTGAACTCCAGCGCCGCGCTCACAGAATACGTCAACCCCACTCCACCCATAGGATCTGATGCTCACCGGTAAGCCCTTCGCGTGCCTCCAGTTCTGATCTGAACTAATCGTTCGTGCGACGCCTCAGATATGTCATACTTCTGTTCGTCCAACCGACGAACTTCGATGCTGTAGCGCCGAATTTTGTCTCCCCTTCGACTCCCCGGCCGAACTTCGATTTGGCAACGTTTGTGGAAGAAGCCGGCCTGGGCGCTCCCATCGCGGGCACGTTCTTCCTGACGAGGGCCGATGTTGATGGGGGCACCTCGTCTGGAGGGGTTGGCGCGCCTGCTACTGCTACTGCTACGAACACCGTCGTGGTGGCTTCGAGTCCAACTTCTGGTGGACGCACTGTACCAACTTCTCTTGGTAGTACGAGCGGGGCGAATGCGGGATTCATGAAGGGCATTAGGGGAGAATTTAGGCGTGCATGTCTTGTCTTCGTGGCGTCTCTTTTTGCCCTGTGATGTTAGCAAACAATTATAGAAAGCGAGCTATCTCGTCGTTTTAGCATGACAGAGCATCATGAAGCGCGACGAAACCATAACCTGAATTTCGTTGTTGTGCTGTGGCGAGTACTGACGCGTCTTGGACTTCGACCTCTTCCACCGATCAAGCCTGCTCTACAATTTCATCCTATTGTCTTCAGCTTTGTACAATATATAATGGCTGCCCCACGACCGACGGTGAGCTTGGTACTCTTTCCCTTCCCCCTTTTGAGTCTGAGAAAGCGTTACTGTCATAGTCCAAGCTTCCCCCTGGTGCGAACCGTATTCTTTTCGTCAAGAACTTGAACTATCAGATTACTGGAGAGGACCTCTACGATCTCTTTGGGCGCTATGGCAGCATAAGACAAATACGAATCGGAAACGAGCAGAAGACGAAGGGTACCGCGTTCGTAGTATTTGAGGATGTGATGGATGTACGTCTTTTCATCTGGCATCCTCATCTCACCATCATGTATTGGCTGACATATGCGTATGAATAGGCCAAAAACGCCCTTGACCATTTGAACGGCTTCCATTTGCAAGAGCGCTACATTGTCGTGCTTTACCATATGCCGTCGAAGCAGGATGCGGCAGCAGCGAAAGCGGAGCTGGCGCGTAGAGAGGAGGAATTGGCTCAGTTGAAGAAAAAGCACGACATTCATGACGAGGATTGAGTAGCATGAATCTTGAGTGCCGAGATCTGGTATGTCTATCGCGTCGCTTTCGTGTTTGCTTTGTGACGTTGCTATACTATCTCATCTTTTCTTTCTGGACAGATCCTTTCGTCTAGCTTCTTCGCTTTGTATCACTGCCCCTAATTCTTACTGTATTCTCTTTCAAGTGATCTGTGTAACACGGGTTTCCTGTTTTGATACCTCTTGACGCGCATTCCTCCAATCTATCGTTTTGCGGATCAAGCATCTGGGGTCGTTCACAAGAAACGACATGATATGACACGTATGTGGTCTACAACGTACAGCTCGATGACTACTCAATGATTTTCTTAGATATTCAGAACCAAGCACAGAATGAAACAAAGCCTCATTTCACAATACAATCCATCATGCCTCCACATCAGCAATTGCGTTCCTTACATGTCATCCTAGGTTCACATCTTGTGCATCAAAGAGGCGCATGCGGGGCACCAGTCATCGATATGCGGAGCTGAAAGCCTTTGAGTCTCGACGAGAAGGCGAAGAAATTCGACTCACTGTATTGTTGCGGGAATTGGTGGCTGCACGTATGAGTCAGGTATCCGTTTTCAAGGCGAACACAGAGAGCACTCACTATTGCCAGCACGTTCGAGTGCACTTAGAACACCGGTCGGGGTGAGTGCTGCTAAACTTACAGCGAACTGACTCGCAGACGATCTAGGGTTCAAAGGTTAGCAAAGTTGCACCTCGCATACGCAACGCGAGCACACTTCTTCATCGGGCTGATGATGCAACATTGTCTGATGAGTGGATCATACAGCCATGAACGTAGGACTGACTGACCAAGGCGACCGCATGCTCGCATCTATCGTGATCAGCTTCATAAGCTTCTTGACTCCCTGGAGCAACAAGAGACTCGCCTGAGATAGAAGTTCGTAACTCTACCGACAATAATCAGCACAAAAATGGGAGGAGTATACGATGGCATGACTGACCTACGCCAGTAACACATTGCAGAAAATATAGTGGAGAGAGGATAGCTTGGTCCTCACCGAACGTCAAGATTCCATTTTATAGGTGATCAGGCCTACCATCATCGTGTTTTTTTTGCTCGGCCCCACCGTCCCACTCGTGCCCCGCATACGACCATAAACAGGTATGCAACCCAATCGTGGAAGCGAATACGATGACAGCCGCTTGGCATGAAAGCGTGTACGCGAGTACTACACAGGCCCTCCGTGCAATTTTTCGACAAAGTGCAGCCAGGAAAAGGAAGAAACAGACCGGCGAAGGCTTCCGATTATCTTGATGAGACGGAAATGAAAGACTGCATTGTTTCCGTCAACGACATCCCGTCCATTCGAGAATGCCGTGCTCATTCATGGGCGCACATTTGCCATCTATGATAAGCGTAGGATCTAGGATCTTGATGTGTATTCATTGGGACCCACAAGGTTCGGCGACCATGGCCGAGTTCATGAACAGCAAACAGTACCGCGGACGACCTAATTTATCTCGGTGAATAGGTGTCGCTCGATTCAGTGCTCTCTGGACACGAGACTAGCGGGTTCCTAGCTGCGAAGACCGAAGAGCCAGTCCAATGTCTCAATAGGATGCCTTGATGACACCGTATCAAACAGGTCAAGCTAGTCTTTCCGTGAGTCCACGTGCTATGATGTATACGTGCTCAAAAATAGATATCTGACAGGTGGAACAAGCGAGGGTACGCCATCTGGAGGAGAGAACTCCCCAGGCTCGTGTGAAACATACATAATAGAAGATGCCCGAACATGTAAACGAGCCTGGTTGAGAACCGGCGGGAGGCCTACTTACTTACACCTTGACGATGTTTTCCAGATGGCCCCGCAGATGCTGTCTTACCTCTTGAGAAGCCGCCTCAAGGTAAGCAGACCCACATCTGATCTACTGGGGAGATTTGGAGGCAGGGCCAACACAAACATCGAAAAGAGACATCTCGCCCAACCTTTCGGATGACGGCAACAGACTAGGCATCTTGTCGAGCAAGGCGGTTAACGCGGGTGTTGGATAAACCATATGCAACCATGGCCGCTGAAGTGCCGTTCATGGTTTTCTCCAATTTTACAGCCGGAAGGCGTGATACCGCACGAGAGCGCTTGGCCGCCAGTCCGAGAATCTGGAGGCTAATTTGGCAAGGATGGTTCCTTAGCTCTAAATCATGATATCGGAGTATAAGCGCACGCTGGCAATAAGTCTGCTGGTAAGTACGAGGAGTTGTTGCGTGGTCTTCTTTCAACCGTCACAATAGTCAACAGCCTTGGAAGGCTGTGATGAACATATCATGCAATTGGCAAGTCAATGCAAAATGCCACGGTTGTGTGAGATACCTGAGCATTATCGCCAATTTTTAGTGTCGCTGACTATAGGGCTGCGGAAAGTTTTAGTTCCACAAGGTGTGGACACCTTATTGCTCTGCCTCATGGGCTCAGCGTTGTGGAGGACGTCACAAAACTGGCATGTGTAGTATTTCTGCTCCAGGCGGTGTCACCTGTACGTCGTAGGATGGATGCTCTTCATTCCAAAAAATATGCAAACACTTATATTTGAACCCTGTTCTATGTCGGAACATATACCGATCAAATTCACACCAGGGGCTGTCTGTAGAAGGCGCTATCGAGACCCGGCGCCCGCTCAAACACCAAATTGAGCGAGGTTCTCAAGTTAGCACTTCCTATCATCAATGTTTTGACGACGTAGTCCAGGGGAGGACGACGTCGGCTCTTCACAACGTTCGGCATACGCATCTGAGCTGTCGCAAGTCCCATACTTGCCTTCTGATCCCTTTTTTAATCGTTCCGGCCTATCTGAAACGGATGAGTACTTAGATAGGCGAGGCCCTCCGCGTCCGCGGAGAGGTATATTCAGGCTTCCTCTCATGCTTGGACGTCGGACAATCGCTCTCCACTCATTCCCGCGGGGTACTGGCTACTTCAGAATTTATCTATGAAGCTCCATATCATCCTTTTTAAAACAGAATAAGATTCCAGTTATTATAGTATGTTTGGCTATGCTTACGCTCCGGTGATTTCTAGAATACGACTCGAACCTTCTCTGTGATTGTGGATGAAACACAGGCGACTCCATGCCAGGTTGGACCCCAGCCTCTTCTACCTCAAAAGACACCCCTTTCGTGCGGATTTTTCCTATTGTAGGCTTATGACTTTTCATGCGAGACTACCTAAATCCAAGAGATAGACGCCTGGGTCTGTCGTGATCAGCAGTAGAAGGTCCAGAAAAAGAAGAAGAAGCGCGACGCCGCCGCTCGGTTGCCCAGCCGCGCAATCTGTCCAAAGGAGATTGGCATCCATCTAGATAGGAGACAAATAGCTCAGCGGACCACATACAACACCCTTTATGGAGCCTTCGACTCACACCCCTCAGATGCTCGAACGCCGCCACTCCTGGTACGTGATGACTTATATATGCGACAACTCAATTTTATACCACGTACTCCGCTATCAATCGTGTCATCAATAAAGAATGCTGCTCAATGTATCAAATGGTTGGCAATTTCCATAGACGCATGAGCTTCGATCGTTCCTAAGCTTTGAGGGAGAAAATAGTCTAACGATCTAGAATGTTCATGGGTGTTCAACATTCACCTCGTCCTTGCTGGCTCGGAAAACCCACTGTCATTCGAACAGAGTTCAAGGTCAGTTCCGCATAAACCCCAAGATCTGATTCGGTTTGAGAAACTTTCTTCCTAGACTTATCCAAGTTTACAACGTGGGGGGCGTGGTCCTGGGTAGCCCGACGCCAGCGGCTCGCAAAGGGCCGCATAAAGGCTCCGATTGACGGACTTGTACAGAAATTACGAGAAGGGGGAAGACACGTTGTTCTCTATCTGGGTTAAATTCAATCCTGACGCGGGCGAAGACAGTAACTACCGAAGTGGAATTAGCTCAGCTATGGATAGCACAGGACCGAGGAGCAGCCTGTATCTCAACACCTGACACACCTGACTTTTTCAACGGAGATACTCTATATACTGAACATGTTCGGAAGCTCGGTACCACCACGAGACGATGGCCCACAGGCCACTGTAGTCTACACTTTGAATTCGGGAAGAGCCTTAAGCGACAGCGACTACCCATACGACTGCCATGAATCTCAACGTCCTGTAGCAAGATTCATCGTGTAAGATACCACTGTACGGAGGTTGTTGATGAAGTTATGAGAGGGATACATCGCTCTCGCAGTGAAGATGCACGATCGGGTCGGCATCTGCTTTCAGCCCAGGTAAACGTATACAACTTCATGAGCGGTGAAACTTGCTGATAAGTCAGCTGCAGAGATCTCTTGGTTTATAGAGACACCATAGATGTCGTAGGCTTGAACATATGTGAATCGTCACAGACTGGCGTGGTGTTCAACCCGGCTGTAGGGCCGACAGCAGTGGCGATGTCCGGTAAGCGTGATTCGACCGTCAGTGATGGGTTGACAGTGCTGGTGCGGATGCTTTGTACAGAATGGTGGATGGCATTCTTTCGTGTACGGTTAGAAGACCGGGAAAGCGAGGAAACACAGTGTGTTCGTGGGGCCAGAGATGGAGGATATTGGTGAGACTGCTCAGCCTGAGAGAACAGACAAGAAGCCAATCCATAAGTTAGAAGGCAGCGAAGAAACAGCTGAAAATGTTACCTCGACAGCCTCTACGCCCTCCTGCCCGCTTTGCGCCGCGCCGGATGCAACACAGACAGCAGGGAGGAGCAACCAGGAAGTAGGCAGTGAGGAGAACGGAACAGTCGGTTTGGAAGGTGGGAATACGGAAGACAAATAACGGAGGGAAGTTCATGTACCAGAGGGGGGGCAGATGGGTGAAAGATGGGGGGGGGGGGGGAACAGTTTCGAGGGCTGGCCGCTGCGCTGCCAGGGTCTCGGCGGCTGACTGAAGTTTGATTGGTTGAGAATGTGTGACGCCTGTGACATGTTGGTCTACGGATATTGTTTTATCTGGATGGTTCTACGGGGTTCGGATTGCTGTCTATGTGACCAACTCAGCGGCGCAGGTTATCCCTTGCACCTAACATCACCGGCGCCGCCTTCTTGAGAGTTGCGAGGAAGGTAAAAAGCACAGGCAAGGAGGGCCCAAGGAAGGCCTCCGTGGCGGTTGAGTCGGGATTGGATAGAATTCCAGATGGGTTTACGTATATTTACCACGATGTCGTTTTATGGAGCCGACGAGTATGTTATCTGCAAGAATCCATGAGTCGAGATGCACTTGCTTTGTAGCTTGCGTAGGGTGAATCGACACGGAGAGAATTTGTTACCATGTCGATAATGCGAGATAATCGCCGAGAACCTCGAACGTTGAGAGCTTCTGATGATCACGAGTCGCACTGGGGGGGCAAATAAAGACTTTAGACGGGCTGGGAGAAGTTACTGGTTTAGGCCACGATGAAAGACAGAAATTACGGAGACCTGCATTCGGGGCAGAGGTGAGAGAGGAGAAGGACTCTCTAACGCCGAGTCCCGCTCCGTCTCTACTTGGGGCCGGGCGATTTGTAAAGCACATTTGGAGTGTCGCAAGTCGATCATGATCAAAATAGATGCGGCGAGGGAGGCGTATCCTCACAAAGTAGCATCGACAAACAAGGTTCGGATCATGGACTTCGGGAGCGGGTGGAATATGAGCCACTTACCTGTTCTTGAGTAGGAGTCTGCCGTCTAGCCATGAACGTTTGGTCCGCGCGATCAGTTTACTGAAACCACACTCCAACGGGCGCGGATACGACATATGTGCAAGTCCTGCAATCATGATAACGGGAAAGCCAAATAGAGTACATTACAACCGAGTACACGAGACGCAACAGAAATGAAACAACGGTCATCTGTCCCTCGGGGAGTCGTACCGACGCTTAAATGAGTTCGGCGGCGTTAACAGGCATTTCATCCTACCAGATCGAATGATCAGTACTTGGACACTCAGAACGAGCAAAAACGAGAAGATTCGCTTACGATCTGCGTGCTGTAAAATTGCTCTGCAATGATAATCATCAATCAGTAGAAATTTCGAAAGCAAGGCAAGCAAAATCCCCATACCGATATCGCGAAGAATGCGCACGTCATCCACTGTCACGAACTGCGACCCAAATGTTAATGAGGGATGACCTTGAGATAGGTGAAAGTCAAGCACACGCACGTTGATGGCAACACCTTTACGGCCAAATCGACCGGATCGCCCAATGCGGTGAATATAGTTTTCGCGATTCCTAATATGGGATTAGAGATAATCACATCTTTCTCGACAACATGATACATACGCGGGGAGGTCATAGTTGATGACAAGAGAGACTTGCTGAACGTCGATTCCACGGGCCCAGACATCTGTGGTGATCAAAACACGTCTATCAAGTGGTATCAAGGTCAGACACCGCTAGCACTGAACCGTAGCTCGGTGAAAAACTTACGACGTGCCGCCACGGAACTCCGCCATGATCGCATCACGCTCTTTTTGGGGCATTTCTCCATGCATGGACGACACTGTGAAGTTGGCAACGCGCATTTTCTCGGTTAACCAGTCGACCTGAAACATGTGAATTATGAAGGACTCGTTCAAGAGTCTGAATCAGTATTATTTACCTTGCGTCGGGTATTGCAGAAAATTACGGCTTGCGTGATCGTGAGAGTGTCGTAAAGATCGCAAAGAGTGTCGAACTTCCAATCTTCCTTCTCCACCGCGACGAAAAACTGTTTGATACCCTCCAAAGTCAGCTCATCACGCTTGACCAGGATGCGAATGGGGTCGGTCATGAACTTGGTTGTCATCTCCAACACGTCATAAGGCAGAGTGGCGCTAAGGAGGACGACTTGTGTTGCAGGAGGGAGGTAGCGATACACATCGTATATTTGGTCCTTGAAACCCTTGTTCAACAACTCGTCGGCCTCGTCCAGCACCAACATTTTGATGTTCCTTGTCCGAAGACTCCGCCTGCGGATCATGTCGAATACGCGTCCCGGAGTTCCAGAGACAATGTGCTGGCCATACTCGAGTTTTCGGATGTCCTCGCCAATAGATGTGCCGCCAATGCAGGCATGACACTGCACGTTCATGTAGTCCCCGAGGGCGAGAACGACAGATTGAATTTGGGTCGCGAGTTCGCGAGTGGGCGAGAGAACGAGAGCTTGTGTCTCGCGTACAGAGATGTCGATGGATTGGAGAATGGAGATAGAGAAGGTGGCGGTTTTACCCGTACCGGATTGTGCTTGAGCAATGACATCCCGCCCTTGAGTGATAGGAACAATGGCGCGCTGCTGAATCGCAGAGGGCTTTTCGAAGTCTGCGTAGGCACTGTGTCATGATGAAATATTGTGGAAAGTAGATAGGAACGCACTGTATGCATAGATTCCACGCAAAAGATCTTCCTTGAACCCAAACTCATCGAATGTCGAAATAACCGGGACGGCCTCAGAGGACTCGAAGCGAAGTCTCTGGATACAAATGAATGGTGAGTAAGGTCAGGAGTGCGTATATCGGCGAGAATTTGCAGACCTCGTCGCCAGGGTTAATACCAGCCATGTTGGAGATGAGGGGGTGGAGGATGAGTGCTGTGAATCGCTGCGCACCGAGACACGTCGGAGTCCAAAAATCACTGCTCGCCGCCACGCGAGACTTTGGTCAAGTCGCCTTCCTCACTCTCTTCGACAGCGGCGACGACGACATGGACTCTATCATCGAAGTACAGCGCCAAAACCACGAAGAGATTGAACGTTTTGAGAGGGCTCTTTACACCATTCTCTCTCGTCCACAGAATGTCCACCAGACGCGTCTTCAAAACGAACACAAGGCCGCACAAATCCTCGACCGAATCTCTTCGCGCGTTGTCACCTTGAATAATCATTATCAGGACGGGGATGTTCGGAAGGCAGAGATTGATGCCCTCTCTGCGCCAAACCGACAAAATGATCTATCAGAATTTTACTCGAGGTTGGGTAAAATTCAGGAGCACCACAACAAGTATCCTGATGCTGGTGCAGATGGGTTCGAACTCGAGTTGGCCGCGTTTCTCGACGAAGTTTCTCCCGAAGATATGGATGAAGACTATGTCGAAGAAGATCGTAAGTCGTGACCATATTCCTACATTGAAAGGCTCTTCATCCTCGTCTTCAGCGATCGCCATGCTGTTCTCCGGCGAGGAGGCATACGGAAAATATCTCGATCTGTACACGAATCATACCACGTACAACAACCTCAAGAAGATCGACAAGCGGTTAGGATATCTTCAGTATCTCGACGTTCTGATGTTGGCTGAATCTGGCCCTGTGCACCGCGAGCTCTCGAAGGAGACTAGATTGACGAAGGACTACGAGTCGTGAGTTTTTTCTAGCCCACTCCCTTCGCATACTCACATGTTGCTTCTTAGGTATATTCACTCATTGCACACTTACCTGACGTCTTTCATGCGTCGGACGCAGCCGCTTGTAGATACTGAATCAGATCTGAAAGACACGGCGGCCGAGTTTGACAAAAAGTGGGAGGCGGGAGAGATTGAGGGCTGGTCGGAAACTAGTCCAAGAAGTGCTCAGGCTAATGGAAATGGTAGCTCAGAGGGCATCTGGTGTTCTGCGTGTACGTACTTTTTCCATATTTCGGATGTCCTTTTTTACCTTGCATCGTGTCGCACAGGCCAGAAGATGTACTCAAAGCAGACGGTTTATGACGCTCACTTGTCTTCCAAGAAACACATCAAGGCAACTGCCAAGCAAGCTACAAACGAACCCCCACCCACCAATCCTAACGGCCCTCCATCATCCTCGATGCCACCCCCTTCTGCTACCAATCGCGATAAGCACATCATCGCTGCCCGCTTTACATACCTTACTACATATCTTCTCTCTCAACTCGTTCCTATCCTCAACGACACAAAATCGAATGTTGAGCGGCGCTTCTCACTAACTGCTCGTGAGCGCGAACAGGAGCTATTGGAACAGTCACAGCCACAACCTCCGGCAAACACCAACAAGGATGGCGAGCCAGTGGAAGAAGAGGAGGAAGAGGAGCGGATATACAACCCTCTGAAACTGCCATTGGGCTGGGACGGCAAGCCCATCCCGTATTGGCTGTACAAGCTCCATGGTCTCGGGGTTGAGTATCGATGCGAGATCTGCTCAGACCATATTTACATGGGCAGGCGAGTTTCCTAAATCAAACTTCCGATCATTGCTCAATATACTGATCCACGACACTTAATGCAGGAAAAACTTTGACCGGCACTTCCAGGAATCCAGACATGCGTTTGGCATGCGTGCCCTGGGACTGCCCAACACAAAACACTTCCACGAGATCACGCGTATTGAAGACGCTCTATCTCGTACGTTCTCGTCTTGGCACCATTAAAAGTATGCTCATGTTTTTTTTTCTCAGTCGCGGAGAAATTGAAACAGGAAGGGCGGCACGAGATTTTTGAGCAGGAGACGATGGAGGAGCTTGAAGACGAGGAGGGTAACGTGTACAATCGCAAGACGTATGAGGACTTGAAGAAGCAGGGACTTATTTAGTGCTCTGTCGAATCATTTGTCTTGGCGATCTTTATCTATGTTTCTTGTACGATGGATTGGTAGCTGCCATGGCTTGACAGATCATTCGATCGCTCAATCAGCACTGTTCCATCAGGTGAATGCAAGTCTAAAGCTTCACATATCAGCTACCGGACTTTGATCTAGGCGGAGGAGGAGGCGGTTTTCGTGCAGTGGTGTTGGAGGGAACTGGGATCATGGGAGTTGGCAGCGAAAGGGCGTGATTGAACAACTCCTCGTCCGAGGACGACGGTGATGCCGAAAGTGGCGAGTCGTACGGTGATTCGTCAAATGGATTGCTGGACCCACTGTGACTCGCGACTGTGTCGGAAACGGGAACAACGCCATTTGGATGATCTGAGTTTGACAGATGAACGGAAGTCAGATGCTGGTTGGAGCTGGTGAAGTCTGGAGTACCTAGTGTATCCCACCATGCCTGATCCTCGGAGCTAGGCAGGGGAACTACAAGACAGTGTTAACAGATAGACGTGCGTATACAGATAAGAAACATGTTTACGTTCATCGGTGCCGGCAGAAAACGAAAGTCCTGCTAGTTTTTCTTCTAGCCTTTCTCCAGGAGCCGTCGACGTGACACTTTCCAAAAGGAGACGAGAAAGAGCGGTACGTTTGGCGGTGTTGATGACATGCACCGTGGCCCTGAAAACAGCATATACTATCGAAAAATGTCAACAAACGGACGTACAGATGAACGCAAGTTGAGAGACGCCTACCAGGTCTGTGATCAGACCCTCGGAGTTCTGCTCTAGAGTAGATTGATAGGTCTAGCCTCTCGCCTTTGAACAACACCCGATCTAGATCATGATGAACTCAAAAGTCTACTTGATAAGCCATATATTATCACTCACCAGTCCATGCAGGTATGCGCATTTTTTCACTTGTGTCGTAATTGTCAGTGCCTACGTCGTATTTGTATGTGGGTTTGAACAGAATGGGGCCTTCTTCATAACCCCCAAAGGCTGAACGATCGTCCAAGACTTGTTTAAGCTATATAGCGACACAACTGAGATCAACGATGGGGGTGCCAAATATGTGAAACTTGCCTGATCGGCCGCAAGCAGGGTGTCAAGGCTGCCTTGTGCTGCCAAAGAACGAGCCACAGTATTCTCGAGATCGATACGGTAATTTGTGTCTGCTAACCAAATGACATTACTGGGGCGGCGTTAGACATGCCAAAGAAGAGAGAATGAGAGGAAGCTGCCCACTCGTGACTGTCAATATTTTTCCCCCGCAGAAAGTGTAGCTCATTAGCTATGGTCCGATAGTCGGCATTGCGTTCCTCTACATTAGAATGGCCTGCGGCGAGATGAGCAGTCAAGAAGCAGAAGCTTGTATCATGGTATTCAAGACGAATTCCGACAGCCCCTTTATTTCCTGACATCCCGCGAAGCCCCGTCTGCGGTCTGGTTAGTAAAACAGGGAGCTTAGTGGTCGATGACCTTCACCTTGCGGGTGGTCGCCTCAACGCTGCGGATTACAGCAGTCAATTCTGCTTTAACAACAACAATCAAAGCCGTCCCAACAAGCTAGTAGTAAAATCAACGTCAGTTCTCCCGGAATCTGGACAATTATAAGTCTTGAAATCCAAACTTACCTGGTCACTTCTTAGCAGAACATAATCGCACTTCTTGTTGGGTCGCCGATCGAGAGTATCAAGAATTCGGGTTTCCCACATTCGCCTGACATCTTCCATCAGAAAGCTATTCTGGTAGACAAGCATCCAACAGGATGACTCACTTCTTTTCGGGGTCAGTCTGCACAATCTGCTGTGCAGTTAGAGGGACGATCTCTTGGAAGCCTAATACAAACATGTCTGGACTAAAGCAGTGTCATTCAACGCAGAAAGGTCCTAGAATGAAGACCTTACTCGGGGACATCTGTGGGTACGTACATCGTAAATGAACTTGGCAGACAGGCAATGACGTACACTCACTTGCATGAGGAAATAGCCATGGGAGTAAAGATTCCGATGGGGGCTGGTTAGGGCTAATTAATTCCACAGAACTGCACGGCATCGGATTTCGGAGCGGGAGGCACCTACTCTACCGTTCAGATTCCAGGTACCAACGAACACGGTGCACTGCTTCGTAGAGGAGTATTCGGCAAGGCTGATAGAACATAAGTAAGGGTATAGTTATATGAAGTAGATGACTTCACCGTTGTTCCAGAGCAGCACGTACTGAGTCGTGGATGGGATCGAAGACAGTGACTTGCCTTTGGTGGCTGAGATTACCCTGAGTCGAGAAGCTATAACTTCCGCACAAGCTGAAGCAAGTGGGCACGCGATACGTACTAGGAACATGTCTATAGCCACCTGTTTTCCCTTATCCTGGAAATTATTGATATATGCTCTAGACACACTCTTCGTGGCGTCTGACAAGACGCCTAGACCGAAACAGTTAGGTAAACACCAAAACCACGACCTGACTTGAGCAGCACTCACCCGCAAGAGTACGTTTCCCGCTACGTGTAAAACTCGTGTTGAGCGCACCGGTACCGGCGTATATCCGGGACAGTGCGTCGCCATTCTCGGCCCAGAGCTCACGATGATAAGACCAGAGAGAGTTCGAGTGCACCCATTCCCGTCGAACAAGGACAAGGTACTGTTCCAGCGAAGTGCGCGAAAGAATATCCTGCACAAAGTTTGTTCGATCGAGACTGAAAGGTTATGAGGCACATGAAGGACGTGTGAGCGTCAACAAAGCATACCAATCAAGGCAATTCGTCCGAAACACGCCTTTCTGCTCCGTTATGATCCCATCGGTCGTAGAATCACACATTGTGAACCCAAAGCGATCAATGTTGTCAGATACACTCTCCAGTCGTCTAAAAGTATATAAGTGTATTGAGGGTCGTGTCATCGAAGAGCTTTCTCACCTCAAATCCCGTACAACGCTCTCATGGCCCCCAATCCTCACCGCATTATGGAAGTCGAAGTGAGTAATCCCAATATCGTCCCCCCATACGCTTTTAGCTGCTTGAATATGCCTAGCATACGCCGCAGTCAAGCTTGCCTCGTGGTCCTTGCTTCCCAGTAGATTTATGGCGTTGACTGAACCGTATTCTTCTGTGAGCTGAGCAAAGTGTCTCTCAAATGCGGGCTGTGATGCATGAGGGCGCGTTATCTGAATGCGCTGACCAAAAGTCTGCAATCCTTGCTGTTCCCAGAATACTGCACGGGGAGTTCACAGATTTAGAGAATCCATGTCTTGAGTGGAAGTGACACATACAGGGAACGCTTCCACGAACTTGTACATAGCTGAAGCAATGCTGATCTGTGGTCAAGACAGTCTCAGTCTGAGAGCAACCTTAGTCACTGATCGTGTGCAAGGGCACCGGCTACATACCTCAACAAAATTAGCACAGTTTCCATCGTCATCGACCCCCCGAGTGTTGAATCGTGTTCCGGCGCGCTTCCACCCAAGGCGTGAGATTAGGCATACAGTAGCAACAGTTGGTGTGCCATCCGTCGGAGGCGCCGGCAGTGCAAGAGTGAAAACTCCAACGTATCCTTGGATTGCGAGGACCTGGATGAAAGTTTTAAAGATAATTTAAAACCAAATCTTCTCAATCCTCACGATGAACTGGCATTGATCCAACTCCTCACGCTCTTGGATATCTAACCGCTCCCGGAAGTCGAGCAGGCTCCGTACGATATACTCATTCCACACGAAACGCTCGTCAAACGAACCGATGTCACGTTTCTCGCCCTGGCCTCTTGAAATTCGATCCGACAATCTAGATGAAAGATCCCAGTGTGGGCCAAGGGCGTAGTAAAACGATCCTGACGACAAGATTTTCGTGAGTGGCATACACGGGTGTTCTAAAAGAGGAGGTTGGCCAGAAGGCCCGGTCTGATAGTTTGTGGACATCGTATCAGCCTGATCGGCAAATGAGGGGCTAGGAATGGATTCTCCCATAGCGGAGAAATCGTCCCAGATTGACGATGTCAAGCTATAGAATATCACTTCGTGTATCTTCGCCACATTTTCTGGGCTTGAGGCAGATGGACGTGCATTTCCCATGTTAGATGCTGACGTCACGACAGCCAGAAACATGTCTTATGGATGAAAAGGAGGTTTGTCAATGCCATTCTCTGTAAATCGAAGAGTTAAATACCTCTCCCGACGGATATAAGGCCCAAGCAGCCCTTAACTATGCGACTTGTTAGGCGTATCGCATTCGACAAATCAACCTCCTTTTTTGGCAGGAATTCCACAATGGCTTGAGAGGAATTGCTTTCTACGGCACGAAATAGGAGCACTCTCTGTGGTCTACCCTGAGCCTCTTCCCGTGAGCTGGTAACAAGAAGCAATGTGCGAGGCTCCTCTTTGAGGTAGAGATGCATGGTCTCTGTGTTGTTTAGAGTCAAATGGATCGGGGAGGGGCCTGGTTACACTGTGCCACAGGACGAATGCGTTATGGTCTATGTGACGATTGGCACTCATCAGAAGGGTCGAATTGCCAGTAGGATGAACTGTCCTACATGGTTTCGCCTCGCCAGATTCGGTGACCGGTAAGAACGCTTTTCACCACAGTGGGATCGGACCACACGGATCACCAACAGAGTATCTGTCGCGATACAAATGGTTTGCGCAGCGTACTTACACAGCGGTGCAACTGCAGATGCTTTCGAGACGCCTGTCCAAACGTACGGCAAAGCGGAGAGGTGCGACGCACACTAAGGTTACGTAGTCGCACAATTACGAGCGGTGTATCCTGCGTTATAAGATTCGTCTATCACGGTCGTCGATTTAGAATTATGTTCAGCGAGTTCGGTGGAAAGATGGGAAAAGCTGGTGGATGTCGCTACGGAGTTAACACAATATTTTACCGATACTATTTCCGTGTTAAGGCTTATGACGTAAATTAATCCATGAACTCAGTGAGCACCCACAAGTCACCACAAAATTCTCCTTGGCCTCTACCGACGATGTTCTAGCCAATCATCTTACTACCACGCATCCCGCACGGAGGTCATTGTATATTGAACACATTTCTTAGATTATTCATCTCTCAAGACTGTAGACTATCTAAGTCACGGACACTATGGCAACACCGGATGAAGATGACATCGACACAGAGACTCTGCAGGCTCAGATAGACATGTCCTTAGCGTTTGCACAGGACCTCGTTTCATCTTGGATAAAACCTCTCAAATCTTCTGGCTATTCCAAGCCAGATAGGTCTAAAGACACAGAGAAAGAGCTCGAAGAGCTCCTCCGTCGACCTCCGAGGTACGCCTGTCGCCGCATTGTTTGTACGATTCACGCGATTTTCTACTAGATGTTCTGTCACTTTATAGGCTTGGGGTAGGCGCATCCCTTCCAGATTCCACACACCCATCTGGTCGAGATGCGGTCAAGCTCAAAAACAAACTAGCGGGCAAGAAACGATCCCATGCGGCTGTTGACGACTCCGAGCCCGTTTCCATGAAATCAAAGGCACAGGATATTGATGAAGAAGACGAGGAGGAGAGCAGGTCTGGTGCGATCCGAAAGAAGGTCAAGATTGACCCCTTTGCGACGCATACTAAGAAGGGGAAAGCGAAGGCGATTTTGGCTGTTCCGACAAAGATGGACAAGGAGCTAGCTCAACTGACACAAAGAGTGGACGTTAGCAGCGTGAGGGAGGCAAATAAGCCTCAGGAGAAGGAAGACGTGGTCGTGGACGGTGAAGATGCTGCAGAGAGTGTGCACGCGAAGCAGCACGAGCAGAGAAAGAGAAAGAAAAAGCGGAAAAAGCTGCATGGTGGAGACGCAGACAACCTACGTGCGAGACCTGTAGATGGTGCTTCAGCGCCTGGCAATTTTGGCCCAAAACCTGTCTCCTCCGTCAATCAGTCAATATACTCAATCATAACCCCCATCGCGTCCGGTTCGTCGTCTGCTTGCTACATGACCACGGCTCGTCTCTAACCTCAACTATTCAAACTACAGGATTGAATGGTGTCGTGTCATCTGAATCTCGTCCTCAACATCAGACGCCGCCACCGAATTCAGATAAGGTCAAACCCCAAACGTTTCCCTTCAAACCGCACTTCGTCCTTCCTCCCCCGAACGGCGAGACCCACCCCGCTGTTCCCGTCCTTAACCTCTCTGGTCCCCCACCAGAACCCACTGGTGCATCAGAATGCCATACGTCCCTGAAAAAGAAGCGGAAGCGGAAGAAGAAGAAACGAGGCATCGACGGGGATGGTGCTAATGAAGGTAGTGGTGATGGTGGCGACGGTGCTGATGCCTCCTGAGGGGACCATAACTATTGCTATTCCATTGGATTCCATGCCATAATGCTGTAAAATACATGCACCCGCCGCAATGTCCCTGTAGGCTTTGGAGCTAATTATCACTGGGTTATCATAGTATTAAACTAAGCAGCGCATTCCATATGGAATGAGCGGGTATCTGTGAGCAAAAGGAGAGGATGATTACACCGTCGTTCGGACAGCTTCGGGAGATGCAGGTGTTTGCTGTTGCAAGCAAACTGATTAGTTTGTGATCAGTAGCGCAGGGTCAGACAACTGACCTCGCTTAGCTCCACTGGTGGCTCGTCAATAAAGTCGGGTGCTTTATTGAGGTCGGCCAGATACGAAGTGCTTTCTTCGTCCTCATCTAGCGCCAGGGCGTCTAGTTCTACGTACCCATGACAAAGTTATCCAGATACACCCAGAATAAAATATGATTTCGCAACACACCTGCCTCAAGGTCTGCCTCGTCGATTTCGTCAGGAACAGCGTACGATCGTCCAAGGGTTTCTTGGATCTCATTCGCCTGTTCTAGTAGATCCTCCATATCGTATTGCATGCTCTGCACCACGGATTCAGTCCTGATAACATCATTCTGACAGTCGCCACAGAGACTAACCTCGATCTTGTCTACATCGATCTTGCCATACTGCTTTCGCATTTCCTTATTCGCAATCTTCATAGCGTCTACCGTGGCCATCGTGTTGCGCAGATTCTCCGTGGCAAGAGCGGCGGATTCCATATTGAAAGTTTGCTGCGTAAGCTGTGACAGTTGAGACTCGTACATCCTCTTCTGTTGCAATGTGCGCATGGCGCGCTGTTGAATGGCACTCTGTCCATGCCGTTAGAATGTTGGACATGACGAGGTGGAGTTTCCAGACGAGCGCACCTTTCCGGGACCGTTACGGAGCTTGCTCATTTGTTCCTTGTACCGTGCAAGCTCCCCATCTAGTTTCCTGATCTTGACCTCGACTGAAGCTGCCCTGGCATCTGTCTGTCAACGACTATCAGGAAGGTACGTGCCACCAAGTAAGAACATTTGGCTCACCGAAGCTATAGCATCCTGCAGGGTAGGCTTTGGCTTTTTGCTGGAGGCGGAGCCGAAGATGCGATTCATGGTGCTAGGTTCGAGATCAAGTCGCGCCCACTGCCAAGCACAGCATACACACCATGCTGACGTAACTCATGTCTGGACCCACAAGTTGGCGATAATCGGTGACCGAGCATATTGCACTGCAAATGTTGTGTGCCGGGTTCCCTCATTTCTTTCACATCGCAATACGCGACGCGATCACTTTGCTGAGTTCTTCAAAGGCATATAGGCCATTATATCTGCACCTATTGAGGGTTGCGAAAGCCAGTTCGATGTATGTTGCTTACAACTCTCCTCTATCACGGCACCTTTGATCAATTTTGCGCACATGGCCATTCATAAACCTTTGCCGTTCTCCAGCTAGCCAACTTCATCGACTCTGTTCAGCTCGGAGGCTCACTCGCTCTTCCGTTCTTTTGAAGGCATCATCTGCTTCTCCCTCGTGTTTTCGCCTTTCCTGGCTTTCCTTGGGCCACTGACCCTTCTTCCGTAATCGACTTCTCGGCGTCTACAGGAAGCCCTCAGTGCAGACGTAACAGGACGCAAATCCAGGTCTTGCGATATCTTTCCCCACAAGCTGTAATACCCATCTCCCTACGTGCTCTCTGCCCCTCCGATTCGATCAGTCTTGCCTCTTTGGTTCGATTGCGTTTCAGACCTTTGGGTCCCAGGACAGTGCTACATGCTGCAGGCCCCTCTTTCCATCTTTCCTAGGTCTTGTTTCTTGAGAGATGTCTGAAGTTTTCCGCCACGTTGACGTACCGGCTCTGAAGAAATTTGCTGCAGCTGCAGCGGCCGCCGAACATGCTTCACGCCTCAGCAGAAATGCGCAGAGTACGAAGAAAAGTGGTAAGAGCAAGGGCAAGGCGCGCTTGCAGGACAAAAGGCCACCTCATCCTACGGTGATCGGATGCGAAGATACCGTATGGGCTGGTGAGGAGGTGAATACTTTGCACTTTTTTTTGGGATCAGCATAACATATCTGCGATCGTGCCCTATCGCAGATGATTCTCATTACTTTTGACCCACAAACTGTTCCGTTGGGCCCCCACTGCATGTTGGCCCACTTTCCGCGTGGCCGGCCGACATTCACGACGAAATGCCTGGTAAGAGGTTGACCCCCAAGCCTTGATCTACGTCCTCAAATCTATCCTGCACAGGTCGGCATGACACAGGCCGCACGGGACAGTGCACAAATTTGCGCACCCAAAATCTACGGCTATTACGACAACGTGCCAAACCCTATCAACGCCGAAGTCGTGCTTCTCGAAATGGTGCTGTTTTTTCTCCCCCTCTACCCACTTTGATGAACCTCTTCACCAATTAGAGTCCTTTTTACCACTCGTCCCCTTCTCCGTGATGCCATAGGTCCCCGGAGAATGCCTGGAAGATATCTGGTTGGACCTGAAACCTCGTCAGATCATGATGGTCTGCGCGCGTTTGGGCGAGATTCTGGTCAAACTCTTCAATTGCCGCAGTCCCCTTTTGTGCTCGGAAACAAACGTCGAAGACTCACCTCCACACGCATCCACACATCCTGGTGGATGGAGAAGACCCATTCTTTTGTCTAAACCATTTGATGAAGGGCCGCTCGCGACTATGGAGCCTCAGGAAGCCCTGACGTCGACACACGACTATCTGCTTGCCCTTTCCAAGCGCCCAGAGCGAGTCTTCGGCTCCACAAAGGATATCAATGCTTCCGGCCGCGACACAGGCTGGCAGGATCGCAAAGAACTTAGTGATATGGACGTAATTCTCCTGCGGGACACTTGGAACCGTCTAGGGTCGCTCATCCCCTACCACTCCGGCGGATTCTACATACCCGGCTCCCTCTCCCCTGAAGCGCGATATACGGCGTACTCCGTCCTCCAGAGCAAGGAGTTCGGCATTCGACATACTGACATGCAAATGTCGCGTTTCGTCGTGCGGTGGGCGCGACCAGGGGACGAGCAGAGTGACCTGACGCTGGCACTCACGGGATGGGAACATGCACACCGTGCGCCCCTGTGGTCTTGCGCGCGGATGCCCCCTTGGCTCATCCCGCACATACACCCTTACGAACTAATCACGTGGGAAGGTCAGCGGAACGTCCGCCACTTCATCTTCCAGAGCATCTACCACAGCGATTTCATTCCACGCGACGCGGCGTGGGAGTGGATCGTCGCATACGTTTATGGGCACACGGAGCGGTGGTTCGAGGGCCTGCTCGGATCGCACTGGGCATTTCGCGACTCGGCGGAAGTGCTGCTCGTTCGATTGCGGGAGCACTGGCTGAGGGAGCGGCCGGACGTGCCGTTTCCGTTGGAGGTGGGGGGCCCGTATCTCAGCGGTGTCCCAGTTCGTCCGAATAATATCACGGAGCAGAACAGGGGAAGGATCCAGCGTCGACCTGGTCGTGAATCGGGAGACAAGCCGAAGCTGCCGCTGCCGCTGCCTGTTCCACCAGAGACCAATATGACCCTTGCTCAGATGCAAGCTACCTTGATGAAGCTACGCGGGGACGTGGTGTACGAGCGTGTTCCATGGCCGGAGAAGGGTATTGGCCCAGATCCAAACGACGTGGATTAAATTGGAGAGGAAAGAGAAAACAGCTCAGGTCCGTGGTTTTCTTGACATGGTTTTAATGATGGCATTGAGGGGATTGAATGTGACGATCTAAGGCGATAATGTAAGGAATGTATGGATTATTGGATACCCTGTTGTAGCATACACCAGTAATGGCGGCAGAGATACGCTCTCCGAAGACGAACGACTTGCCATCCAATACGACTTCTCTAGCTTTTTAGGTGAGGAGCTCAGGTAGCACATGCTGGGCTTCTCGGCGCTGCCATACAATTCCGATGTTAAGCCTTTGGTATAATTCTGCATAGCAGCCCAAGATCTACACGGCGATTGTGGGGAGAAGCAGTACTAGGAGGAGGTAAATTGACCAAAAGTCATCACGTAGGGTGCACGTGGTAAGCGCCGTAGACCTATCACGTCAGCACTTTCTAATTTCGTCATGACCCTCAAGTTGACCATCGCACCAGGCACCTCGGGCCTCCGTCAGCTTCAGGCCTTCAGGTAGCTTCATGTTCATTTCTCCAAAGTGTATAATTGTCTTACAGCATATTTCAATGCCATCGAGCCATTTATCTAAGCGTAAACTGGTGTATCATGACATTGGCAGTCGATGTGCTCAGTATAGATCGGTGGCTGAAAGCATCAATCAGTGGCTGACTTCTTTCGGACTTTTGTTTCGCGATTTTCCCAGCGCTGAACGTTGAACGCTGAACGATAAGGCCGTCATGTGTCTGCTCTGGCAGCTGTGAACTTCGGAGGAGGCCGAATCGCCGTTTTTGATTAGAACAACAGGTATAAATGGTCTAGCTGACAACGACGACGAAGCGTCGACGCTTCGATGATCATGACCTCTCAGTCTCAGCAAGATCAGAGAGCTGAAATGGCGCTAACGCTTTCCGAACGACTCTCGATGGTTCTGAGTGTTATTTACTTTCGTGAGTCAGCTTTACCCGATAGTTGAGTGTAAGCCCTCAATACATGTTTTCAGCGTTTGCTCTTATACCCAAGGTGTTTAGCAAGGCTAACAAGGAGCGCACATGGGCGAGAGCATTCAGTGATTCTGCAATGCGCACGCTTGTAGGTGCAGGATGGAACATACGACAGATGGTGTCTGTCATGGGCAGCACGACCCCGCTCTACGAGAAGTGGGCACGGCAAACGAAGTTGGATGTGCTCTCGGATGAGATCGGCGAGGGAGCGAAACTCCATTGGGTCGGTTCCAGGAAATATGAACGCGTTTTTCTGTATTTTCATGGTGAGTACTCATCATATGTCCTTCTGCATAAACACTGCAACCTGATGTGCGCGCAGGGGGCGGGTTCAGTTTACCCCTTAACCCGCAGGAACAATTGAACTTCCTTTACAAAGTCCAAAGGGACCTCCAGACATCTGTAGGAAATGTCGGCGTCATTGCCTTTGAATACTGTTCGTTTTTGTGTTCACACCCTCATCCGGGTCTCATTTTTCAATTATCCAGCTTTGACTCCCGGCTCTCCGTTCCCGACGCAGCTTCGCCAGGTCAATGCTGCAATCTCTTACTTAATCTCCAAGGGCACGACACCTGCGAACATCGTCCTTGGAGGCGATTCTGCAGGTGGAAATTTAGCCTTGCAATTTGCGTCCCACATTTTACATCCTCTTCCGAACATCCCTCCGCCTGCAACGTCCGGTCCTTTAGGCGGCGCGCTTCTTATATCGCCCTGGGTTACATTCGATGACTCATCGCCGTCATTCGCCCAAAATGACAAACTTGATACCACGAGCAGGGCAATCCTCAATTTTCTCGCAGATCTTGTTCGTCCAGCAATTACACCAGAGACTCAGGCATACTTTGAACCTTTCGCAGCCGGCGACTCTTGGTGGACGGGCTTGGACAAGGTTTTCCCTCGGATTCTCAGCACCGCTGGAAGCGCTGAGTGTTTGCGCGACCCGATCTTGGCGTTTGGCGAGACGCTGAAGAAGCATGTGAAGGACACGACAGTGGTTCTCGAGAAGAACGGCGTGCATGAAGATGTCTTGAGAGATTTTGGAGTAGGGCAGGGCGAGAAGAGCGAGGCTTACAAGCTGGATATTGAATGGCTCTCTGATACGTTCAAGGGCCGGCGCTAAATCGTAGGGTTTGTTAGCTCTCTTTGCTTTGTGAAACTCATTTTCGACGTTGATCTCCCCTCATGCTTTCAATTTAGTATATGATGCAGAGATGTATGTCACGCTGTCCTACCCATTTTCTCGAAGTGGACAAAATCAGGAATATCGGGATCTGTGCTTATCCCAGACGGCGTGCTTCATGATAGTCATGCCCGTCTTTATTACCTCCCTCATTCAAGCTGCAGTTCAATTGTTGACATTTTCACTCAGCAACTTAGAATCACCTTCACAACCTCGCGCAGAGGAGCTTCGTTCCTCGTCGATGCAGACGATTCAGCGTACACACAAGCGACTTCATATTCCTTTTGTTCCTTCGCTCAGCAAAGTCATTGAAGCGCCGAGTATGTGCCAAGGGTATCTGATCCTCGTACTTCGGAAGGAGTGAGTATGGCGCTGTCTTAGCCTGTTGCGATGTGTAACTATGTGGGTGTCATTTAAGCGGCTATCGCCATCGGCTGACATGGATGTTTCAATGCAGATCAATCGACCGCTGACTTTCTTCAAGCGTCTCCTCTTCGTGTCAGCATTCCCAGTGGAGCAATCACATATCCATTTTTCTCTGGCTTGCAAATCTGCTACGGACATGGTCAAAGCCTCGTATTAAAGGGCAGCGCCCGTAAGACCCAACATTCCAACCATGCCGCCGCCTCATCCTCAACAAAGCCAAAATGCAAATCCAACGACAAATTTGTCGTTATTAGAACATCTCACGATGGTCCTGGATCTTCTCTGTCTTCGTGAGTGATATCGATTCGTCCGCGTAGCGTCAAGGCTTCACATCGTCGTAGCTTTTGTTGTCATCCCAAAGCTCTTTGGGATCGCCAACAGGAAGCGCACATGGGCGAGGGCCTTCGGTGATTCGCTATTACGCTTTGTAGCAGGCGCGGGTTGGAATATGCGACAGATGATCCATTTTATGGGCAGCACGACCCTGCTGTACGAGAAATGGGCACGGCAGGTGAAGCTAGAAGTGCTTTCGGATGAGATTGGGGAGGGTGCGAAGCTGCATTGGATTGGTCCCCGGAAATATGAGCGTGTTTTTCTGTATTTCCATGGCAAGTTTCATCACTTTCGATTATTTGCTACGCGCTAAAGCCTGAATTCACGCGTAGGCGGAGGATTCAGCTTGCCCATCAACCCTCTTGAACACTTGAATTTCCTGTACAAGGTCCAGAAGGATCTTCAGGCATCTGTAGGAGATGTCGGCGTGATTGCATTTGAATACTGTTCGTCCTCACGTCCACACTCGCGTCGGAGGCTAACACATCCTCTCATAGCTTTGACTCCGGGAGCTCAATTTCCGACACAGCTCCGTCAATTCAACGCCGCGATCTCCTATTTGATCTCAAAAGGCACCATGCCTGCAAACCTTGTCCTTGGTGGTGATTCCGCTGGCGGAAATATCGCCTTTCAAATCGCGTCCCACATCATGCATCCTCTTCCGGATCTCCCTGCGCCTGCAACATCTGGTCCTTTAGGCGGGGCATTTCTCATCTCGCCGTGGATCACCTTCGATGACTCGTCGCCATCGTTCGTCGAGAATGACAAGCTTGATACTCCCAACACCAAATTTTTCAACCTTCTCGCAGACCAATTCCGTTTGGGGATTACACCGGAGACTCGCGCCTATTTTGAACCTTTCGCGGCCAACGATTCTTGGTGGATAGGCTTGGAAAGGGTCTTTCCACGCATCATCTGCTCCGCTGGGGAGGTGGAGTGCCTGCGCGATTCGATCTTGGCATTTGGCGAGACGCTGAAGAAGCATGTGAAAGATACGACTATAACGCTCGAGAAGAATGGTGTTCACCTAGATGTTCTGAGAGACTTTGCAGTAGGACAGGGTGGGAAGAGCGATGCTTACAAGTTGGACATCGAATGGCTTGCCGACACGTTCAAGGGGCAGCGTTAATCCTATGGTTAGTTTGCTCGCCCGACTTATGATCGGATTTTGCCTGATTGCTCTCCTTCCACTCTCAATCCAGTATTCGTCGTGTGCAGTCTGTAAATTCATTGCATATGATGCTCATTATCACGCGGTTGATATGTCTGGGTGTCGTGGTTCTCCCACATATCTTTGTCCGAATCTAACTACTAACTGCTATTGGCAAGTCTCGCTCGAGCATGATCCCTACTAGGCGACGTCGGAGATCAAGTATTTCCTGCCTCGTGATCCATGATCAACGATCAGGTGATGGCCATGGCATCCGAGTTTACAAGTATGCCGATTTCACAGTGATTCCACTTGACTCACCCGAGCAATATCACGGCCACTGAGCCATCCGAGCTCGGGTGTAGCTAATGCATTTGGAATGCATGGTCTCATGATGATCACAGCGTGGAAGTTTTATTTATCCCAACTGGCGTCGTCGATAACTCATGGGTAAATGCAGCATGAGAAGCGGTAAATATGTGCTGCTGACCACTGTTGGTGGGTGTTCTGCGCTTCGTGTTCCATTAGTTAGTAGACTGATATACAACCAGCCGGCTTCTCCCATTTGCTCGTGGTTTCTCCTGGTTATATTTGGAAGGTTACTATTTGACCGATGGGCTTGCATATAAAAGAGAGACGGGAACGCCAGGAGGATCCAAAACAGTATGGCGTCTCGTGTCTCACAACATGACCCTGCTCCCCTTTCACTCTCAGAACGTCTTTCGGTCGCCATAAGCGCCGCTTATTTCCGTGAGTAATTTCGCCTTATGGGTGCATGCCAGAGACTAATGTACACTTTAGCACTTGTCATTGGAGTGAAAATTTTTGGTAAAGCCAATAAGAAACGCACATGGGCGAGAGCTGCCAGTGATTCTACAATGCGGGTCCTCCTGGGTTCAGGGTGGAATATTCGCCAGATTGTACATTTCATGGGAAGTACTACGCAGCTCTACGCGAAGTGGGCACGACAGATGAAGCTGGAAGTACTGACCGATGAGGTTGGTGAGGGAGCGAAGTTGCACTGGATTGGCCCTCGTCGCTTTGACCGCGTGTTCCTGTATGCTCACGGTAGGCATCCTATTCCTGTCAATCTTTCCTACCCTTTTGAATTGTTCTCGTGCCATGCACGCAATAGGTGGAGGGTTCAGCTTGCCCGTGAAGCCCCATGAACATCTAAATTTTCTTCTTCAAGTTCAAAAAGATCTCGAAGCGAATGCAGGAGGCGTGGGGGTTATTGCACTCGAATACTGTAAGCTCCCGCCTCCATTCCACTGTTTCGTCTAACGTTCCCGTGTTGTAGCTCTCACGCCTGATTCTCCATTCCCCACGCAGCTTCGTCAAGCCAATGCTGCCATTTCGCATCTCATTTCTAAGGGTGTCGACACTAAAAATATCATCCTAGGCGGTGACTCTGCTGGCGGGAACCTTGTTCTCCAAATTGCCGCCCACATTCTGCACCCCCTCCCAGACATACCTGCACCTCTAACATCCGGCCCCTTTGGTGGCGCATTTCTGATGTCACCCTGGGTTACCTTCGACGACTCATCGCCGTCGTTTGCCGAAAACGATAAACTGGACACCACCAGCGCTTCAGCTCTCAACTTTCTTGCGATGCATGCACAGACAGGTATCACTCCCGAGACGCGCAACTATATAGAAGCCATTACAGCCGACGAATCGTGGTGGACGGGCCTGGACAAGGTCTTCTTGCGCATTCTGAACACAGCCGGACAGGTGGAATGCCTGCGTGACGCGATCGTGGCATTTGGCGAGACGCTGAAGAAGCATGTGAAGGACACAACAACTGTAGTAGAAAAGAATGCTGTGCATGAGGATGTTCTGAGGGATTTCTCAGCTGGACAAGGCGTGAAGAGCGAAAACTACAAATTGGATATCGAGTGGCTTTCTGATACCTTCAAAGGGCAGCGCTGACTGTTCGTTTCGATGCTGATTTCGAAAACCTACCATGTACATGATTCAATCCTCCCCTGAAATTTGCGAGTATGCTGTAGCAATATTTTGTACATTAGAGATCGTCTCTATCGATTATCTTCACCATAATCCCCTGCCTTACTCCCCCGCTACAATTTCAAGAGTGAAAGTTTTTGAACGACTCGATAGGTTCATTGACGTTTGACGCGTCAATTCTCCGGTCGATCGCCAATCGAGTTTGACGCGTTACGCGTTCTCCATCACGTGCTGAGAATCCTCTACTCTTCCTCAGCAGCTTTGCCCACGAGATGACTCTGAATTGTATCATGTCGTCAATGCCTCAATTTATGTGATCTACGTAGTGAGCGAATATCTTTATACATATATCATGTTGAAAGCTGAAGAAGTTCAGGTTAAGAACAGTCATACGTCTTGGAACGTAAGGTGCAAGTAGTACTAACGCATCATTAATAAATCCCAGGAACTACTCTGTACGGCACCTTCGCAGCCCACGCACTCCACTCGTCTTCGAATTGACTCTTCAGCAGCCCGTCTTCCTTCGGAACCCTCGTCATGATGCACATCAGCACATATGCCTCCATACCCACCCAAAACCCCGCATATGCTAAACCCCCACGTGTTTCCAGCCATCCGCCGTCGTAAAACCACGACCCAGGCCCAAAGTGCAGCAGTAAAGTGCCGAGGACTCCAAACACGACTCCCGTATAGCTCGGGTGTCGTACGTAGGCGTACGGGCCCCATGTGACAAGGACATGCCCGTCTCGCAATGTGACCTCGTATGTGAACATACGGCCCAACGTACGGTAGCACCAGAACCGGAGCCAGCCGCTGAGCCACAGCATCGAGCATGCGAAAAGGAAAGATGGTGCGAGGCCCTTGCTCCAGTCACTCGCAGGCGCAAGGCGTCGCCCGCACACCGAGACATCGTGATGCCCGAGGACGAGTCCCAGGTCGATGAATATGCTCATCAGCACGGATGTCTGTCATCGCACGGTGAGCTCTGTCGACTATCATGCGGACACATATCCTCATAGGCGACTGACCTTCCACGCTAACGCATGAATCCGTACAAAATTTCCAAATGCCTTCTCCATGCCTGTCTTCTTCACTAGTTCATCTGGGGACGGTGGCGGATTCGGAGGAGTCAGAGAGAGCCATGCCCCGACTGCTGCAGAGATAAGGAATGGTACGCGGATTAAGGACATTTCGGTGTGGCCTCTCTGTCTCCCTCATCCTATCTGATTTTATGTACTTCAGACGATAATGTAAGCTCCATCCTTGAGGGCCCACTGCATACACGAGGACAGCGTCCTGTTCGCAGAATATCCGATGGAAGCGATCGGTGAGCGATGATAAACGGTTTTCTCCATGGGACCGTGAATCGCGATGCTCGTTCCATTCTGCGGCGACTCTCCAAAGGCCTCACTCATCGCTTGGGACAGGTCTCCTTGGAGATGTGGTCTTCCAATTTATCCTTTGTGTTATACCTTTGCCTAATAACATAACATGACGAAAGCCTGTGACCGACCGAGAAGACTGACAAAGCGGGAATGTGGACACCGTTGAAGGCGAGGGCCGGGGATTGTGGAATGCAGGCTGTCCATTCCAAACCAGCCCCTAAACACACTAGGTCCAGAACAAACCTCCGTATTCAGCGTTCAACGGACACTTGTCTCAGCTACCGTTCCGTGCATCCTACTGTCTAATAGTGACAGCAGTCGAGAACGAAATGCCCTCATGTATGCGGAAGGGGATAGTCGATTGAGACGTTAGGGACAGGGAGAACCACCGGAGGATCCCCGATCAGAAAGGTGTGTGAACGAACGTGGTGCGTAAAGGGCGATAAAAATGAAGTTCTCGGCTCTAATGAAACGCAATAATAGACAGGATGCCCAAAACGAGTGCTACCGCCAACGCAGCGCCATTGAAATCTCGACTGGCCGCCGCTCCGTTCGCATTTCCTGTGCCGCCGGAAGCCGACGGTGCAGCTGTACCGCTCGTCGTCGAGTCGGCAGATGTCCCCTTTGTCAAGAAGAACGTGCCGGCCAAGGGGCTACCCATGCCTACACCGCTCGCAAACGTGGTCAAGTTGAAGCTCAGTCTCGACGCGTCAACGGACGAGTTGACGAAGTTGAGAGCGGTGTGGTCAAAATTGTTCGGCTGAGGGAACAGGAGGATCGTGTACCTATGTAAGCAAACATGAATGATGGATGAATGATGGATCTCTGCCTAGCTCCTATCACATAGATAAGCTGAGATCGCGCGTACCGGTGGGCGTCAGAGCCGGCAGGCGGCGAGGGGTTTAGGTACGCCGTCAAAGGCACGCTGGCGTTTACCAGTTGCGAGTGGTTGGACGAGCCACCGGTGACTTTGATGTCACCCGCGAGAAAGTGGCGGATTTGCGAGAGGGATCGATTTTGGGGCGTCGGGGCGTCGGGGTCAACCATTGCCAGAACGAATGTCTGCTCTGCCACGGAGTTGTCGCTGAACGACACAAAAAACCGAGGCTCGTTCGCCGTTTCTGCGAGGGAATCGTCAACAGTGTAGGCCACGCGCGGCAGGCATGAGAATTCGGAATTTACGGTTCGTAGTCAATTCCATTCCGGGAGTAACGTGAACTGTGTCATTGGTGAACGGATCAACAAACACGACGTCCAGGATTGCTGTGGGATCAAAGCTAGGAATGACATCTGGGACCACTTTAGACGTCTCAAAGGCCGTTTTCACGGTGCTCAGCGAGGCAGCATCGACCTGAGCTCCACCGCGTCGAATCAAGCATGAAAGAGCGAGAATAACAAAGCACGACAGCATCTCGCAAGCGGGTCCGGCGAGCAGAACGAACTGGAAGGCCGATGGCAGAAGGGTTCTGCCGCTACATGCGCGCGCACAAGATATATGTGGGCGCTCTCGAGCTTGGTTGATCGTCGCTTGCGTGCGAACGCTGACGATGTGGGTCCCATCAACGGGGATCAAATTTGGATACTACCCTCGTGGCGGATCATCAACGAACAGTCCCAGAAGCTTCATACCCGATGTATCCGCTCAGCCCGAGTTTCAATAGATGGACGATTGATGGTCGTGCACAAACCCCTACGGAGGCGAGTGAAAAAGAATGTGACTTGCACGGCCGTGGCAGCGCATGGATGGGCAGGCCATGGACGACATCTGACATCGTGCCCAAACGACACGTTCTCTGACACAGATAACAGCTCTCAGAAGCTGTCGCCACAAGGCGCCGAAAACTCATCGCGCCAACTGACTGACCCTGAAGCTATCTCCAACAGTCAGCGACTTACAAATGCACGACGTCAGAGGCCGCAGGAGGCAAGCGTGTCGACCGCATTGGCGAGGGGCCTGCCTGCCTGCGCACGTTCGGACTTTGTGTGACGCTGATCGTCACGGACGTTCGTGGTGGCGCCGCGGCAAGCTCACGCGACGCGATCACATACAAAGCGGTCCGCTACAAACGGACGGCATGGGCGTGGGCGAGCGTGGGCGCTCAGAAGAAATCAACCGTAGCGCTTCGCCGCAGCAGCGCCCTCGGCGAACCAGTCGTCCCTCTTCCTGCTCTCTTCCGCTGTGGAAATGTTGACGATCGTCGACTTGCTCTGGGAATCTGTATAAAAAAAACGCGTCCGCCGCGATGAGTGAGCGACTGTCCGAATAGGTTTGGTGTCCGCTCACAAGCTTCGAGCGCCTCCAGCCCGTTCTCCCTCCCGATCCCGCTCTCCTTCATGCCGCCCCTACCCAAGATATCATCGATCACGCGGTCTCAGAGCAACACAACGCAGGGACGAGCTCACCAGGGCGAACTGGGGTCGTTGCGATGGTGCGTGTTGACCCACACGAGGCCCGATTCGAGCTGTGCAGCGACGCGGTGCGCCCGCGACAGATCAGAAGTCCAGATGCCCGCCCCAAGCCCGTATTTGCAGTCGTTCGCCAGCGCAACGCCGTCCTGCTCACCCTGCACCCCAGCCCCATGGAGATAAATCGCAAACGCAAATGCAAACGCAAACGCAAACGCAAAAGCAAACGCAAATGCAAACGCAAAACAGCGCGTAAGCACGACTGACACGGCGACGGGGATCAATTCAATCCAGCGGTCAATCCGTCCTCACCTGGAAGCGCTTCACGACGACAACGGGGCCGAATATCTCCTCTGTCCATATTTCGTCGGCCGTCGAGACGTCCGCGATGACCGTTGGGGGGTAGAAGCTGCCGCTCGAGAACTGGAATCCATCCAGCGCGGACGCGCCCGTCATCGGTTCTCCGCCGGCGAGGAGCACGCCAGAGCTGCGCGCCTTGACCATCGCGTCTATGCGCTTGAGGTGGTGCGCCGAGATCACGGTTCCCATCGTCGAACTTGGGTTCATCGCTGGAATCATGGTCAGCGCAGAGCAGACTGCTAGAGTACATGGAGCCACGCGACTTACGGTCGCCCATCCGGTTGGTGATGCTTTGTACCTTCTCGAGGAACCGACCCATGAATAGATCGTACACCTCGGATTGCACGATGAGACGCGTGCCGGAGACGCACGTCTGGCCTGAGGCGACGAACGAAGCAAACGCTGCGCCGTTCACTGCAGATTCCACATCGGCGTCGTTGAAGATCACGATCGGCGCCTTCAGAGCAAACGTTTGATTCGTCTGATTTGCGGAAGATATGAACTCCTCACCTTTCCACCCAACTCGGCCGTGTACGAGGCCAAGTTGGCTCCGATGATGGCGCCCAGGGCACGACCCGTCGACGTCCCCGCCTGCGCACACACAAAAGATCGTATCGAAAGCCGACCTTTGCACGACCGAACAGTCTGCTCACAGTGATGTCCACCTTCCGCACGAGCGGGTGGGAGACAAGGTCCTTTCCCGTCGTCCTGCCGTACCCAGGAAGAACCGAAAGAACGCCGGCAGGCACTGAACGCACACGGTCAACGCTCGGGACGTCGAAAGAAAGCCGAGGTGCGACGAACCTCCCACCTCTTGAGCGATCTCTGCGAATTCCAGAACGGTGATCGGGGCCAGCTGCGAGCCCGATCAAGGCCCAATCAGAATCGTTGTACATATCGTGAATAAAGGAAACAAGTCTCGAGTGGTTACCTCTGAGGGCTTGACGATGACACTGTTGCCAGCGGCGAGAGCAGGCGCGATTTTCTTGACGGCGATCAAGAGAGGATGGTTGAATGGCTTGTATCATAGCGTATCTCAACGAGAGAATTGATGATCGCACAACATACAACAACGCACCGTGATTTGCGCGACGACCCCTAGAGGAACCCGTTCGACATAATTGAGGAGCTGGCCGTGCGTGGGCGCGACATACGCTTGGTGTGTCCGCAACAGCGCGGCATAGTAATCCCTGACCCGATATCATCATCTCTGTCCCAAGCAAGCCGACTCCGAGACCGGGCGAAGAGACAGAACTCACAGCCATTCCGGGAGCCTCCCCAGCTGCGCGCGCATCTCCCTGATCGCGCGGCCCGTCTGCAGCGTCTCGATCTCCGCGAGCTCCGGGATGCGCGCCTCGAGCGCGCGCGCGAGGCGCGCGAGCACGGTCGAGCGGTGCTGCGCGGAGGCGCGGGACCAGACGCCGGACTGGAAGGCGGCGTGCGCGTCCTGGACGGTCTGGTGCACGTCGGCCGTGGAGGCGGCCTCGACGCTGCGGGGCGGGGTGAGCGGCGGCCACCTGGATGGGACGGCGGGCGATCGGGCGCGACGTACGTGCATAGGTCTTGTCCTGTCGCGGGGTTGGTCACTGAGAACCTGGGCGGCGCGCGTCAGCGGGACGGGTCTTGTGAAGCGACGAGAGTGGGGACAGTTACTCTTCTCGCCGTTCTGGCGCAGGCGCGCCCTGGGCTGCGTGCACCGCGACAGGGCCATATCGAACGCGGTGGAGCCTCCTACTTTGAAAAGACTAGGTAGACGGGTGAACGCGATCAATACAGGGCTGCTGCTGCAAGGACTACGTGCTCGGGATGCGTACAGCGTTTGGGGCGAGAGCAAACTGGCACGTTTTGAGGACGTTCATTCCGACGTCGAGAGTGGCCGGCAGAAAGAGCAGCGTCGGTGGACGCGCCAGGCCCCAGCTACAGTAACACGCACCGCATGCTCACGATGCTTATCATCTATGGTTACGCACAGGAGTCCCGGACCGCTTCGTTCAACTAGCCCACGATGCACGACTCTAACCACGACCAATTGTCCATCTCTTGAATATCTCTTGCCCTCTTCTCTTATCGCACCTGCAGTGCTTCACCAACACTGGTACTGAAGTTTGACAAGCAGACGGCGTCGAATGATCAAGTCTCTCCTACTCATGCTTGCATGCTGTGGCATCCATGAACTCCTGGTGACCTGCTCAAAGCCGTCGCATCCTCCACATGGCCGGTGCAAACTTTCTGCTCTCGAGCACCAAACAAGACGTTCTGTGCTAGGGCCGCGCCGCATACTATAATACGAGTATATATATCGGTCTGACTACTGTCTGAGGTCACATCTCAGCCAAATGCTCAGCCAAGGTTGCACGCCGCTCGTTGTGCAGTCTATCGATTGCGCTGGACAGGATCATGTCCAACAAGGAAACCTGCGGTAAAGACACCATTGTGCGGCACGACCCCACGCTCATGGCCATGGTGCCAAGGCTATGACGTCGCACAATTGTAGTCGATGATTTTGTGCAAAGGTAGTCACGGTGGGAGGCGGGCGAAGGACAGGCATAGGGAAAGCGCAACCTACGAACTCAAAGCGACGACGAGCAACATTCTCCATACATGGGGCTAACCGCCAGAGCTAGATGATGTTGAATAACCTTCTTGAGTTTTGCTGGGGAAGGGAGGACCTTTACAGCTTCTGGTTGTGGAAGGAGCATGTTGTGGAGCATAATACATAGGTATAATTCGGAATCTGACATATACGGTCAATGCGTGTTTCGGGCCATGGATATCGAAATACGAGAGCAAAAAGCAGCGTTGGTAAGAGCGGTGGATGAAATGCTGCGTGAGCCAATGGTCGTGAGACAAGTGGGAAATTCGGTACGCGGTGTGCCTTGCCGTAGCAGCATGCTTCCCCGCGAGTTGCGACGGCCGCGCTACGTGCGTTGGGGAACACACAGTCGGATATGCGATCGTTCAGAGAGGCGTGGAGGGGGTTGTGGCAAAGAAAGACCAGTGGGATGAGGGTCCACGTGTTGGAGGTTGAATGTCGGCTTGCCGTCGCGGGCCGTGAGAGAGAGCTGGCCTTGATCAACATCAACATCAGCTCGTTGTTTCGTCGTTGGCCAGAACGCCTCGGATGTCCACCACCTCGCAATCGTCCCTCACCCCGTCCTCCACCGCCGACACGTCGCTCGCCGAGCCGTCCGTGAGATCCAAGGCGGAGCGCCGGGTGACGCTGAGCGCGCTAGAGAGTGCTAGATATAGAATAACGGAGGATGTGTGTAGTAGATGGATACCTGCATTCATCATCTTTCTCTCGTGCCTAACACGTGTTGGCGGTGCTCTTTTCAGTTTGGCCAACTGGTGCGATCGCAGAGCACATCCTCTGCCCACTCGACAAGCCAGGTGCGTCTCCTCCCTCTAGATCTGCTCCTCGTCCAAGTCCGACCGTATGTGCGTGCCCCGCAGGACTCGCCCCGCGCTGCGCCTCTCGCCTCGCCAGGCTATGAAAGAGTCCTCGCCACCGGTGTAGACCACCTCGACCTCGACATCGGCGTCACGTTGGATCGCTCAGACATGTCGAAAGCAGAACGGCCAAGCACCAAAACAAAGGTGCGTCCCATGCGGGCCTGCTCCGCACGTCGCCGCCAGCTGACGTTCCCTTTCCTTCTTTTGAGATCTATGAGTTCCTTTCTCGTTCTTCTTCCCGCTCCCGCTCGCGTTCTCGCTCCAAAAGCGCGTCAGCCCGCGCTGTCTCCAACGATCCGTCCCCGTCTCGGCACCCACCGCACCCGCAGCAGAGCTCTTCCTCGAACCCTGCCCCCAGTGCCTCGCGACCCGCCACCCGCTCGCCCTCGCGCCCTCTCTCAGCCCACACCGGCGCCACCGAGAGAACGATCACCCAGTCCGCCGTCCGTGCGCAGACCCCGCGGATCAGGCCTCCTCCGATAGCCGAGCTCCCCCACCCAGCAGCTCAATACGACCCTCGCATGCCTCCGCCCCCCGTCCCCCCACCCCAGAAGAAGAAACCGCCCACCCTCTTCGGCATTTCATTTCGCGGCCGCTCGCGCCCACCCACCCCCAAGCAGGAGGACTTGACCTCTCCGCCCCACAGCCCACGACGCGGTCGGCAGGTCCCGGATCGCGCGAAGGACAAGACAAAGCTCGAACAGTGGTTCACCCCCCGACTATTCTCTGGTGCGCGCTCCGCCTCCCCTCTCCCGCCGCTGCTCCATGCTGACCCCCGCACAGCGCCCGCACGCCTGCCCGACGACTCGGCCCACAGCTCCTCCGCGCAAACCGCCCTCTTCGCCCCCCAGCCGCGGCGCGCCCCGGCCCACGCCATGTCCGTCCCCACCACGCCCACCGCCCCGCGCGCGCCGCCCCTCGACGACAGCAGCGAGGGCCGCTGCTCGCCGCTGCTGCGCATGTTCGGCGTCAAGTCGAAGGAGCGCGCGCGCGACAGGCCCGTCGTCAGCGTCCCCATCCTCCGCGCGCGCACCCGCTCGCGCGACGAGGCGAACGCGCCGCCCCGCGGGCACGGCAGCTTCGACTTTGAGCGCCCCGCGGGCGCGGGCACGGGCACGGGCGCGCCGGTGCCGATGGCGATGCAGCGCAGCGTCAGCCACGGCGGCGCCGCGCGCGCTCGGCGCCCGCCCGTCGCGCCCTCCGCGCAGGCGCACCATCAACATGCGCACGCGCACGGGCGCACGGGGGCGCCGCCGTCGTCGGGGCGTGGGCATGCAGGCAAGGCCCACGCGCAGACGACGGTGCACGGGTACTCGACGTCGCACGGGTATTCGGCGCGGGCGCACCCGCCGCAGTCGCCGCTCGTGCCGCACTCGACGGGTGCGTCTGGCAACTCGCAGTCGACGGCGGCGACGGGCACGACGCAGGCGTCGAACCACACGGGCGGCGTCGGGAACGGCTCGTGGGGCCGGCGCGCGCGCGCGGGGTGGGTCCAGGCGGGGATGCACCCGCCGTTTGAGTTCGAGTCTGCGGTGAGCGGGCGCGGGTCGCCGGTGAGCGAGGGGCGGGCGATGGTGCTCAGGTCGAGGGGGGAGAAGGAGAGGGAGCGCAGGAAGGAGAGCAAGGCGGTGGAGGGGCGGTGGGAGCGGCGGTCGATCGAGCTCGGGCTCGGGCTTGCGTGGGCGCCGTCGAAGATCCGCGTGAGGGAGTGGCCGGGCGGCGAGAGAGGCGGGGAGAAGATCAAGGAGAGCGATCTGCAGCGGGGGCGGGAGATGGAGGTGCACAGGGTGAGGGTAAGGGCGTCCGAGGAGGCGAGGCGGGAGCACGATGGAGAGCATGGTAGGGAGCGTGCGCGCGACTGGACGCGGGAGAGGGAGAGGCCCGCGCGCTCTCCCGAGTCTCGGAGAGGGAAGAAGGACAAGGAGACGACGGGGAGGTTTAGAGTCGTGCTCGGAGAGACTGGGTTCGAGGCTTTCAAAAAATGTGAGCGCACGGCGGACGCCTCTCATTTATCGTGGGTCGTGGGCCGCCATGCTGACGCCTGCTTATAGACGTGCGACGGTACGACGCGGACTTGATCCCTCTCGAGGGTCCCACCGGGCTCCTAGTGCGCGTCAAGAGGCTGTTGGACGCTTCCTCTTCTTCCCACCTCCTAGAGTGGGAGAAGCGCGAGCTTCTCGACGACCTCTTGCGGATCGTCAGGGAGAACGAGTTTTGATGCTCTTCTTCTTCGAGCGTGTTTCGTCCGCTTCTCCAACCTTCCTCCCTCGTCTTCTGTTCTCCTTCCCTTCTTTTTGCATAGCATCCCGCGTCCGCCATATCATCATCCCCGTTTCCAGCATCTCCGCGCCTCAAGTTATTCAATTTTTGCATCATTATTCCAATCCTCTCGCTGTCGATTTTTGGATCCCCCACATGTTCTCCTATAATTACTGATCTCTCCGCCTCATCTGTCTCTCCCTCTCTCATTTTTCCTGCTAGGTTCTCACGATGCGGAACGTGCTCCATTTTTTTTTTGCTTTGTTTTGTTTCTGACCCACGTACTTACCTACTGATCTCCTCCACGATTTGATTCCCGGGCTACCTTTTTACCATACACATGTCTTCTTTATTATCGCAACGCACTAACCTGCATACGCCTGGTTCATACCATGATTTACCATGATATTTTTTTCTCACCACCTCGATACGACGTTCCTTGCCTTTTCACGTATAACTGTCACATACCCTAGTTTGTACGCATACGGAGGCATTCATTCTCCACGGTATTACGAGTAGGTAGATCGCAGTGCACCGTTGCCGGTCGCACAATCCCAATCCTTCCTTGATCCACGTCGTAGATCCGCGTCTCTCATGATCCAGTTGAAGCCACGCCCGGAATGGGTCGATATGAAATCCCGCAGTGCAGCAGGGTCGAAGCTCGACAATTCAAAAACGCAAGCGAGGGAGATGATACAGTACACGCTACTTTTACAGAAGTGCATCCGGGTGCTACAGAAACCGTCCACGGGCGACGCCCGCCGAGCCGCCAGCGCGCTTGTTATCCCCGCACAGGCCGCTACGTCGCCGGGCGCAGCGCGCGCAGGCGATCCGCGAGGTTCACGTCCTCCTCGCGCACCTTGTCGCCGGGCGCGAGGTCGGGCACGCCCGCGAGGTCCTTGGACGCGAGATCGTGCTGGAGCTCGATGTTCGCCTCCTCGGCCGTCTGCCGCAGGAGCGTGTCCACCTGGTCCTGCGGCGTCGAGACGGCGGTCGTGGCGCCCATCGCGTCCTCCATGTACGACGTCTGCACGTCCAGGTCCGAGAACTGGCTCTCGAACTTGTCCATGACGAGGGAGATCTGGCGGGCGGGGTTAGGCGGGTGGATGGATGGATGAGTGGGTGGGACAGGGGACGCACGCGCTCGAGGTTCATGTTCTCCATCGCCTTGTCCATGCCCTTCACGACGCTCGTCATGTTGCCCGTCACCTGGCGCATCGTGACGGCGGTCTCCACGCGGCTCGCGACCGCGTCGATGCGGCTCGCGAGGCGCAGGAGGTTCAGGGACTCGCTCTTCTTCCGGATCGCGTTCGAGGCGTATATCCGCGCGCCGTCGTTGTTGCCCTGCTGGAGCGCCTGCGCAGCGCGGGGTCAGCCCGCATGCGAGAGACCGAGAGTGCGAGAGACAGAGACAAGAGACAGAGACAAGAGACAGAGACAAGAGACAGAGACAAGAGACAGAGACAAGAGACAGAGACAGAGAGACGGAGAGACGGAGGGGAGATCGGCCGCACCTTCTTGAGGCGCGATTTCTCCGCGTTCTCGTCCTTCTGCGCTTTCTTCGCCTGGCGATTCAGCGTCTTCGCTGTGAACTGTCAGGGGGGGGGGAGGCGCAGTCAATGCTCGTATCGCGGCACGCTCAGACCCGGTGGGAGGTTACTTTGAGCTGGAAGAGGGTCTCTGAGGCCGGTCAGCGCGCAAGCCTGCAGTACGCGCGCACGCATGGACTCACTTTCTAGGTTGCTCATCGGTGCGGAGGGTGTCAGGTTCGTCGAGGGCGCAGCTGGGTGCAGTGGTGGGCGACGGGGGCGGAGAGGAGCCACGTGGAGAGCGGCGGGTCTATCTGCCACGTGATCCCGTTAATTAAGTGACGCGCTTTGCCGCTCGTCGTCGGCTACGATGAGCGCTACCGTGGTCACCATCTCGTCCAGCACGCCATGGCCCTCTTGCATCTCCTCAGGTCCGTGTGCAGACAACCTCCCTGTATAGTATCCTTACCTCCATGAAACATCAGCTATGCGGCGGCTGTCGTAGCTTTCATTTTCATCACGCTGTCCCTTGGTATGACGTTCTCGTGTGCATCCATCGCCCCAGACTGACGTGTCGTGCAGCCAGCGGGCTCTTGTGGCTCTCAGAGGTCATAGAGGAGCATTCAAGAAACGCAAAGCTGATTGGCACGAGGGGGATATACGTGAGCGTCTTCGGCCCCACACATTTTGTTCCAACATGACCGTCTTCCGAAAGGCCATCATCGCACTGCACGTTCTCCTCTACTGGACGGACTCGCTCCCGCTGCCGAAAGTGCTCTTCTCCGTGCTCTGCCACGTCGTGTACCTGCAGAACTTCTCGCGCACGTGGCCGCTCATCTCGCTCACCTCCCCGTCCTTCGTCGCGTCCTGCGCGCTCGTCATCGTCGACCACTTCATCTGGTTCTTCCACTTCGCGCAGCTCACGAACGACATGCGGCTGCGCGCGAGCAGGGCGTACCGCGGGCCGAAGCCCGCGCCCGCCGCCGCCCCGAGCTTCGGGGACATGGCGACCTTCTTCGGGGTATGCGTCTGGCTCGCGCCCCTGTTCCTCTTCCTGAGCCTGAGCGCGAACGACAACGCGCTGCCGACCGCCTCAGGCAAGTCGCGCTCTGCCTGCGACGTTCATGATGCCCCGCTGACCGCCCCGCGCCGAGACAGACGTCCTGAGCTCGCCGACGACGCCCGGCCAGCCGACGCCGCCAACGCGCACGCCGCTCCTGCGCTCCCTCATCGACGCGCTCCCGCTCGACTACCTCCCGCGCCTCCGGCCCCGAGCGCACCGCCGCGCCTCGGAGGGCCTCATCGCGCCGCACACCCCGGTCCGCCGCGCGTCGTCGCCCATCCCGTCGCCCGCGTCCCCGACGCAGACGCTCAACAACCTCCCGCGCACGCCGTCGCGCGCGGCGTCGTACGACCACCCGGACGCCGCGGTGCGCGCGCGGCTGACGCCCGACTTCCAGCTGAGCCCGCCGCCGGCGCGCAAGGCGACGCTTTCGTCGACCCTGGGGGCCCCGCCGTCGCTGAGCCGGCGGAGGTAGAGCGCGGAGGGAGTTTGCTTGTTTTACGTGTGGGGGCGCATACACTCGGCTAATTGAAGAGCACGCAGCGGATACCCTCTGTGGGATGAGGGTTCTACAGACAATGCGATCGTGTCTGGCTGGCGACGGCTGGGCTGGACACGAGATACATGCTGTCAACTCCACCCTGTTGTGCTTGTGGAGGCAGTGTGAATAGTCCTGAATATAGTCGGTGGAATGATGCACTTAGTGAACAAGTGAGCAACTGGATGACAGGCAGCAGATCCGCCGCACAGCCGCACATACACCGGGCTGTCTGTTATGTAAAGCAAGGCGCTACGACCCAGTCTCGAGCCACGACAGTCGCCAGGATCTCCATTCTGCGTTCCCTTCCTCACTAGCGGACGCTCGCTGCTGACTGACGCGACGGCCGCCACTGACGCGTTCCCCGCCGGATCACGTGCAGGGAATGCGCCATGGTTTCGACATATTGCGCTATTGCGCCATGGACCGCGCCCGGGTAAGTCAGCGGTTTGCGGGCACAATGTCGTCTCGTCGGCCGTCGTACAAAGAGCACCGCTCCAGCACCGCATACACACCGCCACCCCTCTACAACTCGTCAATCTCGGCTCGCAATCCCGTCAACGTCCAGAATTCAAAAGTATAGTCGACTCGGTGAAACGGGGTCTGTGGGTCCTCGGCCGGTCTAATTTAAGCAGCACCGAATATATTCATTTGCGCCTGCTGTTCTCCTTGAAGCGACCATGACATCCAGGATCCCTCTCAAGCCTGCTGGTTTCGCGTCTCGCCTCGCCCGATCGGCTTCGCGGTCCCCACGAGTGCAGACTACGCGCCCCTCCTCGTCGTTTTCCACACGTTCACGCTCGCCAGAACGCCCCGTTTTTCCCTGCGTCGAGCAGCACGCCGCACGCCAGTCCCGCATCCTCTCCTCCCTCGCTTCCACCTCCTCCAACCCCTCTTCCTCAGGCCCCGAACCACCCTATGCCCGCCCCGCTCCCCAATCATATAAAACCTATCACCATCGGACGCCCATGCCTCTCACATACGCCGCTCCCCTGCCAGAATTCACCGTCGCATACGAAACATGGGGCACCCTCTCCCCCAGCCGCGACAACGTCGTCCTCCTCCACACCGGCCTATCCGCCTCCTCGCACGCCGCCTCCACCGCCGCGAACCCCGCCGAGGGCTGGTGGGAAAAATTCATCGGCCCCGGGCGCGCCATCGACACGAACCAGTTCTTCGTCGTCTGCACGAACGTGCTCGGCGGGTGCTACGGCTCCACGGGCCCATCCTCGATCGACCCGGCCACCGGGGACCCCTACGCGACGCGCTTCCCCGTCGTCTCGATCTTCGACATGGTGCGCGCGCAGTTCTGCCTCCTCGACCACCTCGGCGTGGACAAGCTCTACGCGAGCGTCGGCTCCTCGATGGGCGCGATGCAGAGCCTCGCCGCGGGGTGGCTGTTCCCCGAGCGGGTGGGCAAGGTCGTCAGCATCAGCGGCACGGCGCGCAGCAGCCCCGGGAGCGTAGCGATGCGATACGCGCAGAGGAGCGGTCTGTAGCCCCTTTCTGTGCCGTTCTCCCCGAGCTGACGCCGTCCTGCAGTCCTCATGGCGGATCCGAACTGGAACAACGGCTTCTATTACGATGGCCTGCCGCCGCACACCGGTCTGAAGCTCGCGCGTCGTGAGTCACTCCTCTTTCCTTATATATATTCAACCCCCCCCGTCGCTGACCCTGCGCCGCGCTGCGCCGAACATAGAAATCGCCACCATCACGTACCGCTCCGGGCCCGAATGGGACATCCGCTTCGGGCGGCAGCTCAGACCGCAGCGACCAGAGGTCGAACTCACCGCGGACCCGTCGCTGCCGCGCGCGCCGGCCCTCTGCCCCGACTTCCTCATCGAGACGTACCTCGACCACCAGGGCGAGCAGTTCTGCCTCAAGTACGACGCCAACTCGCTCATCTACATCTCCAAGGCGATGGACCTCTTCGACCTCACGCGCCCCGCGCTCGACGCGCTCAAGATCACGCCCGCGCCGCCGTCGGGCGCCGCGGCGCCCGCGACGCTGCCGCATAGGACGTCGCACTCCAAGTCGCACCCGCCGCCGTCGAACCCGCCCGCGTACCTCCCGGACCTGGCCGCGGGCCTGCGCCCGCTGGCGCACACGCCGGTGCTGGTGCTCGGCGTGCAGAGCGACATCCTGTTCCCCGTGGAGCAGCAGCGCGAGGTCGCGGACGCGCTGCGCATGGCGGGCAACGAGCGCGTGAGCTACTACGAGCTCGGCGGCGTGTGGGGGCACGACACGTTCTTGTGAGTCTGGGCTCGTTTCTGGCGCCCGCGGGGGCTTTGACGGAGGGGGGGGGGTTGCCTTTTCTTCTTCTGACCTGGCTTTGTATTTTTTTTTTGGCAGGCTTGACGTGCAGAATGTGGGCGGCGCGCTGCGCGGGTTCTTGTCGTAGCGCGGGCGTTGCGGTTTGCAGGGCGTGGCACGCCTTGCGCAACGGCAGTCGACGCGAACAGCGCCGCGAGGCGACGATCGAGGGGCGTTGAGGATAGGGAGTGCCCAGGATGAGCTCCTGAACGCATCAGGGAGGAGAGCAAGGGATAACGACGAGCGGCATGGCTCTGAGCGACATACATGATCATCATCAAGCAAACTCGCCTTGTTGCAGTGCACCGGATAAAAGTCAGGCTCCCGCAGGTGAGAGGAACGCGGGCGAATGGCACGTGCGAGGTTTTGCGCAGTCACGTGTTAAAATACTTCCGAACGCGCACCCTTTGCGCAACTTGTTTGGGCGGTTGGCAGACTGCGTGAATATCTGGTCATAGCTAGGCCATGGGTGAAGCAAAAAACTGTGATTTTTCGCGTGATCATGACCATCCGCTGCCAGCAGAATTTAGTTGGATTTCGACAAAACTGTACGGAGAACCACGACACCGAGACATCGACCGCTGTACAGGGTATCATCTACACCTCACACTTCAATTTCCCTCCCACCATCGCGAGCGCGGCGCCCACAGTCCAGTCCAACTCAACCCCCTCCACGCACCTGCCGATCCGCACCTCCCGCTCGTCCGCGAACCCGCACCCTCGGCGCAGAGCGCGCGCATGAACGTCAGATCCAGGCAGTATTCTGGGGTCTCTCCTACCTGGTTCCGTTACAAGAACCACGCCGACGCTCCCGAAATCAGTATCAAACAGAAATCTGCAGGCGGCCATGATTTTGCCGGAACTGGCTCAGGAGAACAAATGTTGAGAACAGCGCTACAGTTTCCAGATCGTGTACTAGATTCTAGATTTTTTCAAGTCGTGACGCAAAATCGACTCACACGGCCGAGTGAAAGCAGAGTGAGCGAACACACCATGGGCTTCAGCGTCGGCCCTTGAACGTCTCAGAAAGCCATTCAATGTCCAGCTTATAAGCCTCGCTTGCCTCGCCCTGCCCTACTCCAAAATCTCTCAACACATCTTCGTGCACACCGTTTCTCTCGAGCACCACCGTCGTGTCCTTCACGTGCTTCTGCAGCGTCTCGCCAAACGCCAAGATCGGGTCGCGCAAGCACTCGACGCCTCCAGCGGTACTGAGAATCCGAGGGAAGACCTTGTCCAAGCCTGTCTACCAAGAGTCGTCGGCCGCGAAAGATTCAAAGTGCGCGCGGGTCTCTGGCGTGATTCCTGGCCGAACAAGTTCCGCGAGAAAGTTGAGAATTGCCCTGCTCGTGGTATCGAGTTGATCATTCTCGGCGAACGATGGCGACGAGTCGTCAAAGGTGACCCAAGGCGAGATGAGAAGCGCGCCGCCCAGAGGACCCGATGTGGCAGGCGCAGGGACATTCGGAAGAGGATGCAAGATGTGGGACGCAAATTGCAAGGCTAGATTTCCTCCTACAGAATCGCCTCAAGGACGATGTTCGCAGGGCTCGTACCCTTGGAGACTAAATAAGCTATTGCAACATTGGTCTGGCGAAGCTGTGTCGGGAACGGAGAGCCGGGAGTCAAAGCTGTGATATCGAACATTAGAATTGGGTGAGAACGTGAAAACAAAAACGAACAGTATTCAAGGGCGATGACGCCGACATCTCCTACAGATGTCTGAATGTCCCTCTGGACCTTGTGAAGGAAGTTCAAGTGTTCCGGCGGGTTGAGGGGCAAGCTGAAGCCACCCCCTACGTGTACGCCGTCAGGTTGCGGCGTCTATGCAGACTAACTTATGAGTGCTCACCATGGAAATATAGAAATACACGTTCAAATTTCCGGGGACCGACCCAATGGAGCTTCGCTCCCTCGCCGATCTCATCCGAGAGCACTTCCAACTTCGCTTGCCGTGCGTACAGCAAGGTCGTGCTGCCCCAGACAGAGACCATCTGTCGTATATTCCACCCTGCGTTTACGATTGTACGCATTACAGAATTACTGAGGGTTCTCGCCCATGTGCGCTCCTTGTTGGCCTTGCTGAACACCTTCGGTATAAGAGCAAACGCTGCAAATAAATTCAAGCTCAATACTCGACTGTCAAAGAAAGCCGACTCACGAAAATAGAGAGCACTGAGAGTCATCGTGAGTCGTTCAGAAACCGACAGGGTCATCTCTGCTCTCTTTTCTTGTCGAGAGTGAGACGCCATGGTCACTGGAGTACTGGAGCGTCGTCGCTCGACCATTTATACCTGTTCCATGTCTTCCGTGCAGGCACGACACTTCGTCCTCCCCCGGCCGCAGACTCCTAAGTGGCTAAAAGGTGGACTCATGACGGCCGTATTCGGAAAATCGCAAGGCTAAAACGTCCGAAGAAAGTTAGCTATCGATTGATTTGCTTTCAACTGTCAGTACATCGGCTTCCAATGACACGACGCACCGATCTACGCCCAAATGTGCTGAAATACTGTCAATGAGACTGCGCGCGCGTACTCTGGAGCAATGGACGTGAGGGTCAGATGAGCGCTGACGAACGACGAAGACTGATGATGGAAGCATCAAGGTCAAGCTGACGTGTTGATATTTATCAAGATGGGTGCCAAACCGAAATATGTACAATGGTCCCTTTTACAACTCCAGCGATTCGTGGTAGTGGACTCTGAGCTATAAACTCATTACTACATGTTCTATGCGTGGATGTCGTGCTGTGCGTGCGCCATGGGCGGCCTTACAATCTGGCTTTTTGAAAGATCACGCGGACTTTATCCCAGACGCGATCGACGCGATAGCTAACCTGCTGCACACAACCGTGATCCAAACACGTCAACATCGGTGCGCAATACTAAGTTCATGGCACTCGGTCGCCGAGGAATGCAAAGCGACGTGCGAGCAGAAGAGACGGCGAAGGGGGCGAGGGGGGTGGTATAGAAAATAAATGAGCGGATGCTTACCAAGAAAAGGCTGGATCGAGCAAAGTTGATGGGGGTGGTTGCTCGGGGTCAATCGGACCTTTCCGCCAAAGAGCCGCCCGCCACGCTCTGTGGCGAGCCAAGCCGAGAAGCACAAGGCAAAACGAGTGCCTTGTCTACCCCTTGCTTCTTTGTCCACCAGACTCGCTTTGTCATTTGTATTCTATATATACCTAGCGAGCGCGCGATCTTTACTCATTCCGATCTCACTGCCGCGCTCGCAGGTACAGTACTTTTCTTCCTTTCCATACGACATTCCGATCTCACTGCCGCGCTCGCAGTCGCGCTTCGCTTCTATTTTTCGCGTAGACATTGTATGCCCCCGCGCCGTGACACTCACGGCCGCTTCTTACCACGTAACCGCACACAATCTCCACCATCAGAGATGTCCGATCCTGTCGTCCAGGAAGCATCAACCTCCGGCGCTGCCGAAGAGACGCGTCTCCGGAACGTCGAGTCCCAAGTGGCCAGCCTTACCCAGGGCATGGCCAATATTGAACAGCTCCTGCAAACAGCCCTCCAAACTGCGAGAAACCTTCCACCAGAAAGAGCAGCCCCCGCTCCCGCCCCTGTGCCACTCGCGGTGCCGCCCCCCGACGCGCCCACTCCATTCAATCCCGGCTTCGTGCCACCGGCATCTGCCAACCCCGCTGCCGGTGCGTCCTCGTCCCTTCTATCGCAATTTCCCCAGGTCGAGGCGGCAGTCCTCACCGCCATCATCAATCACGAGTTTCGGGCTTCCGATCTATACAAACTCGACCCGCAGTATCGGGACAAGGCCGACAGGCGCGTCCTGGCAATTAACGGCGACACTCTGGAATTGCAGAGCGGCGAAGCCACCGCCAAGGAGTACCGATCCGTCAATTCGGTCATCATCCCCCTGGGGATCTACTTCTCCATCCTCGGCGCGGCGATCGCATCCCAGAATGCGGCCACCAATGGTGCCATCATCACAGGCTTCTGGGCCTACAGCAACAGCATCTCCCAATTCGCATCAGAATACAATTGGACCGCCGTCAGCGCCTATCACACCGATTTTTTCACAGCGCGCCGGCGGGAAATGCAGTCCGGCGACTATTCGCGTTGGGGACGCATCGACTCGGACATCCAGTCCCGGCGCCTTTTCGGCCACACCAAAGCCGCGCGCCCTGTTGCCCCGCCATCCAGCGGCGCCAAGCAGAAGAAGTCCGGCAACGCCGGGTACTGTATGAAGTACAACGCCGGTCAATGCCAGACCACCCCCTGCCCGTGGGGACGGCCACACACGTGCTCCTCCTGCGGACAAAACCACCCGCTGACGGAGCACAAGTAGCGCACCGGGCCGGCAGGCGCCGCACCGCCTCGCCCAGGCCCTCCCGCATCCACCGGCCCCACGTCACTCGGTCCTTCGCTTCTCGGCAAGTTCCCCCCCTTCATACTCCTTCCCCGCGCCCCAATTCAGCTCCCCGAGCCAATCATCCCGCCCTCCAGCCGGCCGTCCGGCCCCGCGTCGCCTCGCACCTCAATGCCCCCCATGGGCACATTTCTTATCCGCGTACCCCGATAGGTTGTTCGTAGACACCCTCACCAATATAATTGAATTTGGAGCCAACGTCGGCTACCAGCATGATCACGCGCGCGCACAATCCAGCGAAAACCTAAAATCAGCCCTGCAATTCCCCGAGGCCGTCTCCGCCGATATAGACGCCCAAGTTGCCAAAGGCTGCACGCGCGGACCCTTCAACGCGCCGCCGCTTGAGAACTTCCGAAGCTCCCCACTTGGGGCTGTCACACGGAAACGAGCATCGAAGGTCCGAAGAATCCACCATTTGTCATGGCCCGAGGGCACGTCTGTAAATGATGGAATTCCCGATGAGGAAGCTGTCATCTCATATGACACATTCCAACGCGCAGTTGAGGATCTCATAGACTCCGGTCCGGGTTCCCTCATGGTAAAACTCGATTTGGAACAGGCCTTCCGGCACATCCCCGTCCGCCCGGCAGATTGGCACCTGCTCGGTTTCACGTGGCTGGGGAAATTCTACTATGATATTGTATTCGGCTTCGGACTCCGGTCCGCGCCATACATTTTCAATTTATTTGCGGAAGCCCTCCATTGGATCATATCGCGCCACATACCCGGCCACCTGCGTCACTACCTCGACGATTTCCTTGCCATTTTTGCCCCCTCTTCCCCGCTTCCAGACGTCCTCGCCGCCAAGGCCTGGATTATGGAACTGGGCCACGCACTTGGTCTTCGCTTCCAGCCCGAAAAGACAATCGGTCCGTCCTCAAACATTGAGTACCTCGGCCTGGAGCTCGATTCAATTAGCATGGAAGCCCGGCTTCCCCTGCCAAAACTGGAAATCCTCCGCGACCTTCTCGCCGATTGGGCCGTGCTCCGTTCCTGTACGCTCCGGCAACTTCAGGAACTCACCGGCTACCTGCAATTCGTATCGCAGGTAATTCCCCTGTCACGCGCGTTCCTGCATCACGCTTTCCGATTCATGTCAACATTCCGATCGGAAAATTCCCGACGTCACATCTCTCGTGCGGTCCGCCGGGATCTAGATTGGTGGCGCACGATAGCCGCCTCCTGGAACGGCATCCGGCTTCTCACCCCTAGCCGGCCCGAGGTCCACATCTTCACCGATGCAAGTGGGACCAAGGGAATTGGCGGGGTCCTTGACTCCCGCTGGTTTTCCTCACGCCTTCCCCGGCGCCTCCGGCACCGGGACATACAATTCAAAGAATTGTATGCAGTCATGCATGCCCTCCTCTGCTGGGGGCCGGATCTTGCCGGCAAACGGGTCGTGTTTCACGTTGACAACCAGGCAGTCGTCCAGGCGCTTCTCACGCTGTCAAACCGCTCGACACCTGTCGCAGAGCTTCTCCGGCGCTTCCTGAATCTGATCTGCCGCCTCGACCTTTCATTTTCCGCGGTTTGGCTATCTTCCGATCAGAACGCGCTTGCTGACGCTGCTTCTCGTTTTCAATATAATCGTCTATTCACTTTGGCCCCCAATCTCGATCCAAAGCCCTCCTACCGGCGCCTCCATTTTGGTGGTACCAGCGCTTCCGGCACGTCACGCCCCGCGTCGCTTTTTACCTATGGCACGGGATTGCGTCCAGCACCCGGGGTACCTACAGTGTCGGTCAGAAGTCCTTCATCAATTTTGCGTCCATCAGCGGTCACGCAAATCCCGACGGCTCCCTGCTCCCCGCCAGCCAAACAGCCGTCATGGCTTGGGTCGCCTGGCTCGGAGGCCGAGTACAGCCCAATACAATCAAGGCTTACCTCACACATCTCCGATCCCTCCATGTCGACTCTGACCTTCCCTTCTCTGCCACAGAAGCCCCGATCGTCCAGCGCCTTCTTCGGGGAATCAAGCGCTACCATGGCGAAGCCGGGCGTAAGCCGAAGCAGCCGATCACCCTTCCCCTTCTCCGCGTCATCCTCGACAACTTGCCGAGGAACCGGCAGTGGCTCCACGTCCGTGCCGCGTGCTGCCTTGCGTACTCCGCCCTGCTCCGCTCCGGAGAATTCACCGCACGCGATCGGCAGCCACACGCCACCGGCTACGAAGGCGGTCTTCGAGTCAATTCAGTCCGGCTCCTCCCGGACCCCATACATCCCACGCACGCCACAATCTTTCTCGCAGCCTCTAAAACTGACCCCTTCCGGAAAGGCGTCACAATCACAGTGTCCGCCGCCCCTCCGGGCGCCACAACGTGCCCTGTGGCAGCGCTCAAGGAGCTCTTCGAAGCCGATCCCCGGCCAGAGACCGCTTCCCTCTTCGAAGAAGCCCCCGGCATCCGCCTCTCTCGCGGCTTCTTCATCCGGACCATTCGGGAAGCCCTTCTGGCAGGGGGATACGATCCCTCGGCTTTCGCCGGGCACAGCTTCCGCCGTGGCGCCGCCTCATCCGCTGCTGTCGCGGGCTACTCAGACTACGAGATCCAGCTTCTAGGTCGGTGGCGCAGTGACGCTTTCAAGCTATACCTCGAAGTCGATCAACACCGCCTGCTGGATCTTTCCAGAACTCTCCATGTGGCCCTCCCTCAGCAGCCCGCTTCCGACCCTCCGGGTCTTCGCGGACATCCTGTATTGGCTTGAGGTCGGCCCCGGGACCTAGTCCCGAGGCTTGCCTTGAGTTCTCCCGGGCCGCAAATATCACATATTTGTCATGCCTGTCACGCGTCAAAGTCAACACCTTCCTTTCTTGTCGACTTCTATTTCTGTCAACTTCCCTTTCTGTCGATCTCCCTTTTCACTCATTCTTTCCTCTTTCGTACGTACATCACTTAGTCAGATTGACCATTTTGAAGAGCTTGCTGTACCCAGTCACGGGCTGCGATTCGGATTGAGACTCAGACTGGGACTGAGACTGGGGCTGGGCGTCGGGTTGGCCATTGTCTGCGACATTGGGGAAGCGGAAGTCGGAGGGCCCCGCAAACGAGAGCGGTGACTGATGTCGAGTGTCAATACCTCAATGCATGAAAAGCCGTGAGCCGTGAACATACGGGGGGCAGGTAAGACAGCCCATCGAAGTAGTCGTCATAGCCAAAGGACGGCGCAACAGGCTGGCAAACAACACAGTGTGAGATACCGCTCTGCGCGCCTTGCATGGCGTACGGGTAGAGACAGAGTCGAAGACGTACCCCGTAGATGCTGTGCTCATTTGCCGCGAACGCAGACTCCGAGCGTTGAAGTGATGGCCAGAAGAGATAAACGTCGTACTCGTCGTCGTCTGCCGCAGTGGAATACGGCTCATCGGACGAGACTTCACGCTTTTCGGCCATTGTTGCTTTTGAGAAGGAGGTGGTGGGAGGTCGATCGAGGGTAGCGCATGCCGGCAAGGGGGACCTCTATTTATGAAGGAGCGGTGAACTCGTAATTGGAACGAAGAAGTCGTAAACAAGGCCACTGTGTCCGCCACAATAGCCCAAAGGCGCCTACGATGCCTCTCTGCGTACATATCCTCATCGATATACACACTATCCTTGCCCGTGGATATCAGCACCCCGCAATCTAGCCGCTTACGAGCAGGACTCGAATGTTTCTAGGGAGGGTGAACTGCAAGCTAACACACGGCCTTGCAAAGCATGCAGTCTGGAGATCTCCATTTCTACAGTCGAAGCTTCCGTTAGCGTGTTCGACGCCATTACTGGATAGTCGAGAGCAAAATGAAATTTGACGGGTACATCCCCGCCTTGCTCTATCATCGGGAGCCTGGTCCTCGCGCAGAAGACTGCGTCTCCTTCGCACTGACCAAACAGCTGCCTCTCTCGAGCCAGCTTCGTGAAGCCAGTGCGAGAGGGCTGCATTCTGAATCCGGGGAAGCTCATGATGATACTGAACCCTGCCCTCGGAGGCTCCTCATGCCAAATATCAACCCTCCTCTAGTCATTGAAATTCTCCACTATTCCACAGCTTTTATGCTGTAGGCATTCACTGTCTGCCTTCGCTTTCTCGACCACGCGTCGATAAGCGCGAGGCGGGCCGGACTGCATGCGTATTACCATGTCACGCTCATGGTGTGACATCGTGACATGCACTCAGTCTGATGCGAACAACGAAGAACCAGCCCTCCGCGTGGTTTACTGCTCTCAAAGCAAGACACCAATGCACAGAGCCTTGAAGATGAAAAAACTCACCATATATGCTACACTTGAACAGGGGCTTACCAAGCGTCCAAAGCCCAGCCCTTGAGCCGAATTGAGCTCGCTCGTCGCTGATCCTGACGAAGCGCTGTCGGGCCAAGTAAGTGACGAACTTCGTATAGGACCGTCATCAAGCAAGTAGAAAGCTGCAAAATGGGCCAAGAATTTTTGGATGTCGCGACAATTCACCTGAACGAGAGACAAATGTGTCAGGTCACCGTCCAGATGCGCACAGCGTGCCTGACTCCGCGTCAAGTCTCTCGTCGATGAAAATGCAACAGATGGAAACGCGAGTGGTGCAGACAAAGAGACTGAAAATATGAAGCTAGAGGCCGAAAATCAGGGGAACCTATCCGCTAGATATCGGAGACTGCCCATGACCATCAAGTGCTCATCAAGGGAGCATCGGGGGCGAATTATTAGCCAGGATAATGCACGGTAACTGTGGCTTTGTCGGCGACGTCGATGAACGACAAAGTCTGTTGAAGCGAGCGAGTATTGTGGACGTAGATGGAAACGTGGTGGAAGCGGGCGGGCCGTTGGCCGTCGCTTGCTGCACGGAAGGTCTCCGCGGCCACGGTCCCCCAATTTACTTTTGAGGCTCCGAAGTCTCCCCCCTCTCGCCCAATGACACTCTCCTCTAGTCTCCTCTTCCCCCCCTCTCTCGCTGCCCTCTCGTTTTCCTTCGTTCTCCATGGACGAGAGCAACAAGACGAGGAATTTTGTGCTTGCCTGATACCTCCTCAGACTGCAGCCCCAATTCCCGATGGCAATCTAACGCCTTCACCGTCAAAACAAAGTGCCACCAGCTACCAAGTTCTCCACTGACCTCGCCGCCTCCCCCTTCTCTTTCTCAGGCAGCCTCTCAATTCCAACGATAATGCCTTGCACCGCTGGCTTCCTGTCTCCTCCTAGGCCCTTCGCCGCAGTTCTCTCAACCATCATCTATCTGCAGCTTTTATGTCGTGATTCTGACGCCGTTGCGTAAACCCACATTAGTCCATGCCGTCACCAGATCACCTCTCGATGGTGTGGACACTATCTGTCTCCATAATTCTTTCGAACCGCGGATTTCTTTCGATACGGTAGTCGGATCGCGTGCCGAAGGAAGTGTCAGCCAGGGAGGACGATATCAAGAATTGAGATTCGATAGGCATCGCAAGGACCACACACCGTTCAACCCAGCCGTACCCCCTCTGACGAATTTATTTGCCAGACGTATCAGTCTTCATCTCGTCTCCGATCCACTCGCGCTGGCACCATGTAGGCCTCTCTCCAGCCCCGGAGTAATTCGACAGCGATGCCTCGGGCTCTTCACATGTGACGCTGAGGACGAGTTACACCATCTATTTATTTGTTTTCTGATCATTTTTCAACCACCATCCCGCGCTTCTTCGTGTTTTTTCGTCTCGCAGCTATCTTCCAGCAGTTCAACCTCCTGCCCCGAGTCACCGGTCATTGATCGCCCTCATGTCGATCAATGCATCTTACCATTACAACGAATGGACATATATGGATAATTTACCAAGCAACGTTCCCGCTCCTAACCTGCGCCCTGATTCTATCGTGATCGTTCCTAACAGTTCCCAGCCAGGTTGCCGCCTTCGATGACAACGACGAAGGCTTTGTCTCTTTCTTCGCTTGCACTATGTCATGTTCTCTCCTCTCGGTCATGGGCGGAACCGTGTGAAGACTTGCCGACTCCTTCATGAACGCTGATGCGCTGCCAAACATAATTTTAGAAACCACTTCAAGTGACCAGCACGTCCCGATTTGGATATCTAGACTGTGGCACAACGCAGCATAGGTCTCAGCTAGCTACGGCGGGTGTCATCGCTGGGCTCGATGTACAGCAAGCGACCTAGGTCTGGGATCACAACGAGGATGATGAGATCGCCGCACCAGTCCCGTTGAGAACGCTCAAGGTTGACGCCATCAATTTTCAAGCAATTCGTACTGCCTTGCCCTTTGATGTCCAAAGTTCGCAAATAATAACGTCCGGTCCTTCGACGACGCCACAAAGTCCTTGTCCTTGTGCATTGGGCCTACTATCTAACCGAATGGATCTGCGTGCATTGAATGTCGAACGCTGTCTGTTTTGCTCTTGAGGCCAGAGGCTGTGGATCACGATCGCAATAAGTCGACCACTTTGACAACATGTACCAAGCTATATATAAAAATACAATGGTGCTACAGTCCATAAGAACAGGTTTTGGATGCGACATTGGCTTTCTGTGAAAATGACTGGTAGAGGAGATTGACGGAAAAGGATTAATGTAGCTGATGAGTTTCTACACCTTCATGAGCTCAGCGATCTCTGGCGGTACAACCGGGCGTCTCATCCATCCTTCTTGCCATCCCGCCTTCGCGCCTTGCGACTCGCCCTTGCTCGGTACGCCAAAGACGGCAGTGAGAAGCCACACGTCCTTCTCGCCGTCCGTCGGCTCATGCTCCCCCATCAATGTCGGCATGACGGCCCTCGACACCATGAGATTCGTGTTCGCGTCCGTCCTCAGCGCTTTGCCTTCCCGCTTCGCAGACTCCCTATCTAGCGCGGCGATGCCCACGACGCCCGCTCGAGACGCCACCCTCGCCTGTGCGCCGCTCTCCGCCGTCCCAAAAGCCTCCCCTTCAACGGGCTCCAGCGCGCGGCCGTCTTCCCTCTGCCCATAGATCGCCCAGCCGCCCTCCGCCGAGCGCAGCGCGCGCTTGCTCCGGACGCGGTGCACGCGCAGGTGCCAGCTCGGGCTCGCGTCCTGCGGCGGGACAAGCCACGTCTCCATCTCCACGTCCTTCCAGGGGTACCACATCGAGCGCAGCCACACCTGCCCGCCGGCGCCTTCGAACCTCGCCTCACGCGTCTCGCGCCGGCACTTCCACGTCTCGCCGTCGTCGTCGCTCAGCGCGAGCGCGTTGTCCGCGCCGAGCTCCTCGAGCGTGAGGCTCCCCACGGGGACGCTGTACCCGAACGCGGACGAGTACGCGAACTTGCCGTACTTCGCCGCGCTCTGCTTCACCGCGTACGAGCACTGCTGCCCTGACGAGAGCACGTAGGTGTGTCCGCCCATGCTCGTCGCGATGTGCAACGGATGGCTGAGCACCTTCGTCGAGCCGAGCAGCGCGGTGGGATAGGGCTCTTCTTCTGCAGCCCAGAATGGATGTGTTTCAGGCAGGGCGAGCGTCACGAAGGACTTGCAGCACCAGTACGGAGATCCGGGAGAGTTGTAGTTCTCGGTCATGTTATGATTGGGGTAGCAAAAGCCGATGGTCAATGTGCCATCAGGGTAGTAGGCGCCCGGCTGTCGTGCCCAGTAACGGATGTTTCGCAGCTGTATGCCCTTGATAACGCCCCAGGTCAGTGGGGCGGGGAGCTCGACGTCAGCAAACGCGAGGGCGCCCCAGAAAGAGGACATGGCGAAGCGGTAGGTCATACTACGTCCGAATGGGATTGCTCGCCCTGCGGATGTCAATTTAGTCCCCGCGTCCACCGATTGACAGTAATTCATGCAACTCGCCTTCTTCATCAAAATAGTGAACAAAATCTTGTGCAAATTTACGCGCCCTGTTCCTATACTCTTCGCATCGTTCGGGGTCGCTGTCTTGGGCGAGCTTCGAGTACGCCAGCTGCGCGAACTGGATTGCGAAGGAAGAGGAATAATAGTCCAGCTGAACCACTCCCTCAGGCCCATCGCGCGACCAGCCATCGCCGATGTAAAACGTGTCAAGATGATCTAAATCGGCCTTCATCCTCTCCGCGTTGAAATACGAAGAGCCAGTTTTCGACAAGCCCAAGTTTGCGAAGACCTACCAGTCAAATCAGCGCACGATCAAACCCTGCTATATGATACTCACCCGAAACCACAACCAATTCGTGTTCGGCATCTCCTTGTCGTTCATCCCACCCAACCACTTGCCAAAATTCTCCTTCGCCTCGGAGCTCAGCGGATCCCACAGTTTCTCCTTCGCCACGGCAATAGCGAACCCGATCGCAGAGCACTCCACCATCCGCTGATCCTTGCTCCTCATATCCCCCCAGAACTCTTCGTGGTCCGGATCCGTCCCGCTCGCGAATCCCTTCAGCCAGCGCTCCACGCCGGCATACTCGCCCCCGCCGCCGAGGAGCGCCGCGAGGCCCCATATCGGCCTCGAAAACCCCTCGAGCTGCGCCGCGGCCTCGTCATAGTGCGTCCCTGTATGCCCAAGTTGCACCCGCGCACCGCCAGGCGAAGTGTGTGTCGCGAGCGGGTCAAGCAGGCCAGTCAGGAAGGCTGCGAGGTCAGACTTAGTCCGGATCGGGTTCGAGGAGAAGGGTGTTGTGCTGAAGCAGGCAAGTGACATGGTGACGCGAGGGCGAGAGTGGTGGGCGCATGATTGTGCGTGTTCAAGCGATCTTTATAGCACATCGCTGGAAGCTGGGCCTGCTAAAGAAAGAGAGGTGGGATAGATCCTCCGATGACCTTATGCTCAATGGACCGGCCCGCTTATTCCGCTTTGAATTGAATGACGACGACCCAGCTATAGGGTTAAGAATGCCTATGTCGCCCATTGAGAAAAACACAACAACGCCGTAGTTCGAGATGTAGAAGTAAAGAGGCTTACCAGAGCTTGATCTGGCTTCAGGGAAACGTAGCATATACGCGCATATATGGTGTCGAATTTCACTCATAGTAAAGATCCTCGTGAGGGTTCATCGTACGGTTTCAAGGAGCGAGAAGAGGTTCGAGAGACAGTCGTGCCTAGGCCCTAGGCCATCGTTCCTCTCCATCTTGCGGCGGAGCACGTATCCTACGAGATGCGGGTTTTGATTCGTTATTATCAGCGCATTTCTTGGCGCGCTGAGAGGCTACATCCGGAAATGACAAGCCAGCACAGCAGGTTCTCAATCTGTGGAAACCCTCTAAAGCCTCGACACAATAGATTCAGCAGTAGGTAAGAAACTGCTCACCTCTACTAGTAGTGCTCAAAGCAAGGTGTAGTAGCGAAGTGTGCGCATCCACGTGATTGTCGAATTCATCCCCGTATGCGATAGCTGCTGGAACGGGCGCGGTGAGTCGAGCAGACCGTCTTTAGCCAATCCTTCGTGCCCTCGCTCTTGAGCAATAGGTTCTCTGCAGAGGAATATCGTTGCCGCAGCGCAAAACGGAGGATGATGGTCGGAGGCAAGAAACAGATCCTAAACATGGGTTAGGTCTCCCCTTCACGCGAAACCGCGATGATTTGAAATCGACCACCCTTCTTCCTGTCCACCATGCGCTTTCCTGCACCGCACCACCCTCGGACGTATGACGGAATCCTGTCACGACCTCCCCCTAGCATGACATAGCCCGAAGCGACGCGGCGCAGACGATGGCCTCCGCTGCTCCGGAATAGATATGTCCAACCAGTGTTCAACCACGCTGACTCTGCCGCAACGCGCGTTCTATTATGTACCTCTTGCGCTGGTCCCGTCAAGCAGTGCTGGCTCACATGCTCCGGAGGTCCGTCGAACGGAGAGAAAATAACCTACTTCCCTCGCCGGCGCCAGGTAGCGCCAGGTCCGTTCACTCCGCCGATCCGTAATGCGCTAATCGTGCTTGTCCACTGCTTGTCCGTCTCTTCCGTCCTTCCGTCCAGCAAAGACAAGCGTCGGGGCGATGAACGCTTGCGAGGCTTCTTCCGTTAATGTCCGGCCGATACCGATCATCTCCTCCGTGACGGCGATGCGAAGCTCGGCGATCACGCTGGCGTGCGTCATGCGTAGGCTCATTCCTTGGAGGCGGCGAATAAACTGCCAACGTCACCCTGCTCACGATGCAGATCTCGCCGCTGTGCTAAGTCCTCAGTACTAAGTACTATGATAGCCTGAAAGGCGGTCCGATCTAGCTGGCTGACGTGACATCTGGACCTGCCAATCTCAAGTACACGATGAACCTGTTGCCTGCTAATGAGGGGCTCCGAGGCTGATCTAGTTGGCCAACCTGACTAAAGCTGACAGACGCAGACAGATGCACAGACATTTCCTGGCGCCGATGATGTCCTTCTAGCGAGGTTGGGTGGGCCGTCAGGCTGTCTCGCTCCTGAAGCCTGAGCGCTGGCATCTCCTTTCGATGCATTGCCTCCCCCGCGAGATGGCCCCCCGCGCACTGCATAATGGCAGATCTGGCAGCCTATCTGACATGGCCGATCGCGTCGTACGGAACACACCACGTCGTCTGACTCGACGCTACTTACTGTACTTACAGCACCACCCCGTACAGCATCTTGTCATCGCACGATCGTCCGTGCGATCGTCCGGCGTCCTTACTTATGTGCACTACGTATGCTACTCACGACGCGTCCGTTTCTCCATGCCGCGTCGTCTTTGTTTGAGAGATGCTTGCTTACGCGCGACCGTGAGCACGCAGCCGGTGTTCACGCACTGATCACGACCATCGTCGGCAAGCGGCGGCGTCGAGGGCTCGTATGCTTCTGAGCTGCCGCACAGCTGCAGCGCGGGGCCCCGGAGGGCGGCACGAGCACTAGTAGACGGGCGCCTGGCTGCGGGAGAGCGCGTCGTTCCGTCGAGCTAGTCCAAGCAAGGCAACCGAGGCCCGAGCGGCGCCGAAAGACACAGTGGTGCAGGGACGACCGAGGGAGGGCGTAGTATTAACGCAAGACTAGACTGTACAACGGACACGGTACAGGGTAGAGCAAGAACGGCATAGCGGTACATACAAGCGATAAATATATATCCACAACTTACACTGCGGCGCACGGTCTATCTATGGATAAGGGACTCGGGAGGGGATATTACAGAACGCTACGACTATGCAAGAGGAGCAGAGGGAGGGAAGCGAGGAGAGTCTAAGAAAGCGCGTATGCAAGAGACAAGACGGGAGAGCAAGGAGCCTAGCAAGAAAGATAGCGCGTCGCTCGATCTCGAGCTAAAATGGAAACACCGTATGTCAGGCCCGAGTGCAGTCAGACGGAGGAGCATCGTGCGGACCATTTTGGGAGCAGCTAGGGGGCTGTGGTCGACTCTGCGACCAGGGAAGGGTGCGTGCTCAGCTGCCGCCCTGGAGCCGGCGATCCATGTGTTGACGCCAACGGATGTAGATGCCTTCGTTCATCGATGGTGCGTATCTGCACATCTCGAACATCGACAGCTGCTCGAGGAAGCCCGCCTTGGGCCAGATCTGCTCGCGGGCTGCAGGTCAGAGAAGCAGGGATTAGCGTTGGGCGTTGGGGCGGAGCGTTGGGGGGAGCACTGCTTACCCCGTCGGACGGTGTCGAGGGCGTCTGTCGAGCTGATTCGGCGCGAGTACATCACTGGTTGCACAGCGATCGAGAGAGAGAACAAGGGACGACGTCAGATTTTCCTGATCGGGATGGACGGACGGAACGGAATGAGCGGGCAAGGCACGCACAGTATGAAGCCATTATGGTCGCGCTGCGTGAGAGCCCGTAGACTCCGTGCACGAGGACGACGCCGCCGGCTCTGAGGGCCTCGTCGATGAAGCGGCAGGCGTGTGGCATCCATATGAGCAAGTCCTCGTGATCGAAGTCTTGCACGGAGATCCGCAGGTGACGGATGCCCGACTGGGGATGCTCGGCGGGAATGGGGTCGGTGCAGACGGAGACGATGTGGGTGATCCGGCGCTCGGTCAGCGAGCGCGTCGATTGAGCAGAGACGAGGCTGGATCGGGAAGGAGAGCGAGTCAGCACGGAGTGGACGGGAGGGGACGGGCACGGGTGAGTGAATGGGGAGATGGACATGGGGGATATGTATAGCATCCTGTCATGGAAGAAGACGACTGACTTTCCGAGGAAGAGGCGGCCTTCGATAACAGCGCTAACGTTCTTCCAGCCCATTTTGGATATGTGCAGTGACGGATGAGGTAGGCGTGTCGGGAGGTTGTTTTCTGCCTTCGGGGCGGGATGGGTTCATGGAGGATCCATGGCGTCGTATTTGAGGCGGGAACGATTTCGCGGTGGACATTTCTCCGGTCAAAGAGTCGGCTATACGACCCGCGGAGCTGGACGAGGTGCAAGACGCGAAAGGCTGACATTGGAGGGGAGAAGGGCGGTGAGTTGAACACAGCAACAAGCGTCGGTTTGCGTTCCTAGAGGCTTGCCATAACGCGAAGCACTGCTACACGTGCGGACACATGACGTAGCGCCCGCGTGTTGCCGGCGTCGGTCCCGGCTATGCACCCCGACATGGCGGTCGCGTCCTCCGGCGGATGTTCCCCCGACGGTGGGATTGATTGGTCGAGTGCCACTCAGCAATACGCAGCTTTCGCTCGCGCTGTCGATCTCTCTCCCAATCTAAACAGGATCGCCCGCTCTACGTACGCACCGCGCACGACACACTATCCAGCACCGCATGATCCCACCTTCCGTCCCGCGTGCGTCCTCCGCCTCTGTCCAGCGTCATCCTCTTCCTCTCTCTTTACAGCTTTGGCCTTCTGCGAGCTCTCCGAATCCGACTCCGAGTCCGCAACAAACACGCGCGTCTGCAGGGTCTTCCTCTTCCTGATCGCCCGATTTGCTATGTCGGATTCGTCCTCTTTCGTCTCGCAATTATATGACGCATTGGTTCTTCTGCCTTCCTCTTCGTAGCCGCTGACGCGGTACGCTCTCGAAGCTCATCTCGTCGTGCATGTCGTCACGAACCCCAACTCTTCTCGTCGACCGTCTTGTCCAGGTCCCAGGGAGAGGGGACGTGGATGACCACAACTGCGAAGTCGACATCTCTCTATCCTGAGACACTTCCGCTCGACGAGGAGCGCGCAGATGCGCTCAGTCGGCAATTGGGGACACAGAGTAGCCCGCGGCGCGCCACCTTCGGTTCTGCAATCGCGCAAATTTGACCGGCTGACCACTCTCCACTGCTATTTTCAACCTAAATCCGTCGCGCCCACTCTCCGTGACCATGTGCTAGCTACGCGAGCGACCGCAACTTGTAACTTGTGCCAGGATGTACAGCAACTTCGAAACGCTGAGGCGTCTGCCGGCTCCCGCTTGGAATATACAGCGCTGCCCATGTCGGATATCTCAATACCCTTGACCCTTGCTGCGTATTAGAGTACAAGCAAGCACCGGCCCGTCTCCCGACCGCGCTCGTGCTCTCCAACTTCACGCTCTGTACACGGCTCGGAAACCGCGCACGCACCTTGCCACGTTCGAGGGTCCGAGGCTCTCCACACTCGTTCACTTGCTTTACCTGCTCAGATTCAAATGTCGTGTTGCGCAAGTGACCAGGTCAGGCCTCCTCGGCACGCTCTCTCGGCAACTGCCGGCCACGAGGCCGCTTGCGGTAATAGTGTCGACACTTGTACTGACGCTGTTTGTAACCTGGTCGCTTGCACCTCATTCACCCGTACACCCATCATCCGCCCTGCTGCGTCTCCCTGCGCCACTGCACACTGCGCACGCACGCCCACGCTCATCTCCCCCACTATCTCCTCTTCATCATCGTCATGCAACTCAACATCGAGTGGAACGGGGTGCGTACCGACTCCCGAGCGTCTTCGCCCTTCGCCCACTGACGCAAGCGAATGGACCGGCCGCAGGACGACCCCCGCAGACGCCGCCCCAAGCCGTCCACGGTGCACGGCTGGCTCTGCAAGATGCGCGGCACGATCATCGGGAACGAGCGCATGCGCCAGCAAGGCCGCCGCGAGATGCAGGAGGCGCGCGCCGCCCGCACGTACATGCAGCAGCACTCGAGCTCGAAGCGCCCCCACCCCAAGGCGACGCAGTCGAAGCCCATCCTATCCTTTCTCATCGGCGGCAGCGGAGGAAAGCTGCCGGCCAGGTCGAGGCCGAAGCAGAAGCAGAAGATGCGGCACGCGCAGGGCCCGTCGTCGCGCGCGCTCGTCCCGTACGCGCACAAGGGCGCGCGCCCCCCGCCGCCGCCCCCACGGGGCAGCGGGCGGGGCAATCGATCGAAGCCAGTGCCGTCTCGTGAGAAGAGTGGCCGGAGCGCGGGCGCGGGAGCGAGGCACGCTGCGGCGAGGGAGCCACAGAGGCACAGGAGCCAGACGGCCCCGAAGCGCGATGCGCACGCCAGTGCGAGGCGGACAGGTGGCAGGCGCTGAGGGGCAGCGCCCTACCGCTTCAAGGGCACATTTTAGTTTGGGATCGAGGGGTGCGTCCGATCCGTGTCTATTTTTTTCCTTCAAGTCTTCCTCTGTGGTATATTTGGCTCTTTATGGGTGATTGGTTGGTTGCGTATTATTGCTCTGTCTATGCCCCGTCATTATCCCCGTCGCGCGCGCGACGCGTTCGTACCTATATCCCTGTCATAACTATTCTAGACGGATCACGACCCTTACGAATGTAGTTAATGTATTTTTGACTTGTACTTTTAAGATTTGAATGCACTATCAGATGTCGGCGATTTTTGCTCATTTGAATGGACTTTGAGTACCTGTGCCAACTTGCATCAGCCCTCGGTGCGGGGTGTGGATCGATCTGCCTGATGCACGACGCGCCCAGCATAGCGCAAGCCCCAAAACAGTGCTCGACGGAATTAGAACGGAAAGTGTGCGCCATTTTCGTTGGCTGTCCGCGCGCGGCTGCGATTGACGCGTGCGGGATACCACGCGCAACAGCCTGGCGGAGACGCGGCAGACAGATGGGATCTTCGCTGGCGCACCGGGATCCAAACGCGCTGCGGGAGCGAGATGAGCGAACCCCGCCGCGGACATGGGATAGGTTTTTAGGGTGTCGGGGAAGAATGTTGGGGGACGGTCGATGGGGAATTAGCGAAGGTGTCATGCGGGGCGTGGAAGATCGAAGCACGGTGTGGTTTAAATGAATGAACGAGGGAACGAAGCCTCGGGTCGGCTACCGTGGTAGCCGCGTTATGAGGACATGACGTCTGCAGCTCCTCCGTTCGAATGCCAAAACCCACTCCGCAGGCGGTACACGCTACCGGCGGACACATCCACATCCACATTCGAAGCACGACGGTGATAGACTCTATCTACGTATACAGGTGGGTTCAGTGGTACAGCACAGCAACAGAGACAGCAAGAGAATACGGAGTGAAGGCGACACACACCCAGCGTGCATGGGACAGCACCCGATCAAGCAGAGCGCGGAACCGGCACCAACGAATTTTGCCATCCACCAGAGAGCATCCACATGTCCCCGACGATGCTAGGTATTTGATCGACATTTGACAGATACACCCTCGAGACGGGAACCAGACCAACGCCGGAGGTAACGGTACAGGTGGGCGCACGCATGTCAGACCCACCCTCGCGCGGCGCCACGGCCACCACCGTGTCCTCGCTCCTTCTCCACCACAAACATTGCATCTCGCAAGGTCACCGCTCGCTTGGATTCCTCCTCCGCCTGCGTCGCCGAACTCTGCGATTTGTTTGTCACCACATAGGGCCGCGCCCACGAGCTGCTTCCCGGTCCACCAGATCCACTCCCTCCCGCACCACCCCCCGCACCCGAAGCCGGCGCCGTGGTCGTCGCGGGGGACGCGGCCGCAGACGCAGCAGGCTTCGGTTTCGCGGGCGCGGGCGTCGCGTTCGCGGCGTTCATCCACGCGTACTTCCCCGTCCCGAGCCCCGCCGCCTGACTCGCGACCGCGTTCGACATCTTCTTCCGCACGTCCTCCGACATGTTCTTCGCCGTCACCCCCGGCCCGTCCGTCTTCTTTTTCTTCTTCTTCGGGCCCTCCGCGTCCTCCACCTCGCCGCTCGGCGTGCCGGGCGCATGCGCCGCCAGTGCGGCCGCCTGCGCCGCGGCGAGCTCCTTGCGCTCGCGTCGCACGCGCATCTCCTCTTCGCGCTCCGCACGCTCGAGCGCGGCGAGCTGCTTCGCGACGTCACGCCGCACCTCGACGCGCCACATCGGCGTCGCCCCGTCGTCGTAGAACGGCGCGGGGCGGTCGAACTGCGTGTCCGTGCGGTGCGCGGACGCGGCAATCATCGCGGTGAGCAGGCCCTGCAGCCGCGCGCGCAGCGCGAGCGCGACGTAGTTGACCGCGTCGTCCGGGATCTTCGTGATTTTGTGCTTGGCCCCGATCGTGCGCATCGTGGGCCCGAGGAAGCGCGTGTCGAAGTTGGGCTTTGCGGGCTGCTTGTGCGAGCGGTCTTCGTACGGGCGGTAGGCCTGGTGCAGGTCGGACGATCTCTGCAGGGTTTCTTCTTCTGCCTGCACAAAGGAGGTCAGCACGCGGGTGGAAGAGCACTGGAGATGGGGGAATCTGCATAAAGGGGATATGGACGCGTACTCTGAGATCGACGCCGGCGCTCCCCAGGGCGTCATTCAGGGTGGCGACATCAGCGGTATCGAGCTGACTGGTGTTCGCAGTCGATTGAGATTGGGTTTGTTGTAGAGTTTGTCGCTGGACAGGCGCAACGATTTGGGGCTGCGCGGCTTGAGGTTGTGGAATGTACGGCTGGTAGTGGCCATACGAGGCTTGCGGGTAGTGTTGATATTGGTAGTACGACGGCCTGGGCAGACAAGTCAATGACAGCACGAGCGGGCATCCGCATGGATATTTACGCTGCGTGTTGTTGAAGTGCGGGGTCGATGGGTATTTCTGGATGAGGATCAGCCGCTCGGAAACAGAGGAATCGGCGTGGGGAAGGGCAGAAAGGAGAACCGCTCACGCGTTGTAGCCCATTGTGTGGTGTAAGTGGGAGTGGGCGTTGGTGTTGGTGCGGGTTGGGCGGGTGCAGGAGTCGAGTCGCCCTCGGTTTTCATGGCAGAGTTCTGTTGGCTCATAGGGGCATACGAGAGGGCTGTAGATTCTGAGGCTTGAATCAGGCTGCTCGCTGGCGGAGACGATGAGGAGTGGCTAGTAGGACGTGCGCGCGGTGAGGCAGCCACCCGCGCTATTGAGCCTTGCAGTGGCTGAGGTCCTCTTGGATAGGACCCCGGAAACTTGAAGGCACTCGATTCTGGTCGACGCGGACTTTCGCCGTGTCAGAAGTTGTGGGGCAGAGACATCCGTCCTGCCTGGCCATCTCGTCCACATCCACACCACATCCCTTGCAGCGCTCGGGAACACACTATGCCTACTCTCTCTGACCCCCCTGGCCCTTACGAGGTCGGGGCGACAACCTTCACACTACCCGTCTCGCCGCGCGGAATCGGTTCTTCGAAAATACGGACAAGTTCAGGGACACTCGAGCCGGCTCTGCAGCTTGAGGAGGTTGCATTCACCGCATTCTACCCTACCTCTCTGAAACGTTCCCCTCTGCCGAAGTCATTCCGCAAGGGGCTTCACTGGTTGACGCGGTAGGTACTTCGGCAACCTCGCACGTCTGATGCTATCCCCATCCACCAATACTTTCGCACATCCCACACCCCATCGTCGACTCCCTGAGCTCCATACAGCGCCTCCTGAAAGGGAGTGTTGGCGAACTCGATCACTTGTGCTGACCCTACGCCAATGCATCGCTCTTCTGTAGGCCATTGCGCGATGCGGTGCAGGGCTACGCCCACTTTGCTGGTCCGAATTTTCGTTTCACTTCCCTGCGGTACCGATGGGGTACACAGAGCGGAGCTGACGCCCTCTGGCCGCGCATGCAGGGATCTCGGCGATGCTCGTTTGGCCTCTGGTTCTTTTCTTCGGATCTCAGCTTAAGGTCAGCCATTCTTCCCTCCCGTTATCTTATCTGATTACGGACAAGCCTTGTGGATGCGGGCTGCTGTGTAGATCCCTGTATATCTGAACGCTCCGCCGCTTTCGCACGACCCTGCGACACAGGCTAGCATCAACGATGCATCAAGTTCCGTACCGAAGTCGACGAGCCCACCCTGGCCGCTTGTCCTCTTCTCCCACGGGCTGGGGGGAGGTCGCACGACGTACAGGTCTGCTCGTCTGCTGCGATCAATCCTGGAAGAACCGAAGCTGACGCTTGGGCAGTCAGCTGTGCGCCCACCTAGCGTCTTCCGGTAGGGTCGTCTTGGCCCTCGAACATCGTGATGGCACAGGCCCGGTCTTCAGGACGCGATCCGTCGATACTAGGACATCTCATAGGGGTCTCTACCTCCGTCCAGAGGATGTAATGTGGGCGATCCAGTGCTCGATTATAATAGATTGGTGGATGCTAATTGTACATCCACATCCAGCTGGGACGAGGAGGCGCCGCCGGAGGACACGAACCTAGCACTGCGTGCGGAGCAATTAGAATTCCGGCGATGGGAGGTTTACCTCGCATACCATGCCTTTCGCTCCCTCACCGGCGAGGGAGAGCACCAGTCATTGCTGCGCGTTGATGGAGCGTCTATACTTGGGGAGATATGGAAGGGTGTCGCCAGGTGCGACAAAGATGTTGCGCTTGTTGGCCATTCGTTCGGAGGTGCCACAGTCGTAAGTTCCATGCTCTCGAAACTGGCCTCAACAAACTCATCACAAAATTATGTTGCGTTCGCGTTCTGTAGTTCTCGACCTTGTCCAATCCTCCTCCAAGCACGGATACTCGTCCGATTCCCATCTCCCATGCGCTCGCCCTTGACCCATGGCTGGAACCCCTCCCGTCCCCGGGTCCTTCACCCGTCGCATCCGCTAACGATAAACATCCCAAGATGTTCGTGATGAATGCAGAGGGGTTTACGTTGTGGAAGGACCACTTTACTCGTCTTCAAGACCTCGTGCGGGCGTGGGACGGTGGCCGTCTGATCACGTTTGGTGAGACTGTTTCGCCCACACTCTGATCACTTTTGCCTGAACATCATCGTATTGTGTTTAAAGTGGGCGCCACGCATCTGTCCTTCTCGGATTTCCTCGTCATGATGCCGCGCCCTCTGCGAGATGCCTCTGCAAAGTCAAACCTCCGCTCTATAAACAATATCGCGCAGTCTTTCTTGGATGATGACCTAGAAGAGGCTCTACACGGCCTGACGACGCGCAAGATGGAAATTCATTGGGTCGATCCGTCGCGGTGGTCGCGGAACAAGAGGAGGAAGCGGAGGTTGGTGGGGAATGTCGGAGATGTGGTCTTACACTAGACTTTCAGGTAGAAGGAGGTTCACTCTCGTTCGAAGATTCAAACGTGGATCTACATGCATGCTATTGATGTATCTCATCCCCAGAGGGAACGTCACGTACTACTTATCGACGCGAAGGGGGCTCATGTGCGATTAGATTAGATTGCATTTAGACGCGTTATTTGACGCTGTTTGCAGTAGATTCGGCCATCGATGACTCGTATTTACGGACCTCCATCCATCTACACCATCCGCACCTTTGACCCATAGAATGCCCCCCAAGGCGACCCCGAGCGTGTCACCCGAGACAGCCGCGCAGATCGAGCTCTTCAAGTCCATCGGCCTGACCCAGGCGAAGGCTGCAGAGGCCGCAAAGAGCTCTAAAAGCGCAGGGATATTGACCGAGTTGATCGAGAAACATGATTTAGTCAATAAGGGATTAGAAGAAAAGCAGGCGGGCCTCGTAGCGGCACTCGCTGTGCAGGGTGGAAAAGTTGGAGAAGCAGAGAGGGGCTATGTGCTCGATGCAGTTCTGGATGAACGACTGAAGAGCGTTGATCAGGTGAACGGTGAGCATTTTTGTCATTTCTGCCATCGCCCTGGCCCGCGTTGCACGCTGTTTTTGGAGCGGCATATCTTTGTTGTATAGGTGCTTATGGGGCGCCGTGCTTAGTGGGTTCTGTTTGTCTTCTGAACAGCTGCTACGAAATATCTCGAATCGCATCCGCTCCCCGTGGACACCAAGGCCTTCGATGAACATTGCGGCGTTGGTACGATCCTCTCTTATCTTGACTCATCATTGTTCGACTTCAACGGATTCCTGAAGGCTTCAGCATCACGCCCGAGGAGCTGTACACAAAAGCCTTGGAGTACATCAAGACCAATGCGGTGTCGGGTTGGGCGAACCTCGGTGCCGTCATCGGCAACTTGAAAACCTCTCCCGAGCTTCGATGGGCGAACCCTCTCGAGCTCAAGAACACCGTGGAGCGCGCCTTCTCAGAGACATTCGGCGCAAAAGAAGCTGCAAAGCCCAAAGCCAAGGTCAGTGCATTTGTCCTCGAGCACAGCCATGCAAATCTCACAGCTGTGCTTGATCCAATCACGATCACGATCACGTAGGAGTCAAAGAAGGACAGCGCACCCAAAGCCAAAACGGCAGATTCCTCAGCAGGCGCGGCTTCTACGAGTACCAAGGTCGTCTTCGAGGAGGGTTTCCTCGGAAAGCTCCACAAGCCGGGCGAGAATCCACAGATTAACGCTGGGCTTCGTGATGCCCATCTCGCCGCCACGGGCGGGCTCGTCTACACGCGCTTCCCTCCAGAACCCAATGGGTTCTTACACATCGGCCATTCCAAAGCTATTTTCGTCAGCTTTGGGTACGCCGCGCATCATGGAGGGAAATGTTACTTGCGGTATGACGACACCAATCCCGAAGCCGAGGAGGGGCGATACTTCGAAAGCATCTTGGAGATGGTGCGATGGCTAGGATACGAACCCTGGAAGATCACGTATTCGAGCGATTACTTCGATCGACTCTACGAGTTGGCGGTGGAGCTTATTCGGCGGGATAAAGCATATATCTGTCACTGTACAGGTGCGCGCATCGCGTTCGAGGCTCGTGTCGGGTTGATTCTTAAGGATGACTAGGTGAGGAGATCCACGCGCATCGTGGTGGCGACGATGGAGGTCCACGAACTGCCTGCAAGCATCGCACAAGGCCCGTCTCCGAGTCCTTGCAGGAGTTTGAGAACATGAAAAACGGGAAATACAAGCCCGGAGAGGCGATTCTTCGCATGAAGCAGAACTTGGAGGACGGGAACCCGCAGATGTGGGACCTCATCGCATACCGGGTTTTGCTCGCTCATCATCATCGGACGGGAGACAAGTGGAAAATATATCCCACATATGACTTCACGCACTGTTTGGTCGACAGTTTCGAGAACATCTCGTAGGTATCCTCCGTCTGGCGGATGGTGCTCGTACTGATCATTCATTGCAGGCATTCGCTCTGCACGACCGAGTTTATTGCATCACGGGTCTCCTACGAATGGCTTTGCGACGCGGTAGAAGTCTACAAGCCAAGACAGTCAGAGTTCGGTCGGCTGAATCTCCAGGGTTCCGTTATGTCAAAGCGCAAAATCCTCGCCCTCGTCAACGAGGGTTACGTGCTCGACTGGGACGACCCTCGCTTGTACACCCTAATCGCCCTCCGGAGACGCGGCGTGCCCCCTGGGGCTATCACTTCTTTCGTCAGCTCTCTTGGGGTCTCCACCGCGCCTTCCAACATTCAGCTCGCTCGGTTCGACCAGTCCATCCGTCAATACCTCGAGAATACCGCGCCCCGGCTCCTCATGGTACTACGTCCTCTGAAAGTGACGATCGAGAATTTGCCAGAGGGTTATGTCCTCATGGTCGAGAAGCCTCTGCACCCGAAAGTTCCAGAACTAGGGACGACGACGATTCCGTTCACGCGCACCGTGTACATCGATGCGGACGATTTCCGCGTTCAGGATTCTCCAGATTACTTCCGTCTTGCGCCTGGAAAGACCGTCGGCCTCTTCCAGGCCCCTCATCCGATCACTTGTACCTCGTACAAGACGGACCCTTCGACTGGGGCTGTCACCGAGTTGATTTGCAAGCTTGAGGATGGCAAGGACGGCGCGGCGGTGAAGAAGCCAAAGGCGTTCATTCAATGGGTTGCGGAACACGCGCCCAGCGGAAGCCCAGTTCGCGTCGATGAGACCCGCATCTTCCACCGGCTATTCAAGAGCGACAACCCGCTCGCTGCTGTGCCGGACTTCAAGGCGGATGTGGATCCCAACAGCTTGGAAGTCGTGAAGGGTGCAATGATCGAGAGCGGGTTCTGGACCTTGGCAAAACGAGCATACGCAGCTGCGAAGAAAGAAAGCGTGGAGCGGACGGAGAAGGCGCTGGAGGAGAATCCCGGCGCGAGTGGTGGGGACGCGGCACACCGTGGGGATACACCGGTGGCGACGAGCGAGCAGCTGGTGGGGAATGAGTGCGTAAGGTTCCAAGGCCTGCGTGTGGCATATTTCGCGCTCGATAAGGACGCGAGAGCTGCGTGCCTCGACGAGCCGGGTGCGAGTTCCCCTGGACGAAGGCAGGGTGACTACATTGTGCTGAACAGGATCGTCAGCCTGAAGGAGGATTCGGGAAAGACAGCATGATAGGAGCTTTTTCGGTTCATGTGTTTTGGTAAAGGTACGAAATATACTGAGAGGTAATAGAACCCTTCTATCAGCGATTTCTGCGAGGGGCTCTCAAATTGGGCATCTGTGATAAATGTGGGTTCGAGCCCAGAGATCCAGAGCCTTGCACAACCCATTCGATATATCCATTGAGTTCATCACTCGCGGGTTGAGGGGACTTGCCTTGCGATCACATTCGAAGCTACATGGGTCAAGATGAATTTCATCTTGATTGGCTACACACCTAAAATTACACAGTAATGAAACAGATTGATGGGATAACGGTCTGTACCCTTCAACGTTGTCTGCGAGAAAGGGAAACCCGTAAAGCAGGCTTTTTCACGACATAAAAGTCCTGTACACCATCCTCCCATCGCTCCATCTTGGGCTCCTTGGGTGCGAAAGAGAAGTTCTGCAGTAACCAGCAGACAACCATACGCATCTCGAGCAGTGCGAGGTTCTTACCCGCACAGATGGTGGGACCGAATGAGAACGGGAAGAAAGCGGCGGTGTTGTGAACGTGTGTCCGACCGGTGCGATGGCTCGCGGTTGAACCCGTGTGTGCTTGCTCAGTGCTTTCGGTCAACCAACGCGTAGGAAGGAAGGAATCAGGGACCGGCGAGAAATTTCGTGGGTCTCGATGAACGCTGTACGTGTGAATGAATAGCTGCGTCCCCTCAGGGATGATACTTAAGGCGAATTAATGATACAGCCGCTGTAAAGCCGGGGAAAACAGACGCTTACTATTGACCAATCACTTTGGCTCCTGCACCGCGTAGAACGGACCGCTGGGAACCGCTGGGAACCGGAGGCTGCAAACGCATAGCCTCATTACTAAAATCAGAGTCAATCAAGTGTGATCGGTAGCCACAGGATGGTTCCGAGACCCACATGCACGCATTCAGGTATTCCATACCGGCCATCTTGACAGCATCAAGAGGTTCCTCCCCTTGAGGAAATGCGGAGTCAACTTCAGCCTGTAGACGGGCATAGGCGGTTTTGTCCGATAAGAGATAGTACAGAAGTGCTGTGAGCACCGTCGCAGTTGTGTCAGAGCCAGCGATAATAGCGAGGGAGCCGTCCGCAGCGAGAACAGAAGGCGGAGGACGCGCGGGCTCGACGCCTTCTTCGTCACTCTATTATCGGAGATTCATTGAGTACAGATAGAAGATGACTGCCGAGGCATCATACCAGGTGGTAGAACAAATCCTTGCGAGTAGCTCCAAGCTTCAATCGTCTCGCCACATTGACACGGGCAAAATTACGCATGCGTTCAATAATTTGATCCTGCCATCCAGGCAATCGATTGAGGAGACTGAGGATCCACGAGGTATGCCCGAGAATGGCGGCAAGTCTGTGAAAAGACAGGTGTTAAAAAATGATCAAGAAGTGACCATAAGAATAGTGGAGAACACGCACTCCAGGCCGGCTTCAAAAATATGCCAGACCCCTTTCACATCCCCTCCATCTGCCATCAGCTCGAAACCGCCACCAAAACTGAATGTGGAAATCAGAAAGGAGCTAGAGGATAGTCAAGCATACGTACGCCATGTCTCCCATAAAATCGGTTCTAGTGAAGTGGAGACTCATCGTTACAGTCCAATGAGGTAGAAGACAAAAACTTACGTGAAATAACTCAACCATGCGCTTATGTCCACAGTAGCCACACCTTCATTGACATCTTTAACTTTCTGTTCAAAGCACTCTTGAAGTTGACGGCATCTCTTAGCGATGATGACTTCGTATTCTTTGAGGGCAGCACTTGTAAACCCACGATTCCATGGCTTTCTGCGGTGCGCATGTACTGAGGGGTCACGCTGGCCTACTAAAGAAGGTGGCTGCGAGCGGTTGTCCCACCCTGGTTAGATGCCGTCAGCGGACAATGTAGTCAAAAGGGGCAGTGACGTACATGGTCCCTTCGGAAGACCAGTGGTGCCTAGGACTGGTTGAATCGCCGCAGCGTCGCGAATAGACAGTTCATTGGGTCCTGTTAACTAAAATAAGTCGATTGCCATTCATGTCATGATGTCTAAGTCTTACCGACGCGGACGATATCTCCGTAGCGGTCGTGCAACGCCCTGTAATAGAGGTGCTGCTTTCCGGTCGCACAAACGTATGAAGCCCACCACTTCGACACTTTAGCAAGCGTTGGGCCCTTGAAGTTTGCGAGCGGGTGAAGCGGAGATAGCCGGTAGGCGGTGGTATAAAACAGGATGAGCAAAAAGTAAGATGTAAATGCACATATCGAAGCCTTCGGTTTTGTGGAGAAAAATGGCACGAGGAGCAAGCTCAAAGCACTTGGGATGATGCCCAGAAGAATAATCAAGGGGAGAGGGTGCTGTGGCTCGTAGCGCTTGAAACACAAATATGAAGCCTACAAATCACATTCATCAGCTTAACAAATCCAAGAGATTTTAGACCGCCGGCGACTGACGCACCAAGCTAGTTGCAAGCATGATTGCAATTGCATCGCTTGTCACGAGCAAGGGCACGATGCTGATCAGTGACATGGTAGAGAGTTTTGCAGGGGGAGAACAAGATGGACAGAATTGACGGAGGATATAGGAGAACCTTGGTAAGGAGAGTCCTATATATGCTGAATCTGCCATGCAGCAAATAGTCATAAATTGATTGTATCACCGTCGGGCGTCGTAGAATCCGTACCCGAGGTCCGGAATCAAATCGAGATGCTGGGGTAAGCCCCCATACCTGAGTGCCACAGAATTACCGCGTAGAAGGACCAAGTTTTGGGTCGGATGTCAGAGGAGCCGATAGCGAGGTTATATTACTCCTGACAGAGTGGCCCCGACGCCTGAATATCATTTAGAACCGCTCAGCGCCAAGATATCCGGTTCCGCATAGATTATGTCTGTAGGAACGTGCAGTTCAGTGCAGTGAACAAGACCTCAGCGCTCGCATTCAGCAGTCTAGTGACTAGGTTCCACCGTTCCATCATACTCTGGTAGGAAACAAGGCAGGATCGCCACAATTATTTATGTTCAATACAGGTTCTAGGTCAAGAGAAAGACGGGCAAACGATAGGAGACAGAGCATACCTGTTCAGGGTTTTGGACTTTCTGTGGTAATGCCGGTAAGTCGTTGTTGTTGTTGGGGCGATCGAAGTCGTGACAGAGGTGTCCGGAGGGCATGTGACAGACGTTAAGGAGAGGCGCCTCGCTGACTACGGAGTCTCTTACACTGAACCACCTTGGGCATTTTCAGTGTTTTCTCTCCGCATTCATCGACGATCGGATGGGGTGTAATCATTCATATGAAAAACTGGTGAACTTAACATCCTCGTGTCTTGCTTCTCTGTGCCGCTCAGACTGAGCCATGAATACCGGACGGTCAGATGGCGAGTTCATGTGGCGAGAGACTATTGAGTTGTGAGGCTACACTCTTCGGACTTCTGCCGGCTAACATACCAGTCTGTGTCCTCTTCTTGCCCTCCTGCCCATTACGGAAACTGGGAAACTTGTTCGAGGTAGAAGGATTGATCATATAAGGCTCGGGGCACTGGCCCTGTGACTTTCATGTAAGGGACTTTCAGGTTGACTCTGCATATGCCATTGGTGCTGAGGATATTGCATCAGATATTTACGCCTGCCTTCCTCCATCCAGCTCTTCAGCGCAAGAGGGACGATCGAATCGGTATCTACGTCATTCGAATGACCTAGGCTCAGTTGCACGTTCACTGTGAAGACATCGTGCAGGGACCTCGGGTAAGTGTAGCCGAGCTCGTGCGCTTCGCTCGATAATTGCGTGCCCAACGGGATAACTCAAGCGCGCAGAATGTATATAGTTCAGTCATCACCTGTTGACTCCCGGCTTCCATTCACCAATCATACCACGCTGCGGGTACCTGCTAGTCAACCGACAGTTACTCGAATTCTTACCGGTATGCAGCGTATAAACCCCTTATTGTTTTCTACCGACTTCACGGGCTCTTGTCCAGAGTTCGTTCAATTTTGGGTTCAAAGAGTACTCGGAACGTCACCGTCCTCGTGTTACTGTAATCAAACGCTAGGATCGAGGTTTGTCATATTACCGTGTTCAGTGTGCTATTCTCCCACCGCGTTCGAACCTCTCCAATATCCGCTTTGGCATATCTGCTCTATAAAAAAAGCTTAGTGCTTTCTTATACTTTCTCGATGTTCCCTTCGCCGGGACCCATACGACATATATAGGTTCATTTTGGCATTGTACCTATTCGGGAGTGTTGCAGCCGATTGGGACTGTTACATCGACCAATTCGTTATTGGCAATTTGGCATTACTGTGAAAGTACCCTGCCAAGTTTTCACGACTGAGTCCGTGGCAACATGCTCAGTCTGACCTTAAGCGCTTGAGCGCTTGAGTAATTGTCTTTGATACTGAAGTAGAATACATGAGTCCTTATCATCTCCTAAAAACGCCACACATTGAAGTGTCTCTTCCCAAACGTCAAGAGTCAGTATTCCTGAGTTTCCTCCTCTTCATCCACACCCTCCAGAAATTTCACTCCCTCCCGTTTCGCTTCCATTATAGCCTCCGCTTCCTTTTCCTCCGCAAATCTGACGAGGTCGGTCAAGATTTCGCGTTGTCCCGTGACATAGTCCTTTATCATCTCCGCGACGTCTGACCTGATCTCTGCCTGAGGAGGGCCGGGCAGTCGTAGCAGGAGTGCAGACGACATTGATTGCAAAGTAGCGGCAGCATCGTGTGTCAGAGACCAGGTCGGGATATCGCCCTCTTCGCCCTCGGCCTGTGCCGCCTCGCGAACAGCATGCAAGATCTCGTCCCATACGCCTTCCACACCGCGTGCATCCCTCCCTACCTCCCATTTCTTACCTTCTGTGGTTGCGCCACCGATTCTGAGCACGATCGTATCGTCGGGATTATCACGGATCGAAAACCCGTAGCCTAAGATCAATTCTGAGTTGGGCTTCGGGCCGTAGTTGTTGAAGAGCTCGGATAACGCGGGTATGGGCGCGGGATTGACCAATGATATAGTGGCGTCTTCGCCGTTGACCCCAAGGAGACGAGATGATAGCGTGGAAGAACCCTGAGCGGCTTCCTTCTTCTGGTTGTGCCCCTTCCCATCGGAAGGGCTGAAGTTGACTACCCAAGAGATGGGATGGGCTCGAGCATGATTGAGCGCATCAACACCTGGCAGAAGCACAGGGTACGAAGATGGCCCGGTAACAAGCGACGGCGCGGGCGCAAGGAGTGTTGAAGGGAAGGCCCGAGAGGACAGATATGTTGCCGCAGTGAGGTAGCGGTCCCTGTGGCGCGGTGGCGTATCATGAGCAAATTTTAGCCCGATTTTAAGATTTATGATTAAATGAACGTACCATGTGAATGAATCGGCCCAGCTTCTGTTCGCTTGTGAGATAGAGGTCTGACATCGCGACCACTCTTTCTCCCACTCGTTCCGGCGGTCCAGGGTTGCCCCGTACAGGTTCGTGCCTTTGAGGGCGTCAAGCTCTGTAGAAGTGAAATGCAGAGGAGTCCGCAACCGTTCCAGGGGTGGAAGGGTCCTCAAGTAGGGCGCGTGTGCAAGGGCGTCATATCTACGATAAATGAGCCCGGTTAATATGATATCCTACGATCATCGACCGAGAAAAACTTCAGACACCAGGTCTTCGGCTTTCTTTAAAAAGATATAATTTCAAAAGAAAAATCTGCCCGACGGGTAAGCACCACGCTTTAGGGCGTACGATGGACAACAATTTAAAACAATTTAAACAAACCCGGTAACTCGCCGCGTGTAATATAGCGTCTCACGCGGAGAAGTCGATTCTGCCCACCAAGAAAGGAATGAGCACATACCGTTCGGGTTCAAGTATCCAATGAAAACAGATGTAGGCACAAATTAATTGGCGCTCAGACCAGTCGCTGATGATTGTTTCATTTTGAAGCAACGTCAATAGAGCAGTCCGAGATAAGTTTGGTGTGATCACGAGTGAGAAAGGGCACGTCACGATGGTAGTTTCGGGCTCAAGCGCATCAACAGTGATGACTGTATGACCAGAGTCCACTAGAGAAATGCTCGATAACCTTCAGAGACTACAGAGAAGCTATATCAATGGACATACCAGGGGCATATCGAACGTGGGGATCTAGGTAAGCACCGTTTGCGGTCATCCATGTCCTGAACTCGATGATATGCTTGGGCTCAATGATCACTCCATGCTGAAGAGAGTCTACTGGCATGATATGGGATCCGGGTTTGCCTAGAATACACTTGGTGGGTCAAAGCCAACACAGTTCCGCAAGAGTCTGTAGTACCTATTCTAACGCCAGAGTCAGGGGGGCTAGCTTTCAGTCTGCTGGCGAGATGTGGAACGTTGAAGGAGCGAAGGAGTCTCGATCGAATTCGCGGGGTTTCTGTCAGTGGGTGACGGGGGTCCCGCCTGAGCTCCTGAATCGGGGTTAAGGCTGGTTAAGACCATAGCCTACTCGGCAAGCCCGGGCCGCATCTACGAGTCATGACTGCTACGCGGTCTTCCAAGTCCTTGTCGACTCATCCTTCCCTGTGAGTACCATCTATTTCCTTTCCAGACCTGCCAGGTAAGGTTTGCTTTCTCAATACATGTTCTGGCACCAGCTGATAAAATATCAAAGACCGAGAATGCCGACAACAACACTTCACTTCGATGCCATGTCAGTGACACACTCACTTTCAATTCTCTTCAGGCGCGGTACTGATTCACACATGACCATAGTCTTTTTGATATGGATGGCACCCTTGTCGACTCGACTGCAGGTGTTCTAGGTGCATGGGAGATCTTCTCCAAGACGTACCCCGGCTTCCATGTCCCTGATATATTGAGTTGTACGTTTAGTCCATGTCTACCTATACGTTCCAGTTTTCAAATGTTATTATATAGCTGCTCACGGTGTTCGCACTGTCGAGAACCTTCGCAGATTCTGTGGTATCGAAGATCCTGAGGAACTCGAGGTCTGACTCTTTGACACAGTTTACTGATAGAAAGCATTCAAATGTCATGTAGAGAGAGGCCGTACGTTTTGAAGAAGCAATCGTTTCCTCGTCAAAGGACAATGGGGGGCAGGGAATTATACTTCTCCCAGGTGTTCGTCAAATAATTGATGAGGTACCCCGCTATACGCTCTTCAGTCAACATCATGCTGATTTGTTGCAATCACAGCTCGCACCAGGAGCAAAATACCCGACACCATGCTGGACCATATGCACGTCCGCGACGTCTGTTTATGCTCGCAAGGCATTGGCATCTGTCGGGATAGAGATTCCTGACGCCATTGTCTACGCTGAGGACGTCAAGCAAGGAAAGCCACAGTGGGCATTTACTTCTTCGTTTTGAGAAGCATTTATATCTGATGGACACACATAGACCGGATCCTTACCTTCTCGGAGCCAAACGGTGTGGCGTAGACCCTAGGAATTGTCTGTGTCAAACATCTATGTGCAACGTGTTATGTTTGAGCTCATCCTGATCCCCGATGATAGGCCTCGTTGTCGAAGATGCGCCAGCTGGTGTACGGAGTGGTCAGGCCGCAGGTTGCAAGACCCTTGGCTTGATCACTTCTCATACCCGTGAACAGATGCTCGCAGTGAACCCAGATTTCCTGGTTGATAACCTGGCAAGGTGCGCCAATTCCAGACAGCCATTAGATCAACATTGCTGATGACTGTGCAGCGTCACTATGAAGCGAGCAGAAAAGGGAGTGATTGTGACGATCACCACTCTATAGACATGACATAGTCGCAAGTTGGCATAGATGCGCTCACTAATTTTAGATCCGGAGGCCATATTATAGGACTAGGTCGGAAGGCTGCCGGAGCTAGAGAATGGTGCTCTAGGACACCATATAGAGCTGTTGAGCGGCAGGAGTATATCGACGCACGTACAGAATCGACTGGTAACTAGAACGTAACCGACCTCATTTCTACAAATATAAAGGGGCTACTTCGGTTTCAGATACAGTTCAACAGGTCGTCGAAATCCTAGCGAAAAGATTATGACAACATCTCAAATGAAAGATTTCAATAAGAGTGGACTTACTGCCTTCTCCAGCAATGCCTAAGCGTTCCATGGATCCGAACCCGATTTCCTTCAACAAGCGCTCAAAATCGGCGGGTTGGATCTTGAGACTTTTCGCATTTTCTTGCAGCAGCTAACCAATCGAAAATATTGGCAAAAACTCATATCAGGAAATCGAACACGTACTGGATCAAGCTTGCGCGCTTTTGTGTATGAGTCCCACTGTTGTGGCTCAAAGACAAATGTCCCTCCAGGTCTCAGTGCATCATATACTCGATGAAAGAAACGTCGGAGGCCAGTATCGCCGCCGTTCAGATGTATCCATTTCGACACGGAAAGCCTATGTTTGTCGTATGTCAAGCTAGTGGCATCTGACCAAAGAACATGAGGACTCACGCCAGAATAACATCGTAGCCTTCCGTATCCTCTGGGATTACCTCATGGACCCAATCGGCGCACCTGAACGATATATTATGAGGAAACGTGCCTGTATCTCCAGAGATATCGGACGGCAGAATTGGCAGCTGTCCAAACATAAGTTGGCAAGAAGCAGGGAAGTAATTGGGCTCGGGAGGATCCGTCGATAGCGAGGCGGGGGGGGCTTCTCGTGGGCGTTTATTCGATGGGGGAAGCACGGCCAAGGGATTTGGGCGGGAAGAATCGACAGGTGCTTGCAAGCTCCAAACAACTCGACGTCGTTTCCAAGCCATTCGGACCAGAGTTTCGTCTATGTCGACGCCCACAACACGCCGTGCGGCCCATGACTGTGCTGTAAACCGTTAGTGCGAGAAAGTGATATAATATGAAGGTCCGCGCACCAAGCTCGCATGATACCCACCCCTCGTTGCACCCTATATCCAAGACGCGCGCGCCGACGAGAAGTTCGCGGGGAAGAAGGACGAGACGAGGATCATACGGAAGCGGGTTATGGTGGTATCTAGCACAGAAACGTGAGTCTGCACGTAAACTGACAAGTGCAACTCCGAACCTATGATAGTTGTGATAGTTCCCGTGAGTCGGTGTATTGGGGCTAACAGATGTCATTGTCGCTCAAGTTTCGTCGACAGATGCTCTTTGGATAAAATCTATGGATCGTTACTTTTTGTTGTCTAATGAGAGTGTAAGTTACATACGATACTTGAGTTTGCTTGCGCCTATGTATCGCCCATCCGGCAGAGTGGGATCGTAAGAAATTGCAGTTGCCCCAAGAGCGGGGGGTGTGGCAAGAAGTTGATGCTAGTTGATGCACAGAATCTTACGGCCCGACATTTTGTAGGGGGACCATCCACGTCGGAGGTTGAAGAAGAATCGCCAACATTGTTGCCTTCGGAAGACTAGGACCATGCATCGTCGATCACCTCCGAAAGCTCTCTCGTGCATCGCGATAAGTCGGCCGCCATGAAAACACGATCTCATAGTATGCATGCTAGATAGTGTTCACATATACAGATATATAATGTATATGAGAGCTGCAAAGGGAGTAAAAGGACTCATAACCATTATCGGAAGCGATAGAAAAGGCCATGATAAAATAAGTTGACAGCGAAAAGGAAGAGGTTGGCACTTGGTAGCTACTGTCCATATATGTCCGGTCGTTGTAATGGTTAGATGGACGGGTCAACTATGGGACGATCAACGACCAGTGACTCGGACATTTGCCTTCGAACCTCGAAGATGGATGAACGAAGGCTAGGAGATATGAATGCTCATTGGAGAGAATGAGCTTCACCCAGAGCCACTTGGTGCCAAATGTTGGGAAGATCCAAGACATCGTTGTTGATTTGCTAGGGGATTGAAAGGGGCTGGCATTGGGAGGATCTCGAGTCTAAAGAGAACGAACGATGCACTTAGTCCTACGTACTCAGCACAATTTATTGTCCTTCTCATATGACACTCTGTCAAGAAAATCACGACTTGTAATTGCGAGCGCAAGGTCAGTCAGTAAGAGCATAGTCATGCCCTCGCTGAGCAGTGCACACTGCAGCCTGCGCTACGAAATGAGTTAGCGAGATGATTATTTGGAGGATGGGGAGATGCAAGGGGTACGGACCTTACAACATTACAGAGGGCATTTATCTAATCATGATCGAGGAAAACCCTGGAAGTATGGGGAATATAGACTGCATAAAAATCACGGTATAGATGCTGCTATCAGATAGCCATCGAGCGAAGAGCGGCGGGAGTCTAGAGAAGGAGGCAACCAGCGATCCAAGGTGTTGTAGTTAGAAATGAGAGGCCGCCTGAGAAAGTGGAGGGGTAGGCGGTGAGGTCAGTGGAGAGCTCGGTAGCTGGAAGCACTTGTTCTTGACGTTCTTGACGTTCTTGACGTTCTTGACGTTGGATTGGCACGGGGAACTGGGCTGCGGTTTGAGGGAGCATCAGGGAAGGCGCATGGGGAGCAGGGATATCTGAATAAAAAAATAAAGAGAGGTGCAGCGCGAGAGAGGGGGAAGAGGAGAGTGCCATTGGGCGAGAGGAGAGAGACTTCGGAGCCTCAAAAAATAAATTGGAGGACCGCGGAGACCTTCCCGTCCAGCGCGAGTGACGGCGAACGGCCCGCCCGCTTCCACCACGTTTCCATCTACGTCCACAATGCTCGTTCCCTCAAGGAAACGTTCGCGCTCTTGTCATTCATCGTCGACAAAGCCACAGTCACCGCGGGTTATTCTAGTTCTTGATTCGGCTCCGATGCTCACTTGACGAGCACCGGACGGGCACGGGTAGTCTCCGATATCTAACGGATGGATTACCCTGGTTTCCGGCCTCCAGCTTCATGTCTTCAGTCTCTTCGTCTGTACCACTCGCGCCTCCATTTGGTGCCCTTTCATCGATGAGAACCTTGACGAGGAATCGGGCACGCTCTGGCACGCTGTGCACATCTGAACTGTGACCTAACGCGACTGTGATTCAGGTAGATTGTCGCGACATCCCAAACTTCTTGGTGCACTTTGCAGTTTTCTACTTGCTTGATAACGGTCCCATACGACGTTTATCACTCACTTGGTCCGAGTCAGGATCAAAGTAGACCACGTTCAATAAATCCCGCTCAAGGGTCGGGCTTTGAACGCTTGTTAAATTCCTCGTCAAGTGTAGCATATATGGTGAGTTTTTCATCCTCAAAGCTCTGTGCATGGGTGTCTTGCTTGAGAGCAATGGATCACGCGAAGGGCTGGTTCTTCGTTGTTCACATCAGACCGAGTGTATGTCACGACGTCACGCTGTGAATGTGACATAGTAATATGCATGCGGTCCGGCCAGCCTCGCGTTCATCGACGCGTGGTCGAGAAAGCCAAGGCAGGCGGTGAACGTCCACAGCATGAAGACTGTGGAATGGTGAACTCTCAGGACTGGGTGCAGGCTGGGATTTGGCATGAAGAGCCTGCAAGGGCAGGGTTCAGCATCATCATGAGCTTCTCCCGATTCAGAATGCAGCCCTCTCGCACTGGCTTCACGAAACTGGCTCAAGAGAGGCAGCTGTTTGGCCAGTGCGAAGGAGGAGCACTCTTCCGCGCGAGGATTAGGCTCCCGATGATGGAGCAAGGTGGGGATACACGTTCCATTTTGCCCTTGACCATCCAGTAATGGTGTCGAACCCGCTAACGGAAGCTTCGACTTTAGAAATGGAGAGCTCCAGACTGCATGTTGGGCAAGTCCGTCAGCCTGCGGTTCGCCTCGCCAGAGACATTCGGGTTTACTCGTAAGCGGTCAGGTCGCAGAGAGTTGGTGTTCAAGTGCTCGGAGTACGCGTTTGTCGATGAGGATGTCTGCGTAGGGAGGCATCGTAGGCGCCTTTGGTCCATAGTGGCGGATACGGCGGCCTTGTTTACGACTTCTTCGTTCCAATTACGAGTTCACCGCTCCTTCATAAAGAGAAATCCCCCTTGCCGGCATGCGCTATCCCTCGACCGACCTCCCACCACCACCTCCCCTAAAGCCACAATGGTAGAAACGCGTGAAGTCTCGTCCGATGAGCCGTCTTCGACTGAGGGAGACGACGAGTACGACGTTTATCTCTTCTGGCCGTCGCTCCGACGCACGGAGCGTGCGTTCTCGACGAATGAACATAGTATTTATGGAGTACGTTCTTTTTTCTACTCGTACGCCGCTTGGGACTGGTCGAGCTGTTTCTTACAACGCGTTGTTTGCCAGCCTGTCGCGCCGTCCTTTGGCTATGTCGACTATTTTGATGGGCTGTCTTACCTGCCCCCAGTACGTTGAAGGCTTGCCGCTTTTCAAACCTTGGGGACTTGACGCTAAAAATCAGTCACCGCTCTCGTTTGCGGGGCCTTCCGACTTTCGCTTCCCTAATGTCGCAAAAGATGGCCAACCTGACGCTCAGTCCCAGTCCCAGTCTCAAGCCCAGTCTGAGTCTCAATCCGAATCGCAGCCCGCGACTGGGTACAGCAAGCTCTTCAAAATGGGCTTGTTTTTGGTGAGTATTCGATGCTTGATCTTCCATTCCACCCTCTCCTCTTCACCGTCTCTGCACATCGCTTTGCATTCTTCGTCGACCGAATGCAATGAACTTATAATTTCGCGCTGACGCGACGTTTTTCTGGATCACGATTGTGTGCAGCAGGTTAGCTATCGCGTCGATCGCGTCTGGGACAAGGTCCGCGTGATCTTTCAAAAGGCCAGATTGTAAGGCCGCCGTACACACAGCACGAGTCACGACATCTACGCGTCCATAAATAAACGAGGAGTTCACTGCCATAGGCCGCTAGCTTTTTTGTGTTACATCTTAGAAGTTAGGCAAGGGCTCGGTTGTATTTACGATTGTACATAGAGTTGTGAGCAGGATTTGGTGTCAGCTACATTCAGGTTTTACTCTGACTGGTCTTGACTTAGTAAGTTATATAAGATCATCACGTCAGCATCCTTATCTTTCCGCAACGGCTTCGAATCCTCGTTCATCACCGCTTTATTGGGTGCATATGATGTTCATTGTTTCAGAGTCCACAATCATCCTGCGAAATGTTTCGATGTCAGTGTCTCAGCGCTCGCAAACGTAACTTGGGGCGTTTTATCAATGGGTGGTCGATGTGATCGACCGTTCGAAAGCAAAAAGTCAGTGGCCAGCTTTCTTCAACCTTCTGCATTGCGACCTGCGCACTGCGGCTGTCATGTATGGCGGTCAAAGTGTCGTTTTATTCGTTCCGCACGAAATTAGAGCCCCGCACGAAATATCATTCGTGACACTTCCGCACGAAAGTTTCCGCGTGCAAAATAATAGATAGAGCCACTTTCCGTGCACGAATTCCTTACTCAGGCTCCGGGCCGTGTCCCAGTTGCTCCAGACTGCCTGTCCCGCTTCTTGCCGCTAGTCCCGGAGCTTTCCGGAGGCGTCCCCATCGATCAGAACGGCAAGCGCGCGTCGTGCTCGTCGTTACCCACGATGAGCACAACTTCTAACTGTCCCTCCCCTGCATCTGCCGTATCCCCATAAATTTATATATCCCCAGAACCGGATTTTCATGTAGAATACAGTGGTGTTGGTTTCCCGGCGGTGTGCTCAACGTAGCGTCGGAATTTGTGAGAATTTGACACTGCTTATGTCATATTGGACTTCTATGGATCCGGCTGACCGGGTATAGCGGTTCCGGCTCATCCCGACTTCTGGTGCTTCCGAGGGCTCCGGGCGCGCTCCCGACGGCATGCGCGACCTCGTACCCACCGGTCCTGACGATGAGCACAAACATTTCGCTTTTTCTCCATATCCTCCAAACCAAAATTCATATATATATATATTCCCAGAGCATAATTTCTACGTAAAATACGGTAAGATTTCTTTTATCATTTTCACGATTTATTTTGTTGCATGATTGCTCAGATTACAGGGTAACATTGAATTATAATGATACGACTGTATTCTACATGAAAATACGGTTCTGAGGATATATAAATTTATGGGGATACGGCAGATGCAGGGGAGGGACAGTTAGAAGTTGTGCTCATCGTGGGTAACGACGAGCACGACGCGCGCTTGCCGTTCTGATCGATGGGGACGCCTCCGGAAAGCTCCGGGACTAGCGGCAAGAAGCGGGACAGGCAGTCTGGAGCAACTGGGACACGGCCCGGAGCCTGAGTAAGGAATTCGTGCACGGAAAGTGGCTCTATCTATTATTTTGCACGCGGAAACTTTCGTGCGGAAGTGTCACGAATGATATTTCGTGCGGGGCTCTAATTTCGTGCGGAACGAATAAAACGACACTTTGACCGCCATAGTCATGTGTCCACCTTTAGCCGTTGAGGACTCTGCGATAAGGGGAGGCCGAAGCTTCATGTTTGGAACCAGATATCAATGATGTAGTTGACTACGAAGACGCTTCAGTGACCAAGATCAGAGAGCACCAATGACCTTGTCGTTTTCCGAACGTTCCACAAAAGTTCTCGGGAATCTCTGTTTTCGTGAGTCAGCTGTACCCGATAGTTGAATGTCCAACCTCAATCCAGATTACAGCTCTTGTCACTACACCCAAGGTGTTCAGCAAGGCAAACAAGGAGCGCACGTGGACGAGGGCCTTTGGTGATTCTGCGATGCACACACTTGTAGATGCAGGATGGAACACACAACAGATGGTTTATGTCTCGGGCAGCACGATCCCCTCTACGAGAAGTGGGCCCGGCAAGCAAAGTTGGAAGTTCTCTCGGATGAGATCGGTGAAGGAGCACAGCTTTATTGGATTGTTCCCCGGAATTATGAGCGTGTATTTCTCTTTCTACATGGTGAGCACTCGTTATGCGTCAATCTTCCTGGGCATTTTAATCTAACGTACCCGTAGGGGGTGGATTCAGCTTGCCCATCAGCCCGGCTGAACACTTGTACTTCCTTCGCAAGGTCCAGAAGGACCTGCAGACATCTGTAGAAGATGTCGGTGTCACTGCACTCGAATACTGTTTGTTCCCGTCTTCACATCGTGGATTTTGCCTCATGTTCAACGTTCTAGCTTTGACTCCTGGCTCTCCGTTCCCGATGCAGCTTCGCCAGGTCAATGCTGTGATATCTCATTTGATCTCCAAGGGCACGGCGCCTGCGAACATTGTCCTTGGAGGCGATTCTGCAGGTGGAAATCTGGCCTCACAAATTGCATCCCACATCTTGCACCCTCTTCCGAACATCCCTGCGCCTGCTACATCGAGTCCTCTGGGTGGAGCGCTTCTTATATCGCCCTGGGTCACCTTCGATGACTCGTCGCCATCATTCGCCGCCCATGACAAACTCGATACCACCAGCACGGCAGATCTCAATAATCTCGCAGAGCTTGTTCGGCCAGGAATCACATCAGAGACCCGCGCGTATTTCGAGCCGTGCGCGGCTGACGACTCTTGGTGGACGGGCTTGCAGAAGGTCCTCCCTCGGATTCTCTGCACCGCCAGCGGTGCTGAGTGCTTGCGCGACCCGATCTTGGCGTTTGGCGAGACGCTGAAGAAGCACGTGAAGGACACGACAGTGGTACTCGAACAGACCGGTGTGCATGTGGATGTTCTAAGAGATTTCGGAGTAGGAGAGGGCGGGAACAGCGATGCCTACAAATTGGACATTGAATGGCTTTCTGATACGTTCAAGGGGCAGCATTAATCCTCCGGTTTGTTTGCCCACTTGACTTTTTATATTCAGCTCTTACATCGCTTTCACCTCAAGCTAATCCAGCATTCGTCGTGAGAGAGTGCAGTTCAAAAACCATCACGTATGACGCTCATCATCATGTTGTCGATGTCTTGATGTCTTGATGTCGTATTTCTTCCTCATATTTTTGTCAAAATTCAACAAACTGCTATTGGCAAGTCTCGCTTGAGCACAATCCACTGGTGACGGTGAATGGCTATGATATCATGAGCGGAGAAAAGAACAATGAGCCATAATCATGACCAGGTGCCAACAATAGTTTCAAGTTTACTAGTATACTGTTCCTACTCGGCTCATCCGAGCGATGGACCACATCGACCCAGCGATGACACCCGCCATAGCTAGCTGAGACGTGTGCTAATTTTCACAGCCTAGAGATCCAGATCGGGACGCGCTGAGCACTTGAAGTGGTTTCTAGAATTTTGTTTGGCAGCGCAGCAGCGTTCATGAAGGAGCTAACAAGTGTTCGCAGGGTTATGCCCGAGACCATGAGGATGAAACAAGACGAAGTCTAAGCGAAAGAAGGTCTTTGTTGTTGTCATCAAAGGCGGCGAACTAGCTAGAAGTTGTTAGGAACAATCACGATAGAATCAGTAGGCAGGACGGGGACGTCGGCGTGGCTCGGTGGATTATCCATATATGTCCATTCGTTGTAATGGTAAGATGCGTTGGTCGACTTGAGTGCGATCAATAACCAGTGACTCATCACAGAAGGTTGGAGTGCTGAAAGATAGATGCGAGACGGACAGATGCGAGGAGACACGAAATGATAATTAGAAAATGATTAGAAACCGATCAAACGGACGCCGTACCTCATGCTCAGTGCCACATGTAAAAAGCCCAAGGCATCGCTGTCGAATCACTCGGGGGCTGGAGAGAGGCCTGTATGGTGCCAACGCGAGTGGTTCGGAGACGAGAAGACTGGTCTGACGAAAAGGAGTATTCTTCAAAGGGGGTTACGGCTGGGTTGGACGATGTGTGGTCCTCGCGATGCACATCAAATCTCAATTCTTGATATCGTCCTCCCCAGCTGACACTTCCCTCGCCACGCGATCTGGCCAACGAATCGAAAGAAATTGCGCGGTTCGAAGGAATCAAGAAGATGGCTAGTGCATACACCATCGAGAAATCTGGTGGCGGCGTGGACTGATGTGGAATCAAAGGCCCGCAACGGTCTTAAAATCATAACAATGAAAGCTGCGATAGACGATGGTCGAGAGAGCTGCGGCGGAGGTCCTAGGAGGGGAAAGGAAGCCAGGGAATTATAGTTGGAATTGAGAGGAGGCCCGAGAAAGAGAAGGGGGAGGCGGCGAGGTCACTGGAGAGCATGGCAGCTAGTGGCCCTTCTTTGGTGGTTTCGACGTTGGGATGCCACGGGGAACTGAACTGCAGTTCGAGGAGTAATCAGGTAAGGTGCATGGGGAAAGATGGGAAACGGGGACATCTCAGGGAAAATTCAAGAGAGGTACAGCGCGAGAGGGGGGGAGGAAGACAGTGTCATTGGGCAATATTGGGCAAGCGGAGGGAAATTTCGGAGCCTCAAAAGCAAATTGGCCACGGAGACATCCCGTCCAGAGATTGACGGGGAACGGCCCGCTCGCTTCCACCACGTTTCCATCTGCGTCCACAATACTCGTCCGCTTCAACAGACTTTGTTGTTCATTGACGTCGCCGACAAAGCCACAGTCATTGCAGGTTATTCTGGTCATTGATTCGACACCGATGCGCACTTGACGAGCACTTGACGGACATAGACAGTCTCCGATATTTAGCGGATAGATTTCCTTGATTTCCGGCCTCCAGCTTCATGCCTTCAATATCTTGGTCTGCACCACTCACGCTTTTATCTGTTGCATTCTCTTCGACGAGAGACTTGACGAAAAGTCGGGCACGCTATGCGCATCTAGACGGCGACTTTGGCAGGCTTGTCCGCCGTTCAATTAGGCTGTTGCGACATCACCAGATTCTTGATGCATCTTGCAGCTTTCTACTTGCTTGATGTCGGTCCCATGCGACGTTTGTCACTTACTTGGTCCGACAGCGCTTTGCCAGGATCAGCGACGAGCGTGCTCAGTAAAACCAACTCAAAGGCTGGACTTTGGGCGCTTGAAGAAGGCCTCTCGCCAAGTGCGATATGCATGGTGAGTTTTTTTCTTCAAAGCTCTGTGCATTGGTGTCTTGTGCGGGGGCAGTGGGTCGCGCGAAGGGCTAGTTCTTTGTTGTTCACATCAGACCGAGTGCATGTCACGATGTCACACCGTGAGCGTGACATGGTAATATGTACGCGGTCCGGCCCGCCTCGCGTTCATCGACGTGTGGTCGAGAAAGCATAGGCAGACAGCGCTGGTGAACGTCCACAAAATGGAGATTGTGGAATGCTAGAGATCCTCTGAGAGCAAGGGGTGGGGTTGAGATTTGGCAGGAGAAGCCTTCAGCATCATCATAAGCTTCCCCCCGACGGAATGCTTCCCTCTCGCTCTGGCTTCACGAAGCTGGCTCGAAAGAGGCAGCCGCTCGGTCAGTGCGAAGGAGAAACAGTCGTCAGTGCGAGGGTCGGACTCCCGATGATCGAGCATTGCGGGAATGTGTCCCTCAGATCACATTTTGCCCTCGACGATCATTCTGTAATAGCGTTACGCATGCTAACGGAGGTTCAGATTGCAGATACGGCAAGCTCCAGGCTGCATGCTCTGCCAGTCTGTGCGTCAGCTCGCAGCACTCTCTCCCGAGAGACATTTGAGCTTGCGAGCGAGCGGTCAGGTCGGACAGTGCTGGTGTCCAAGTGCTCAGAGAGTATGTATGCCGACGAGGGGATGTGCGCAGGGAGGCGTTGTAGGCGCCTGTGGGCCATCGCGGCGGACACAGTGGCCTTGTTTACGGCTTCTTTCATACCCAATTACGAGTTCACCGCTCCCTCAATAAATAGAGTCTTCCCCCCTTGCCGAGATGCGCCCCCCCTCAATCCAACCCCCACAACCTCCTCCCAAAAATCCCAGGGACAGAAATGCGCGAAGTCTTGCTCAATGAGCCGCATGCGATTGAAGTGGACGACGGGGAGTATGAGGTATACCTGTTCTGGCCATCGCTTCGACGCTCGGAGTCTGCGTTCGCAGCGAACGAGCACAGTATCTACGGGGTGCGTCCTCGACCTATCTCTACGCGTATGCCACGTAGAGCGCGCAGAGAGGTATCTGAAGACGCGCTGTTCTCTAGCCCGTGGCGCCGTCCTTTGGCTATGACGACTACTACGATGGTTTGTCGCATCTGCCCCCGGTAAGTTCGACACACTCGTCTATTCTCAGCTACAGGATTGTGCTAATTACGGGCCACAGTCACCGCTTTCCTTCGCTGGACTCTCCGACTTTCGTTTCCCCAGCGTCGCAGACGGCGGTCAACTTGAAGCCCAGCCAGATGCGCAGATGCATACTCATTCCGAGTACCAACCTCCGTCTCAGTCCCAATCTGAACCGCAGCCTGCGATTGGCTACAGCAAGCTCTTCAAAATGGGTCTCTTCTCGGTGAGTGTCTGGCCGTTCTTTGGCTTTGACTGTACCCTTTTCCTCGGTGTTTTAGCCTATTCCTTTGTATTATCTCTTGATGGAGTGCTGTTAATTGAGTATCGAGCACTGACGCAACGGTCTTGGATCGCGGCCGCGAACAGCAGGTCAGCCATCGCGTCGATCGCGTCTGGGACAGAGTCCGCCTGTTCTTTCAAAAGGCCCGATTGTAAGGCCCCGCGCTCGGGCACAGCGCGACGTCTGCTCATCTGACGTGTCGCGAGCATACATACAAAATCTTTCTCGGTGTTCATTACTAGGAGCCGCTAGCATCCCGCGTTGTGGATTGTCCTTGGAAGTCGGAGAATGAGGTTGGTTGTATTTTATTGTTTTTTGATTGTACGTATATCCACGACATCTGCACATACTGGGCTATCACATTCGTTCATTCTTGTTTGGACTGGCAATCCGGCACGACTCCCATATATACGCTGCCAATGAGCACCGGTATGGCAGAAAATAACATGACTTACGCGCTCATACGTCCGGCTCTATTTTTGATGCTATCTACCGTGTTCTTTTTGTTTGTTTACGCGTTTCTTTCGTGTCTGGGAGCGCAGCATTTCCTCCCCAGTCGCATTTCACGTTGAAAAGCTGGATAGATGTCGGAATGAGCGAGTCCTGATAAGTTCTCGCGTTCTACCTTAACTGTCACCAGCCCCGAGATCGATGTCTAGGTGTTTTCTTTGCCACTAGAAGGCATCATTAATCAATGATGCTATCTTCTGGTGTGGCCTCGAGCGTCGGCCGGCTGAGAGGAAGCGAAGCGTTCGCGTTTCACCATGGCCCTTGATGTTACCGCTACTATCTTTTTCGACATATCTCGGACTCTATGGTCCTATGGCGTGGACTCGAACCTTGCTCCCGTTCTTTACGAGGCTTGCGACCTTTGAAAGACGTATCCGCGAAACGAATGCAACGTTACATTAGTTACATGCAAACGGAAAACACAGTCAAAAAATTCATATACTGTAGCCCAAGAAGTAAAACATGAAGGAGGATCGACGTGGCAAAAAGAAATCACTGACAAGAACAAAGCCTGAGTACGCCGACCGTATCGAAGCGTACTGTCCTAGCGAGATGTGGCGAGGGGTAACAGAGTTACAACGGAACAAACTACGATAGGCACATTACGCATTCCCGAGAAGAACCGAGTAACGATGAGCGGGTATGCGAAAGAGTCCACGGTATTGTCTGCTTGTTTAAATAGCGAATAATCCGTAAAAGGTGTGTTCCAAAGAAAATGTGGAGAGATTGCCTGAGAGGCAGCGATAGCATAACGGTTCGAGCCGGAGACAGAATAGGAGGTTGTAGACCGAGTTTCCGAGAAAAGAATGACCAGCTTGCCTGCAAGAATCGCAGACACGCCAGCCAGGGCCTGCTGCATACACATACTATGCTCGAATGTATATACAACCTCCCGTCGTATCAGGCTAGAAGAAGAGAAGCGGGCATATATCACCCATGAGAATTGCCCATGGACGTCTGTCTGTTGTTCGCCGGAAAGGCTTTGCGAGGGGCGAAAGCTCGCTAGGCCCTTCCTGCACCAATACCGGCACCATTTGCTCCGTAGAAAGAGTCTAGCGAGGGCTCGTAGCCGCCATGAGGTACTCTCGAGGCACCACGGGTATACGAGACGGGCGGTGGCTGTTGTGCGTGCATGGTATTAGCAGGGTCTGCGAACGGGTGGGTGCCGCTGGGAGAAGTCCGGCGCACAGGAGCGGGGTCAGCAGCGTAGGGATCATATTCTGCGGCCTGCTGGTACGGGTCGCCACGAGGATCGTACGCGCTCGCGCGATACTCGGTGCCGGGAGGATACTCTATCCCATACTCCGTCGGGTTGTAGACTCCAGCAGAGGGCTGCATGCCCCTAGGCTGCTGCTGTGAGATCCCATATGCGTCCGGCTGGCCGTAATGCATCCCGCGATCAGGATAGGCAGCCATTTCGGTAGGAGCGATCGCGATGTCCGTTGCGCTCATTCCGAGGGATCCGCCGCCCAGTTCCTCGCCGCGATCGAACCCGTCGTGTGATGTAGAGGGCTTCTCAAAGTAAGTAAAGTCTTCGTCGTCGAGTTCGCGCTTGGCATTGCGTCGTCGGACATAGACCAGGATAAGACCGCTAATTATGATAAGAGCGACAACGCCGACTGCGGCGAATGTGCCAGCGACGGCTGCTTTATTGGAAAAAAATCTAGCGGGGGTAAAAGAAGGGACAATGATTGAGAATGGATACAGGCAATCGTGATCGGAACATTTACCCCGTCGAAGCAGCACCGGAGATACTTGTTTGGGAAGCAGTGGCGGCGCTAGAGGTGGAGACAACGCGAGACGCTGTCGCAAATGTGGCGGTCTCCGCAACTACCGCAACAGATGCAGTTTGGGTGACTTGTGCAGACGTCGCACTTGCCGAGCTCTTGGCAGAGGTCGACGCTGACGTGCTGCACGTGGGTGTGCACTCAGAAGCATATGGGGATTTCGACGAATACATATACGCACCTGGAGGCCAAAGAAGCGGACGATGATGAGCCAGACGAGGGGGAGGATGTTGAAGGAGACGCTGATGCCGTGATGGACGATGTCGCTATGGTCGAGGAAGGGGTGGAAGTGGTGCCGGACGAAGGTGTGGCTGAAAATGAAGATTCGAAGGAAGAAGAGGGCGATGGGGAAGCCGACGATGCGGATACAATAGATGTTGAGGTGAATTCTGCGGTGGAAGACGACTGCTTGACGCTGGACGAAGGTGGTGCAGACGAAGTCTGCGCCGTCGACGAGGGAGCCTGTGAAGTCGAAGTCACCGACGATTGACTGATCGACGAGACCGACCCATTGTTGCCTTCTGGACCCGTGTCTGCCTGGCGTGCATTTACGAACGCAAAATTCCTAGAAGAGATGAGGTCGAATTCGCGCTTTCGCGACGAGAGGACGACCGAGGGACTTTCCCCGATGGCAATATGGTCGCCGTAAACAAGAGTGAAAGACAGTGTGGACAAGAAGACGAGTGAAATGATTGTGAGGATGCGCGCTGCGCAGGACGGCGTGCTGCGCATCGTTGAGAATTACACGGGAGACAGGCAGATAATGTCGGTCTCCAGGTTGTTCGAGAGTCGACGCGATGAAGGAAGCCGTCAAATGCTCTTTATTTCGGTTTCAGCTACATTACGTAACCACTGCGTAGTATGCAACCACTGTTGTGCCTGATCGTTGCCCCTCGAACACACGCCTCGAACAGCGCTTGAAAGCGCTTGAACCACTATTATAGATGGATCATGGTCTCGCCACTAGGTTTCCACTTGCACTCACACTGCACCCACCTGGGATCATCGGGGACTGCAAGCCGTCAGAGAATCGATATCAGCTGCTTTGGTGATGGTTCTCAAAAGTTTTGATATAAATAAGTACGACGGGGCAAATTTAGACACTATTTGGAGAAGGAACGGACATCTGATGATTAGTATACCACTAGCAACAGGGAATTCTAGTCGACGGCTTCGACCATATATCAACAACAAGAAAAAATGAGATACAATAAGAGAAATACTTAGGCTAGGGATGTCATATTTGATTCGGCTGGCTTCCCGTGGCTAGTATAGTCGTGGATGCCCGTATCCTGGATGGCGCCCATCTGAAAAGTAGCTCCCCCAGACATATGCGGTCTGGTGAAAGCCTCAACAGGAATACCTGGAATGGCAGTGGCAGATCGAGACCTTCTGGAGCTCATGGAGCCGGCATCGCCTACAGGAATATCGGACAAGTCCCATACGGTTTTTTGGAAGCTGACCAGGACTACAATCATAGTCGGGTATATGCCCTGGATGGGTTTGAAGTGTGTCATTCGGCCGACTGCGAAGGAAGAGCGATGAGCTTACTGCAATCTGAGGACTTGCTGCCATAAAAAGATCGAGTGCATTGGTACTACTCGACGGTATTGCGGTAAACCCAATAAGCGCAACCTGAGCGCATCCAGGTCAGCGAACGTGGGGTCAGACACCAGAAGCATTATATACTTACCCACATGAGGCAGTAGAGCACGCCAGACTCTGCAAGCAGGGCTAGGACCCTGTACCCGACGGTCCGTCCTCTGGTATTGATGTTCCTAATGAGCCGCCGATGTTGCCTAGAATTAAAACAGGGATATATTCAGCCGTGAAGATCATCAGTGACGGTCTGCATGGCGGACATACCAAGCTTTGATCGCAATGAGCGCAGTAGCCGCTATATTCGTTGCAAGTTCCAGACTCCACGTTGCGTACTGAGCGTAGTTGATGGAGGCCTGTATCTCGATGGTGTCAGAGGTCAGAGATTTGGCCATGTATCCTATCGAAACACATGTGGCCACTAGACAAGGCTCGGTGAGATTCGCTGAAGTGCAAGATGTAGATTCTCACCGAAAGCACATGCCAAGAGACCGATGGGCAATGCCATGACCTTGCGATTATAGGGCCATAATGTCCACGCCCTCCAGACGACGATGGCGTCACCCAGGATGTACTAAGGATATGAATGCCTCCGGATAGTCCTAGATTGAAGCGGATGAGCATACTTACATTGATCATGGGCAGATAGAGAGTCGAGACTCTCATCCCGTTGATCCAAGCATTGACCCCAGCGAATTTATTCTCCAAAGGTTGATCGGGCTGTAGAACCAGGACGCCCCGTATTTGCCTCAAGACAGTGACCAGTTCCACAGCCCAACAGCTCGTGGACGCCGCGAACATGATCAGAGTGAGAGTCAGCATGATAAATTTTGCCTTTGACCACTCATTGCAGCTACTTTGAATCAGCCATGATGGGTATAGAACAGACATGGTAAGGTAGACATACAGAACGAGATACGTTGAAAGTGTTGCGAGAACCAGGAGAACCCCTGGAATAGGTCGAGTCAGTGTTCCTATGCCTGTACAGACTCGATGGTATATTGTGAAATTACCATAGAGCAAGGATGCCAGTACAAGCGAGGATACATTGTCTATAAAGACCGCACCGACATGTTGCAACACCGCTGGGTCTTCACTTACTAACATTGTGAGGTTCCGGATAATACAGGGTGGTTAAGAAGGGGTCTGAGCGGGGTACGGATGCCAACTGAAGGAGAGATGAGAGACTGGATACAAAAAAACGATCGTGCAGGAGATGATATTTATGGAGGGTTCCGATTCTATTACAGGGAAATACTGTGCACAGGCTACTTAGAGATCTGCGTTCTGAAAAATGTGGCGGGTTGAAACCGCGGGTGGTGCCCTATCGATGCGCACAATTCCAAGGTGAGACGAATAAATTATGAGATCTGATGGATTCACCTCTGAGATATCTGGAAAGGCTTTCCGAGTCCTTCATGCATCATGTCTATCATGTCGCGCTGTGCGCCCGAGGACTTTGAGTGAGTCAGAGCATTGAGCAAGTACGGAACATGCCGTGACAGCTTCCTGGTGACAGGTCGTGCTGTCACAGCATGTCACAGCCCCGCAACACCACGTATAGCAGTCGTTCACTGGACCTGTAAGGTACGACAACAGCATCTCGGGATTGATTTTTGACACTATGGTGAGCAAATTGCGAGCCAGCCTTTATTTCGCTGAATCAAAGCTTACTGCACTAGGTCGTACTTGCAGCGTCAATATGCACGAAGGGCGGGAAGGGTAAGCACTATCTATCACATTTACACATTTATGGACTAACGATGGATCTACCTCGCCTCACCAGCTATCATTTCACGGCAGTTCCGTGAAATGTCGCGGACACGCATTGAATCTCTCCTCGCCTCGTTTCCCAAATTGATCCCGCCCAATACCCAGCATACCTCCGTCGAAACCGCAGATGTCCGCTACGTATACCAGCCGCTGGAGGACCTGTACATCCTTCTCATCACGAACAAAGCTTCGAACATACTGCAAGACATAGAGACGCTGCACCTCTTTGCTCGCGTCGTCTCAGACATGTGTAGAAGCGCAGACCAGCGCGAGATTCTCAAAAACTCGTTCGAGCTCGTTGGTGCCTTTGACGAGATCGTGAGCCTGGGATTCCGGGAACAGGTCAACGTCATGCAGATCAGGAGTGTTCTCGAGATGGAGAGTCACGAGGAGAAGATTCAGGATATCATTGCCCGCGTATGTAATCCCTGAATCGTGCCCACCACTCGCGTCTGACTTCGTTCGCAGAACAAGGAAGCGGAAGCGAAGGAGGAGCTCAAGCGCAGAGCGAAGCAGCTCGAGATGCAGCGCCGCGAGCAACAGAGACGCGCCGCTGCTGGCGGGGGTGGAGGCGGAGGCAGCTACCTCGGCGGCGGACCGACTGGATATTCCTCCGTGCCCCAACGCTTCGATGCTCCCTCTGTTGTCCCTATCCGCAATTCATCACCAGCCCCCTCTTCTGTGCGCGCGCCTGCCTTCAAAGGCAGCGGCATGAAACTAGGGAGCAAGAAGACAAAACAGGCAGAGCTTCTGGATGCGCTGGGCGGCGAGGCCTTGCTTTCGGAAGACATGTCCGTGCCCACTACGCCTGCCGTTGCATCGGCCCCTGATCTTGGGGTGACGAAGGATCTAAGAGGGAGCCTCCCTGCTGTCACACCCGGAAGGTAAGCATCGCGCAATCGTCGCTCTATCTATCAGTCTTCATGATTAATCTTGGCATAGCATTCATATCATTACAAAAGAGAACATCACGCTAGCCCTCTCGCGGGAGGGCGGCCTCGAGTCCCTGGAGGTCAAGGGGGACATGAATCTCCGCGTTTCGGAGGCGGATCTGTCTCGCGTCAAAGTCGCCCTACTCCCCCCACCTTCCGATTTTGGCTCCGAGCTGCAGTTTAAGCAGCATCCAAATGTGGGCAAGTTCGTTGCGAACAAGGAACGCGTGATTGCCCTGAAAGATCCCGCGCGGGGATTCCCAGTCAACCAGTCGCTCGCTGTGCTCAAATGGCGGTACTCGGGCAAGGACGAGAGTTACGTCCCTCTATCCAGTGCGCCGTCTCTGTCCCTGCTGCTCGCGAAAATTGAAGGGCTGACGCGCATGTGTGCCTCGCAGTCAACTGCTGGCCGACGCCTTCAAACGATGGGACGTGCGACGTGAACATTGAGTACGAGCTCGAAAACGAGGGTCTCACGCTCTACGACCTCGTTATTTCAATTCCACTCCCGTGAGTTCGATCCCCATCCCGCACCGCCCTCCCATCTCCCATCTCGCACAACATCTGAATCATCCCACACCCTCTGAATCATTTTGTTTTGAATCAATGATCCATCCAGAGCGGGCTCGTACCCCACCGTGTCTTCGCATTCGGGCGAGTGGCAGCTGAACCCCTCGACCCACTCGCTCGACTGGTCCATTCCGCTGGTCTTCGCGGAGGACCGGTCGGGCGTGATGGAGTTCTCCGTCAGCGGGGACGACGTCGGCGCCTTCTTCCCCGTCCGCGTCTCGTTCGTCGGCCAGGGCAACTCTGTCGGCGTCCGCGTGGCGTCTGTGTCGCGCGTGGACAACGGCGAGGAGGTCGAGTTCTCGGAGGACGCCACCGTTACGACGGACGAGTATCTGGTTGTCTGAGGGTGTAACAGTCTAGATTTTGTGTACGGTTTCTGTTCTCGGAAAACATTCAATTTATGGTATCAATATTACCCTGACGTGCGACCCGCCTTTACCCGCCTTTGAAAACCTTGGCTAACATATTTCTCTCGTCTCACTATCATCGAGTACGCTGTGCGTGACGAAGGTTTTAAGACTTTCATCAGTCATTAATCATCATTCAGTTCTTGATGTGTTGTGATAGACAATCCGATGAGAGTGAGCGGCACTGTGCGGACGGATCACAATGAAATAATTGAAAGCCTTGAGACGATCAAGCTAAGGCTTGTAAGCAGCTGTCAAACAGATCAACTTGTAAAAACCGGATTCTCATTAATCGGACGCGACAAGGGATATATCTTGGGGAGTTATATACAGCGTTGAGTACCAATTAGTTAGAACAACCAAGAGGGCCACAGCAGCCAATAACTGTTATTGTAAGATCCGGGAACAGTACACCATAGGGAAGATAGCTAGAAGTAAAACATTCGACCGCGGATGGAAGTGCCGATGGCGAGGAAGGGTAAAAAAGTGGTATCATCATCGTCGACAGCGAGAGAATTTGAAACCGTCGAGAGAATCAGTACTCTCCCTCTTCCTCAGGCTCTACGGTATCCAGGCCAACTTCTTCATAGTCTTTCTCGAGCGCGGCGAGGTCCTCGCGGGCCTCGGAGAACTCACCCTGTCGGGAGGCGTCAGGTCTAGGTCTCCGATGCGACGGAATAGACGACATACCTCCTCCATACCCTCCCCGACATACCAGTGGACGAACGCACGCTTCGAGTACATGAGATCGAATTTGTGGTCTGTGGAACAATCAGCATGTCGTCAGAAGACAAAACACTTGAACCGCACCAAGACGCTTCCAGGCAGAAGCAATGGCTGTGGTGCTAAAAGTGCAAAACAAGTGTCAGAGGTCGCCCAGACAATCAGCCAAAGAACAAAAGAAGGCAGACTTCGAAAGCATGGCCAAGCTCCGAGATGTCTTTGCAAGGTCGCCTCCGGGAACCGTGGAAGCAGGCTCGCTACAAACACCAAGCTGCGCAAAGATGACGTCAGTTCTCCAAAATTTCATGGGCGCTAATTGTGACATGCCTTGAAGCCAGTCTGGATCCAGTCAACGAATTGGATGGTCTTCTTCGTCTTGATGCTGGCGATAGCAGCGTTGGCGTCCTTTGGCACGACGTCACCACGGTACAGCAAGCAGCAGGCCACTATATGCGATCATGTCAGAACCGGGCAACAGGGCAGATGTTTTGAAGAAAAGCGCACTGTATTTTCCTTCCCTGGGGTCGCATTTCACCTACAACCCATCATTGGAAATCTCAGCAGGATTGAAAAATAAGTTAAGATCAAACTTGCCATCTGGTTGCCAGCCTCGAAGCACGCGAGGGTCATCTCAGCAACAGTGTTACCCTCATGATTGGCCTTGTCGGTCGAAAGCAGAGGAGAGTAAGTAGCGAGAGGGAAATGGATGCGCGGGAATCTATGGAAGATGATGAGCGTTCGTGATGGAAACGACGTATACAAAAAGACACCTACGGAACCAAATTCGTTTGGAACTCGTTCAAGTCGACGTTGAGAGACCCATCGAAACGGAGCGAGACGGTGACGGACGAGACGACTTGAGCGATCAGCCTGTTCAAGTTGGTGAAGCTGGGTTGGGACACGTTAAGCCTCTTTTTGCAGATATCGTAGATCGCTTCATTATCGACCTAAAGAGATGACGTGGTCAGTTTGGTCGAGTCATCGTTGCCATCAACACGAGGCGTAAGATATCATAGACGGAAGGCATACCATGAAGGAACAATCCGAATGCTCGAGCGTCGTGTGGGTCGTAAGGACGGAGTTGTAGGGCTCGACAACGGAGCTGGACAGCTGTGGTGCGGGGTAGACACAGAACTCGAGCTTAGACTTCTTTCCGTATTCCGTGGCGAGGCGTTCAAGGAGGAGAGCACCGAACCCAGATCCAGTCCCGCCACCGAACGAGTGGAAGACGAAGAAGCCCTGGAGGCCGTTGGTGTTGTCCGTAAGGCGACGAAGCTTTTCCATGGCTGGGTCGATGAGCTCCTTGCCGACAGTGTAGTGTCCACGTGCATCTATCAAAGAGAAGTGATGAGCAAGAAGGATCTCCAAGGGAGAAAAAGCGGAGTATGCACAGTTGTTCGCAGCGTCCTCTTTTCCTGTCAGCATTGTTTCCGGGTGGAAAAGGGATCGATAGGTGCCAGTCTTGACCTCGTCGATAACACCAGGCTCCAAGTCGATGTAGAGAGAGCGCGGGACATACTTGCCGGAGCCCGTCTCGGAAAAGAAGGTTGACAAACCATCGCCCGCGCGCGAGACCTGCGCTTTGTCAATGAAGCGACCGTCAGGCTACATATAAGTATATAAGCAACAGTTTTTTCTATCGCAGGATCGCAAGAGGACGAGAAACATACAGTCAAACCGTGCTCGATTGTGTAGAGCTCCCCTGTTGGAAGTGAGTTATCAGAGAGAGAACGGATTCATCGCGAGGAACGACGAGGGCAAAGATACTCACAGCAGGCGTTTCCAATCTGGACACCAGCCTGGCCAACGTGGATGGAGATGACTTCACGCATTGTGGGTGGTTTTTGGGAGTGACGGTGTTGATCCTGAGTAAGGCGGGACGCGTCCCAAAACAGCGCCACCGAACGCGCTCAAATATGGGCCGACAGCCACGCGACCGCTTGCTTCCGGGGTCCTCTTCGGGACCCCTCGGGCAGAAGCGGGCCCGTGGACACCTCATCATCCAGTGCAACTCCTCCGGGTCCATGCCGTTCCAACCATTAACCACGGCCGGAATTCGAATCTCTGTGTTTCATGGGTCCTGTGTGACTCACATCTAGGTTACCCGCACTCATTCTTCTGTGTTGCATGATACTTCGCCATTGCGGGGTGAAATGATCCTCGGAACAGCGATGTCCGGATTCATATTCAGCTCAACGTTGGGTATAAAGAGGCATTTTTGCTGCTCTGCTTTCATGTCACCTATTCTCCAGCCTTCTGGTCCCTTGTCTGTGTCTGTAGGTTCTATGTTGTCTACGATCAAGTGCCGACGCGTCGAGCGCGCTGTGGGTAGCAGTAGCCCTTCGATAGAGCGACCCGCCTATTGCCCACAATCACATCGCTAGGATGTTGGCCAATAACTGTCGCTCGATGACGGGTCCAATGTGAGTACCAGTATTGCAAACGGGTCCCAGAAAAGGGCCCGCTTGTTCTCCTCGAGGTTCACCTTACCATCAATTAAACATGCCTGTCCATCTTCGCGGCAGTGTATTACTTCCGTCCGTGTCGTACTTACACTGTGTGAGATTATGTAGTATGTCTGTTTTCGAGCGCCCGTCCATGAATGGAAATAATCAAGCTGATGCAGACACGAGTTCAACAGTAGTTCAACTCGTTTTTATGCTCCACGCTTCACCATGCGGGGGACTTGACGCCTGCAGGGAAACGCGAGGCGCGCACGGGCCAAGTGGTGGAGGATGTACGTGGGAATATTTGTCAGCGAGAGGTATAACGCCTTGCCCTTCGCCCTTGCCTCTACGTCGTCCCATTCGTTTAGTCTCATCTGCTTCCTCAATGTAAGCATTTTATCCTTTCTCGCCGTCTATCGTCTGTGGGTCGGAAATTCACGCTCACCGTTTTTTTTTCAGCTTCGTCTCGAGTTGAAAATGCGTGAAGTCATCTCCGTTCATGTTGGTCAGGCTGGTGTACAGATCGGCAACGCCTGCTGTAAGTCCGCTGCTTTGATACAAGGCATGCCTTCTGTGCGCCGATGAGTCGAAGACGACGTGTCGATTGGCTTTCTCACTTGATGCACGCGCTTGTCTGGGGTATTGGCTGACGATCGAGTCTCGCAGGGGAACTCTACACCGTCGAGCACGGTCTGAGCGTGAGTACTCAGCTGGATGACACTTCCATTTCACATGCCGACAGGATATATGCAGCCTGACGGCCGCCTGGTCGATGCTCCCTCCTCCCACAGTGCCGATGGCTTCAGCACTTTCTTCTCCGAGACGTCGTCGGGCAAGTATGTGCCCCGATCACTCTACATCGATCTCGAGCCGAATGTCATCGATGAGGTTCGCAACGGCACGTACCGAAGCCTCTTCCACCCTGAGACCATGATCACTGGCAAGGAGGATGCGGCTAGTAACTGTAGGTCAAATTCTAACATCCGCATCTACACATGTTGACGTGGTCTAGATGCTCGTGGTCATTACACCATCGGGAAGGAACAGATTGATGTCGTTATGGACAAGCTCCGCCGCTTGGCCGACAACTGCAGTGGCTTGCAGGGCTTCTTTGTCTTCCATTCGTTCGGCGGTGGAACTGGCTCCGGTCTTGGTGCGCTCATCCTCGAGCGCCTTTCCACCGACTATGGCAAGAAGTCCAAGCTCGAGTTCAGCGTTTACCCCGCACCTACACTCGCGAACTCCGTTGTCGAGCCGTACAACTCCGTTCTTACGACGCACACAACGCTCGAGCATTCGGACTGCTCTTTCATGGTCTGCCGCTTCTCCATCTCACGCCTGGTATCATCAAATGACAAATGTCGATGCGCAGGTTGACAATGAAGCTATCTACGATATCTGCAAGAAGAGCCTCAATATCTCTTCGCCAAGCTTCACCAACCTGAATCGACTCATCGCTCAAGTCGTCTCGTCAATCACGGCTTCTCTTCGTTTTGACGGCTCTCTGAACGTTGACCTTAACGAATTCCAGACGAACCTTGTACCGTAAGTCTTAATAATGATTCGAAGGTACCCATATCTGACATACATTCCTTAGCTTCCCTCGCATCCATTTCCCTCTTGCTACCTTCGCACCCATTCTCTCAGCGGAGAAGGCTCACCACGAGCAGAACTCTGTTGCCGACATGACCTTTTCGTGCTTCGAAACTGGCAACCAAATGGTGAAGTGCGACCCTCGTGAGGGCAAGTACAGTACGTGTATCATATATTTCGGCCGCATACAAGTCTTTACCTCATCCCGATCTTGCAGTGGCTTGCGCTCTGTTGTACCGTGGTGATGTCGTCCCCAAGGACGTCAACGCTGCCGTTGCCATCATCAAGACGAAGCGAACCATTCAATTTGTTGACTGGTGCCCTACCGGCTTCAAGCTCGGTATATGCAACGAGGCGCCTGCTCACATTCCTGGTGGTGACCTTGCCAAGGTTTCGCGGAGCATGTGCATGCTCTCTAATACGACTGCCATTTCGAGTGCATGGAGTCGACTTGACCACAAGTTCGACCTCTTGTACTCTAAACGTGCGTTTGTGCACTGGTACGTTGGTGAGGGCATGGAGGAGGGTGAGTTTTCCGAGGCTCGTGAGGATCTTGCCGCTCTCGAAAAGGACTACGAGGAGGTCGGCATCGACTCTGCGGATGTTGAGGAGGCTGGCGAATACTAAGTGTATCGCTGTCTTGTTGGCTGCCTATCGTACTTTTGTGGTTTCAGTATCGTTAACTTCCTCTGGTCTTTCATTGTTTGGCCCCACGACCTGCCTAATCATGTTTTTTCTTCATTCGTCTTAACGACTTTCACGTCATGGATATCCCACTGTTTTTCTTTACCCCACTGCAATCATTCCCCTGCCTCTTTACAATAATTATATCGCATACCGCTGCAATGTGACGTTCAAGATGTTCTTGTCGTGGTCTGTTCGTGTCCCGACGATGAAGCGTTTTTTGGTTCGAACCATTATCACAGTCAGTCGTCAAGTCGATGCCACTGGTCGATACGCGCCTGTGGCAACCTCAGACATCCCACCTCGACAAACACGACAGCGACATATCTTTCGGACTTCACCGCGACGATCTAATCAACGAAACAAATGAGAGAAGTTATTTCTGTTCATGTCGGACAGGCCGGTGTTCAGATCGGTAACGCTTGCTGTGCGTATGACTTCGATCGTTTATTAGCCGAGTTACCTCAAACTTCAGTGTTCCAAAATTGACAGCTCGGCTTTATTTCTGACAGGGGAACTGTACACTATTGAACATGGGCTGAGCGTGCGCCAAACAATCTTTATAGGTTCTATACTATGATTGATGATGTTCTATTTGCGCGAACAGCCAGACGGTCGTGTCACTGAGGGCTCTACCGCGAGCGATAGCGGTTTCTCGACGTTCTTCTCCGAGACAGGCTCGGGGAAGTATGTACCGCGCTCGTTGTACGTCGACTTGGAACCTGGTGCCATTGACGCTGTGAAAACCGGCACGTATCGCTCGCTGTTCCATCCAGAGACCATGCTTACGGGAAAGGAGGATGCTGCGAACAACTGTGAGCCCCGTTTTTTTGTTTTTTTGTTTATGCTCTGCGCATGTGCTTATACGTTTACCTGCTCGCAAGATGCTCGGGGACATTACACGGTCGGGAAGGAGCTCATTGATCCTGCGATGGACAAGCTCCGCCGCCTTGCGGATAACTGCAGCGGTCTGCAGGGCTTCTTCGTCTTCCACTCGTTCGGAGGCGGAACGGGGTCTGGCTTTGGCGCGCTGCTGCTTGAGCGCCTGTCGACGGACTATGGGAAGAAGTCGAAGCTCGAGTTCTGCGTGTATCCTGCCCCGCAGCTGTCCAGCTCCGTGGTCGAGCCGTATAACTCGGTGTTGACGACGCACACGACGTTGGAACACTCGGACTGCTCTTTCATGGTGCGTTGGCTATCTTTCAACCGGGTGCTTCTGGTGCAGTGGTGACCACTGCCGAATTTGTTGTACGTATATAGGTCGACAACGAGGCCATCTATGATATCTGCAAGAATAAACTCAGCGTGTCGCTGCCGAGCTTCACGAACCTGAACCGACTCATCGCGCAAGTCGTGTCCTCTGTCACCGCGTCGCTCCGCTTCGACGGTTCTTTGAATGTCGACTTGAACGAGTTCCAGACCAACCTTGTCCCGTATGTCTTGTTCTCCGTCCCACGCATCAGGCGTCCTCGCTCACGTTTGGGCCAATTGTAGATTCCCTCGCATCCATTTCCCGCTGGCTACCTACTCGCCGCTGCTCGCGACTGACAAGGCTGGTCACGAGCAGAACTCTGTCTCTGAGATGACTTTCTCGTGTTTCGAGACTGGGAATCAAATGGTACGTCTGGAGAGCTACGCTCCCCATAAGCAAGCAGACTAATTCAATAACTTACATGTAGGTCAAATGCGACCCCAAAGATGGAAAATATAGTACGCTTCCGAACCCGCTTCTCCAACCATCGTACCCTCAACTAATCGTAGATATATAGTGGCCTGTTGCTTGCTTTACCGCGGAGATGTCGTTCCCAAGGATGTGACGGCGGCCGTCGCTGCCATCAAGACCAAGCGAACTATCCAGTTCGTTGACTGGTGCCCCACGGGGTTTAAGGTCTGCTCAATTATGTATTCACTCTTTCGTGGTTCATAACTTGTGTGTGTACAAAGCTCGGGATCTGTAACGAGCCTGCTGCTCTTGTCCCTGGTGGTGACCTGGCGAAGGCCAGCAGGAGTCTATGCATGCTCTCAAAGTAGATCTTCACTCCAGTCGGACCCGTGCCGCCGTCTTACTCTCCTGATTCTTCTACAGCACTACAGCCATTGCGTCTGCATGGAACCGCCTGGGCATGTACCATCGTTTCGTAGTAATGCGTTACATTGCTAACTCGCTTATCCTGCGTAGACCACAAGTTTGACCTTATGTATTCGAAGCGCGCGTTCGTTCACTGGTACGTCGGCGAGGGTATGGAAGAGGTAAGTTGCTAGTCTGCTACTTACCCGGCTATCTCACAAATAGATATTTCTAGGGTGAGTTCTCTGAGGCGCGCGAGGACCTCGCTGCACTCGAGAAAGATTATGAAGAGGTCGGCATCGATTCCGTAGATGCAGAGGAAGAAGACGGCGAATACTAGGCAAAACATCTCCATAACCTACCTTTTGAATATTTATGTCTAACCTCAGCGCTACCCTTCGTTGTTGTCTGTATCTTCTGAAATAATCCCTTCGGGTACCTCCATTTAGACAACCCTAAGATGGGGTAGAGGTTATGTTACGTCACAGCTAGATCTGTCCAGTAGATCTCATCGACTCGTTCAACACCACGTCTTTCCCATTCTGCTGCAACGCACCTACTATCACCTTCCTTTCCTCTCTCTTCAAACTCATTATATTCTCGACATTCGTTTCTTACCATGACCGTCAGCACCACCTCTGCAGCTGTGCATATTACTCCTGGCAAGTTTCCCTCCTGTCCAAATGGTTATATCCACCTGGCTGACGTCGGATGTAATTCGCAGTCGTCCTCAAAACCTTTCTTGAACATTATAAAAGAAAAACAAAGAAACTGAAGGAAGGCCATTCTGGTCAAGAGGTGGCGACGGACGATATCCTTTTTGATGAGTGCGTCTCAATGTCTTGTTACTACCGACTTGGCAACCTTATTCAACCGAGGCCGCAGAGCCTTTCATATCGTCCAGGCATTCATTCAGCTCGGGACGCAAAACACTATAGAGTCCCTACAAGCATTGTGAGCAGCTTGAGCTTCTTCTTCTTCTCTGGCTCGGCGCCCGTCTTTCATATTTTTCCACCTTGCAATTCATCCGGAAAAGGCTGGCTCAATGTCATCCTTCAATTACATGGCAGCGGGCGTAGCTCATATGATTCGAATTTGTCTCGAGCCCATGAATGAGCTCTTGACGCACCATAGTGACAATTTACCAAGAGACTCATATTGTTTATTCTCTGCCAGTACGAACACGCATATACCCGCTCCATTCTGGACAGCCGTAGTGCCCGTCATGGTTCCTCTTTCCTCTTGCAACCGAGCTGCGGACCTCCTCATCGACTGGTTTGGTCCTGAAGAGCTCAAGGCAGTCGTCGGTGGCGAACGATGGTGGCAAGTCCGTGGCATGGACGGCATAGCGTCTGAATGGATCACGGAGGGGCGCTTTTTGGATGATGCGGAGGTCGCTGGTGATGGCGAGAAAATGAGTGATGACGAAGAGACCATCAAGAAGATGGAGAAACTGGAGACCGTCATGGTGCGTGCATCTGAACCTTGGATCTTGATCAGTAAATTCAGTTAGAACGGCCAATATTTTCGTCATAGCTCTATGTTCATGGAGGTGAGTCTATGCTGATCCGTATAGCAATTTGTTTCTCAGATTTGTTCTCTAGGTGCCTATTTCTGGGGCTCGATCAGTACATCAAATTTCTCTATATATAATTTGTATCTCATTCTATGAGCAGATACACACCGTTATCAAATCATTCGCTTCGGTATGAGTATCTCAATCGCACTCTCTAGTCTGACTTATTCTTACTGTTCACAGCACACAAGATCAAAGGACGAGCCTTTGCCGTAAACTATCGGTGAGCGATATACGTGCTATGTTGTCACTATCCTTGAATGACAAACATGTATATTTCCTAACGTCCAGCAAAGCTCCTCAGTACCCATGGCCGTGTCCTCTTCACGATGTTCTTGCGGCTTGTAAGAGTTACGGTTTCGTTCGTTTGCACCCTTAACACACACAAAAAAAACTTGTTTCAGACTTCTACCTCATCAGTCCACCACCTGGAGCTGCCCATAAACCTGTTTCGCCATCCAAGATCACCTTCGCAGGTGACTCGGCAGGAGGTGCTTTATGTATCACCGCTTTGACCGTACTGCGCGACATGGGCATCCCATTACCTGCTGGCGCTGTGCTTATCAGCCCCTGGGTCGACTTGACTCATAGCTTTCCCAGCGTCATGTCCAACACCCATAGCGTGCGTGCCTATCTCTCATATATGATCAAGACACTTCAATATATGCTCTAGGATATTATCCCACCGCATGGGTTTGTTCACAAACCATCCACTACCTGGCCCGTTGAGCCAATTTCAAACGGGAGTAATCGCATCCGCGTTACGGATACGAAGACAAACCCGCCGCCTGGGCCTGGCCATGCCGATACTCTCTCACCGACTCCGGATCGGATGCGCGCGGAACATAACGTCATGAGGAGCGCGAAGGAAGAGGGAAAGGGGGTCCAGGAGGTGAGAGAGGAAGAACAAGAGGGGCACGATGGGGTGCAGAGCCAGAATGAGATGTTAGAGCATTTGTCAATTCGTGAGCCGCAGAACGAAGTGGGCGAGGAGAAGGAGTCAGGCATTCGGAGAAACGATAAACTCGATGCAAGTGGCGGAGCTGATGTGAGAGATGAGAGTAGTAGCGATCCTTCTTTGCGTACGGAGGATTTGAGCAGGTGGGAGCCCAAACCGCCGAAGGTGCTTATGAAGGACCCCGATGCAGTCCCGCTCGAGATCCGATCACAAATTCAGCAATACGCTACCAACGAGTAAGCCCGTTGTTTCTATTTTTATCACTTGATCGCTGATGGTGCGACCAGACAGCTCACCCACCCACTTGTGTCACCCATCCTGCAGGGCTCGCTAGGCAACCTCTGTCCGTTATACATCATAGCAGGCGATGGCGAGGTTTTACGAGACGAGATCGTATATTTTGCTCATCGAGCGGCGCACCCAGATGAGTATCCAGTGAGGCAGGGTGTATTGACGGAGGGTAGGCGACAAAAGGAAAATGCGGAGACATTCAGAACGCCCACCAAGGTAGTGACTCTCTCTCCTCGTCGTGTTTACTTGCTTACCTTGTCTTGTTTTTCTCTTCAGGTTCATTTGCAGGTGTACGACGGAAAAAAAAAGTCATCCTGCTTGAAGCTATGTTCGAGATCCTGACTGCTGATTACAGGAATGCCGCATGTTCTCACTGTCTTTATCTTCACAGATTGTGTATGTTTCATCAAATTTTCTGTACTGTGCTATGCTTAGATTTTTATAGGCGAGATATGCTTACCAGTCGATTGCCAAATTCATCAAGCATGTCACTTGCCATTCCTCCGAGCATCTTGCCCGTAACCCCTTTCCTGAATTGCACCGTCCGCAGCCCGACACCCAGGCGGACGGGTATGCGCCGGATGATTCATCTAGCAGTGAAGACGGACGCCAACGCAGAGGGCGGAAAGCTACAAGATCCAAAAGATGGGTCAGTGCTAGACATAAGGTGGCCGGAGAGAAAGAGATATCTCAACATGAGGCAAAGTTGTTCAGAGAGAACGAGGAAGTTGTCACTCAGGAGGTGAAGAGAAACGAAGCGGACAAACTTCCAGGTTCCTCCGGAATTTTAGAGGATGCGCTTAGTATGGAGGGTTCTGAGGTATGTCTACAATCACTGGTACGAATTATTGCTTATTGACCAGGATACAGGACATAGCCCATGTCCTCATGATTCGCGAGCGAGTGGATATTTTGGGACATGTGCGGCCAATGGAACCGAAAGACGAGGTCTCAGCGTTGCGATTGCATCCAAGCGAGGTTGGTGTGATCAAGGAAGATCCTGTTCGACGATGGCTCGCTGGTCAGGAAGAGATAGACCGGAAGTTCAAAAGGTCGGCAGAACGTGTCGTGAAGAAACGCAAGAAGCTAGAGGCGAAAGCGGAGAAAATGTTAGCCGATGCAAGAGACAAGGGCCTCGTTTTGCATGATGATGGAGGGAGGATTCAGGGAGATGTCCAACGAGCAGACAGAGGAGCGTCTAACCCATCGATAAGTTCCGTTGACAGTGAAAGAGTCATAGACGAGGACAGGCGATGGGGGCCGTTAGATCTGGAAGGCGAACGCCCACCGCCTAGTGCGATCGCAAAGAGGCGCGACACGGTAGGATATCATTACTGTTGCCCTTTCGTTTTCTGACAGATTCCCTGCTCAGCCCGAGGCTCTTGCCTTGCTCAAGAAGAGCATCTACCACACAGCACCAGTGACTCATATGACGGTGCCCAAGATGAAGCGTATGCAGCTTGTGCGGGCGACTTTCGACCCGAACGACCATCCAGTGAGGGCCCCAAGACAGTCTGTATCCGAGCAGCAGGTCCGTACGCATATAATACCTGCGCACGGCTTGTCGATATGGAACTCGATAGTGGTGTAAGTGCCAGAAGATACGCTATTTTCTCACTGATCACTCATGCATGTATTGTAGACTTTTCACGAGAAAGAGCGCGAAAAAGGCAGTGAGAGGAAAGCAGCAAGCTGTGGACGCAATCGAGCGCACTGTGAGAGGCTCCAATTCTCGTGCTAGTGGATCGCAGCCTCAAGCGACTTCGGAGAATAATCACGAGGGAAGTTGAGCACTTCTCAAGCCCGGCGTCTGATCTGTGGACTCGTCACTCCATTCCTCGGGACATTTGTTGGATGTATACTTAGCAACGGACAGAATACTATGGACACATTACTATGGGGCATCCTTTGGGATTGTTACTCTATCTATATTACTCCATTTCAATATTCTTGCCAGATCTTGGCCGACGTCCTGACTACGGGAAGAGGATGCATCCAGGTGAAGGTCGCCCAGCCGCATTCGTTCTCGAATGCATATCAAGAAGAGCTACAGTACATATACACATCCTGACACACGACTTAATCCAAACTGAATACTTATTCACGTCCGACCAATCACTTTATCATTCAGAAATTTGATCAATAGCTTGATCATGTCCACCTCTGAGACTGCGCCATTATCCACCTGAGCGGTTTTCTCCAACACTCCTTTCGCCTTCTCCATCAAAGCCTTCAACTCCCCTGCCATCTCGCCCGTCATACCCCTCCTCAACCTCTCCGCGAGACCTGACGACTCTCTCCGCATGCGTCCATCTCCGATGTCCTCCATCTCGGCATCCCCTGCACCGACAGCACCACCACCGCCCTCGAACAGCTCAGGTTTGGCTAACCATGCACCGAGCTGCGTTGTCGCGTAGAAGAGTACCACGTCAAGGTTGCGGCGCGTTGTACGAACTGCCTCGCCCACATCCAGAGGATGCTCGCCAGGTGTAGACAAAGGCATGAGGGACTGACCCGCCGGTCTTGTAGCCAAATGACCAAGGACATCGAGAGTATAGTTCCCAAGTTCAAGTAGCGTCCCCATAGAAGCGGGTTCTCCGAGAACCACTTTAGAATGCTGCAAGCAGATAGTCAATACGAAATACTGGAGAGCAAACAAGGAAAAGACGACTCGCCGGAACCACCAAAGCTATACGAGTGGGCATATCTTCAGTTTCGCCTCTCAGGACCATGTCTGACTCGCTGATTGCAATCAAGGTACAGACAATGTTGCTGGTGAGCTTGAACAGCCTGTGAACTAGTTGAGCCAGAAAGGGTTTCCTGACCGGATCGACTATCTCAGAGAAAGCCATCGAAGTCTCACGGCTGTCTCTGTCTAGTTGCGCCCGTTCTTCGGCGGTGACTGGTTCGAGCAAGCTGGCAAGTTGGTTGGGATGCGTCAGTGCATAGTTGAGTTGCTGTAACAGGAGGAGGACATTTGAGCTGAAAGCCGACAATATCTTCTCGGTTGAGGCTCTCCTGTTGGTCGATGAAGGCAGCGTGGCCGCAATGGCATAGAAGAGGCCAATGACACGCTCCATCTCCTCGACGAAAGGTAATGAAAGGGGGTCAGCAATGGTCCATGACAATGCCCGTGCTATCTGGTTTCCATACAGCTGCACAAAGCCACTGGCCTCGGCATCGAAGAAATGCTTTTGCATCCCTAGAGCTGTGATGATGCCAGAAACGACCGAGAGCATGGCACAGTATGTCTGATGTGCAGGATTCCGTTCGCCAGGCAATTCCGGAAGAGAGACGTCCACTCGGCCAGAGCTTATGGCTGAGCTGATACTGTTATTGGTGTAGGCGACCAACAACCCCTCGCTCGCCAATCGTTCCGCAGGAGTTTGCAAGCTAGCAAATGCGACATGGAACATGAGAACATGAGGAGCATACAAGGGCTGCTTCCTGGCGCTGATGAGGGACAGGCTAGACAGTCCCGTCAAGTCTATTTGTGTATAAAGAGCGAGGCTAGCACGAATCACGTCTGTTTCTTGGCAGCGCGTCAGCCAATGCGTCGTGGACGGGTTGATATCGTTCCGCGTGCACTGCTCGAATACGACCACCAATAGCTCCATATCCAAATCCAGATCAACATCGAGTCGACTCTGTGCCGCATGGAAGACGAAGCGCAAGGAGTCGATGACGAAAATCATGGTGGAATCCACCATCGACGCAATGCCCAATCGACGGTCCGCATTGAGTGCCTTCGGACGTCCCGCAAGAGTCCTGCATTGCTTTGCGCAGAAATAGATGATCTGGAGGAGTGTACGGTGGAATGGCGTAGTGACGGCGCCGCGGACAGATTTGACGGGAGACTGTGGCTCATTTACGACAATATCATGGACATGTTTCACCAGCTGCATCAAGGACTGGACCTCTTTTTCACTTTCGGTGGCAGAGAACCAGGCTAATTCGACCAAGGCCAGTAGCAGTGATAGATGCACCCCATGGACCTTGGACATTAGATCGCCAGGCCGCTTCTCCACAGCTATGGTTTCGGAGACTGTGGCAGCCAAGGAAAGGATAGTAGGACGGAGACCAGAGTTTCCTTTCAAGAATGGCGCCACCTTCTGCAGTAAGAATTGCCACGACTCACCCAACTCGGTCTGCACATGCGCGAGGGAGAGGTTCAAATTGATCGAGAACAGATCATGCAAGGTACCTTCCACTCTTCCTGCGACTGCCTCTTCGTAGTTCCTCTCGATAGGACCTGTTCGAGCTTGAAGGACGACCGAGGCAAAAGCAAAGTCTTCTCCCAGCTCACGTTCTCCAAGAAGCGAGCGTGATTCCAACTGCGCTAGCGACAGACACGGAAATTTTTCTTTCGCCTTGAGTTCGAAGTCGTCATACAGACTTGGATCGTACGAGTTCATGGTCGCCTCCTGGAGATGATTGGCAAGTTGTTCCTCCTGCTTGAATATACCTTCAATCGACTGGTAACTCTGAGGGCTGGGCGGAGCTTGTGTATTCTGTGATGGGAAGTCCATGTTGACGTCTAAAGCTATGATGCGAATTGCATGGGCCTTTGCCAGGACACGATGAGAGTGAGTAAATACGGCATCATGAAGAGCCGAGCGCGCGAGACTCTCGTCTGGGGCAAATCCAAAGCTCCGGTATTCCGGTGCTGGTGGCACATCCCTCCGCACGATTTCCGCTAGCTGTTGCCAAAATTCCGCACTTTCACGGGTCGTCTTCAAGACAACCTTGTGTTCCAAGCCACGAGTCCATATAGCAGCTAGAAATGCAAGGATACTGGACAAAACCGCGGGATTGACATCCCACAGCTCTTCTCCGGTGCTGAGCCCCTCTCGAGCAGCCTGTAAAGCACTGAACCTTTTCTTCTCCAGAGTATCAGTCTTGGAATTTCCTTTGAACTTGAGGTCTGAGATCTGGAAACGGCCAGTGACGAACAGGTTACCCAACGCAGGCTCTTTTTCGACTGCCAAAGTCATGAACCGCCAGACGGCCAGTCGAACTTCGAGACTACGATAGGGATCCCGCACGACGCGGACAAAAGACGAGATGGTGGTCTCCGGATCAGAGAGGTGGCCAACAATGGTGGGCGAGGAGGAGGATGCGGACAGGGACGAACAGAGAGCGTACAAAAGCCGAGCGGCTTCGAGAGCTACCTGCGAAGCAGGATCTGGGTCGACGACGAACGTAGCCAGGACATCAAGAGGGTCAGCTTTAGACCGGCTGACGCTGACTACCCCGCCGCCCCCGGCACGGGAACACAGTGCCTGCTCCAACAAGCAAGGCCCAGCGTTCATATATAACCTTTGTTTGTACGTCAGACAAAGTCGAATGACCCGAAGATGTGATTGCAGGACAAGATAGAGACCTGTCGTATCCCCGTGACGAGCGGAGACGGTTATATGGCGCAAGACGGCTCCCGAAGTGGCGATAGCAGAGATGAGGGGGTTGATGCTCGACGTGGTAGCTTTTAGGACTAGCGCTTCGAAGATCGCATGGCTGGCTGACATCAAAGGTCCCTCTGGCCCACTCGGAGGGATCTGGTCGAGGATATCGCCATATAGCGACGATACCATCCTTCCGACTGCGAATCTGTTGCCGAGCTGAGCATACTTCCAACCTACATGCTCGAGCCAGATTTCGGTATGCACGAAGCGCAGCGCACGCATCAGTACCTCTTCCTTCAATTGCGCTCTTCGCGCCCCAGGCATCGACAATAAGACCGAGGAAGACACGTCGGCAAACATCGCCTTCACGAAACGAAGCAGCTCTTTGGTGATCGAATAGGAGCCGGACGAGCGCTCGGCAGCAAGAACAGCAGAAGAACCGCCACCATGTCGATTGGTATCGAATATGGCACTCGATGAACGCACAAATAGCCAAATATCGTCTGCACACGTAGGCAGCACCATAAGTGATGACACTAAGCCTAGAGCAGATGCGATGAGCTCCATTTGTTCCATTGTACGAGACTGTGCAACAGAGCGTGCCAATGCATCTTCGAGAACTAGCATGACCAGCTGGACAAGATTAGGCGACTCGGCGTCACCGTTGATCGCGTCCAGAATCTGACTGGTCAAGTTCGCATCATCTTGAATGACACTGCGGAACAGGTCAAGAATGTTGGTGATGGTGCTCATGTCGGTTTCTGGACTGATGTCGACCCCGATGTCTTGCAACGTGAGTACAGTGGGCGGCTGTTGTCCTGCGCGATGTGAAGTGATGTGGAAGGATGGATATGAAGTCGTGGCCACCGGCAATAGTCGTGCACGCTGGGCGTACGCCACCAGCACCTCCTTGAGAAGCTTCCAACCCGAATGCTCGTGCTGCCAAGCCACGATCATATATTCTCCACCATCCTGACTCAACAAGCGCCCTACAGTTTTGGGGGGCAAGATACTGCCACCAGGCAACTTGAGAGGGCGCAAGTTGATATATGTCGGGCCAGTAGATGTCGAAGAACCATATCGCTCTGGGACCTTCTCGTACAAAGCATGTGGACCCGTACATGCGCTAGCGGGCATCATCTGGGTGTATGTGGGTATCGTGTCCAAGAAAACAGACACATGCTGCGCACAGACCATGCGTATCGGGCTGTAAGTCTCTGCAAACCGTCCGGTGTCTCCTGACCGGTCAGAATCCACGTTGAGAGGATCAGTGCTCATAAAACCATACCCGGTCAGAGACCGCAGCAGCCGGACGAGTGGCTGAATCTGGATAGGAAAGCATGATCGTGCAACGTCAAGGATGGCCCGTCGTGAGAGGCGGATAGCATAGTCAGACTGCCAATATTGTTGGCAGATGAGAACAACTGAATCGACTTCGCCCCGAGCGAAGAGAGCAACCCACACTTCTACGATCGTCTCAAATCCTGGTATTAGCTCCAGAGGGACTACATCCAGAAGCCCAGTCACCAATCCTGCGGTGTGGTGTGTTAGTGAACATTTGATTTTGAACGACACAAGATATCTACCTTTCATCACGGATCGGTATGCCACAGAATTTGGGTCTGTGATGGCCGAATTGGATTGCCAAGCGATAGACGTCGAAAACAGTGGAGTGATCGTCAGAAACGCCAAAAGGAGGTTGAACAATCCGACTTGTGGATCTAAACATCGCTCCAACATTGATTTGTAAACAGGTTCTCGATGTGTGAAGTATGGGCGTGCTGGGTGGGGGTCGAGGGATTCGAAGAAAGGACGATATGAGGATGGGCATTCCTGCAACGCTGCGACGGTCGTCTCAAGTCGCCACAGTACGAGGACCCATGATGCGTAGATGGGAGCAAAATAAGTATCTTCGTTAGAGACAACTAATTCATGTATCTGTCGAAGCGATGCGGGCGAAGAGAAGTACACATGCTCGTCAGTGGGTTTATCTGAAACCTCAACGGTTCCATCGACAGCGATAGCCTCGAGGTCTAAGATAGAGATCATGAGAAGAGTCCAAAGACTCGCGCAGTCCTGCTGCAACCTGGTACCTTCTTCGTCGAGAAGTAGCGAACCGTTCTGTTGCGCCGATCCGAGGTTGGTGCCGTACCCTGTGCTGAAAATTTGGAGTACCAGTTCTCCTTCGTGGGGGACGTAGCTCCACATCAACCAAAACAAGAGCTCGAGGAATACTAAATGATCTCTGACGAGCTCTTTTGCCCACGCCGAAGCCATACGTGGGTCGCCTGAGATGTCGTCGGGTGGCGACGAATGAATGCGCTCTTTGATCTCTGAGAGGACGCCCAGGACGAACGCTGTTGGCCGGGAGATGATTTCGGGGAGGAGTCGCGTAGAAGGGTCGTGGAAGAAGAGGACGTTGCTTTCGTTCGCGCGGAGGAGAGTGACGAGGATGCGAAACAAGCAGCGCCGTTCTGCGTAGTAGAACGGAGTGAAGCCTTCGATGATATCTTCCACCAGTGAGCCTCCAGGTTTCAGGTCAGGTAGTCCAACGTTGTAGATGAATGAGCGGAGCAGGACTAACGCCTCCACTTCGTCTATGTCGAACTTTTTGCTGATGCCTAGCGCAACTTCCTTGAGGTCTGGAGGAACACTCATGGCGCTCCCATCGCGAAGGGTCACGGTACCACTGTCAAATGACTTGCGCGAGGCTGTATTGGGGCGTCCAAAGATATGCTGGAAGTCCTGGAAGCTCTCGAGACGAGGTTTGAGCATCTCCTCTAAGCTCTCTTCGGTGGCACCTCCTTCATATCCAGAGACGAGAAGATGGAGCTGCTTGTACGTCCTAGAGCAAGAGACGCGGGTGAGCAGTAAGCATATCGTTCAAGCGAAAAACATACACATCGACCAGGGGGGATAATTTTGAGGACTCTGCGGACATGGTAGTAGTGGGCAGGCGCGTTCTGCAAGCGCACTCGAGACGCGTCAAAGGCCTTGTTTGGCCCACTTGAACTTCAGCATGACCTTCTTCTCTACATCTTCTGCTTGCAACGGCTGATGCTTCCACCTCTGCGTGCTTTCTGATCTACGACTGGCCTCGGTTGGTATCTTGTCCTTTGAAACATATTCGAATTTTCTATCTTCTTGTACGATCTGCTGCTGAACGCCAGGAGCTGCCAGGAGTGATCCCAGTTCACCATGCCGCCAAGGAGACGCCCCCAGTTCACACAGGAGAACATTGACCAACAGCTGCAACAAATACATCTCCTCGACCCTTCATCTTCCTCAGAGAACCTTGAGCAGTTAGGGCCAATAATCAAGCAGATTCATCAGAACCGCCAGCAAGACGCCTACCTGCGGACACTCCAAACACTCATCGACGCGAAGGACGCCGAGATTGAAGCAATATGCGGAGACAACTACCAGGATTTCATCTCCTCCGTGTCTAATATGTTCACTCTCAAGTCGTACACGACTAATCTTCGGGACAAGATCACCACTCTCGATTCTAGCGTCTCTCAGGTCGGCCGCGGTCTTGCAGAGAAGAAGCGGGCGCTCTTGCAGTCCAAGAAGACTGCAGCTAACCTCGACGAGGCCATCGATAACCTCCAGGCGTGCTTGCGGGTGCTTGACGTCGTGGATCGGGTTGGGGACATGGTGAAGGAGGCTAAATATTGGAGCGCGCTGAGGGTCTGTTCTTCCTCGGTGTAGTCTCATCGCTTCCTTGTTCTTATGAATATATTCCATTATCAGTCTCTGGAAGACATCCAAACCATGCCTCCGACGTCGTTGTCGCAGACGCCCCTATTCCAGCACCTCCTCACATCGTTACCGTCGTTGCGGGGTCAGATCAAGGATGCCGTGACGGCATCTACTAAGCAGTGGTTGCTTGAGATCCGAAATATCAGCGCACAGGTAGGCAGGAGCGCGCTGGAAGCTATGGAGTATCGAACAAAGCGGTGGAAATCGCGCCGAGAGAAAGATCCTATGCTGAGATTGACTCGCGTCGGCAGCGCCGTGGAAACTGTAGCCTTCGAAAAGACAGAATGTAGGCTTCATCCCGTTTGAGTTCAATAATAATGAATTGAACACGATTGCAGACAATGTCCTTGAGAGCCTCCAGGTTGACTTCAAGCCGCTGTATCAAAGTATCCACATATACACTACTCTGGACTCCATCGACGAATTGCGAAAGTCGTATCAAGCGGACCGAAAGGTATTTATTATGATCACTAGAAGGCTTGATCTCTCTCATCTTGAGTAGGCGCAATCAGATTTAATTTTGCCCAGTCCGCTCCAGCTATCACAACTGGTCCCACTAACCGAAGAAGTGACTGGCTTTTTCATTATCGAAGCCCATGTCTTGAGCACAACGGCGTCGTTCAGGTCAGAGCGCGATGTTGAAGAGCTGTGGGATGCGCTTGTGACGCGGTTGACTGGTGCTGTGGACTATGCTCTGAAGAATGAATCTGACCCGGAAGGATTCTTGCGAGCCAAAGAAGACCTGATGGCCTTCATCATCACCTTAGAAGTAAGTTCTGTTGATCGTCTCTCAATTGATGAAGAGTATGACATATCTTGCCCAGACGTATTCTTACTCCACCCAGTCGCTCCACTCCTTTGTCCTGCTCCTTTTCGAAAGGTATGCAATGATGCTGGAGAAACAATTTAGCAAGCGATTCAAGGATGTAAGCATTTTTTTTAAATTATCATCTGAATCATCTGTACCTATCGTTCCGTGTTTAGATTATGGTTCAAGATGACTATCTGCCCATGCACGTTGACACAGCGGTGGAGAAAGATGCCGTACTCAAGATGGTATGGCTGAACAAAGCTGAGCAAGATCAGCTAGTTCAGTACGTGTCATGTTTCTTTCCTTTTCAGCGACCTTACGCTTAGCATCCGTTAACAGAGTGCCAACACCGCTCAATTTCCCGTGGTCCCAGAGCTTCTACCTCTGCTCTCAGGATGTGCGTCCCACCTTTCATATATTTCAGCTACTTTAACGCCAACTGCCACCTCAAAACAGATTCGAAGCTTCGTACAACGTTTCTACCAGTTCATCGAGGGGGTCTCGCAGCATCATCGAAATGTTGACGAGTTATTAAGCAAGGTACCATTTTCTTTTCATTGAGGCTAGCAGTCTGCTGATGAACAACTTGAAGTCCTTGGACACTATTCTCTCCAATCACGTCAGTGACAGCATCGGAGACCGTCTTGCCAAGACGTCCACCCTTTCGCAAGTGGCACAAATCGTTACCAACCTTGAACACTTCGAGGTTGCATGCTCAGAGCTGGAGCGTTCCCTGACCAGTCTCCGGTACGTCTCGACCTCCTCCTACATCCAGCCCACTCACCCACGCTTCTTTCAGCTCCGTCCAAAGGGGCGGCACCATCCGCCTCACGGCCGCTCCCTCCTTCGCAAACACGCTCACGCGCGCCCTGGCACGCATCAACGAGCTCATCACGTCCAAGCTGGACGACTTCTTCGAGCTATCCGAGTACGACTGGACGCCGGCCGCGCGCGAGGATGCGCCGAGCATGTACCTCTACGAGCTCGTCAACTGGCTCACGACCGTCGTCGACTCGCTGGTCATCAAGGAGACGTACAAAGAGGATGCCTATCGCGGCGCCGTGTCCTACATCGCGCAGTGTTTGATGGTGCGTCAGAGCAAATCAGGGCCTCGCGATCCCTCGATAGACACCGAGGCCGAGGCTGACCGCTTTAGCGCATAGGACTTCTTGACGGATCGCAATATCCCGATGATGAACGAGAATGCGATCTCCAACATCCTCATCGACGTTGAGTTCCTGGAAGACCAGTTCAAGACCAGCGGGCGTTCGCACCTGATCACTGTCTTTGGCGAGCTGCGCTCCGTAAGGCCACATCTCCGTCCATTTTTCTCCGGCTGACGACACCGTCTCTGCACACAGACGACATCTATCGTCCTCAACAACACCGTTTCGGAATACCTCGTCCCCGCGAACCGCCAAGCTTCCTACAGCAACGTCAGGCCTAAACGCCTCCAAGCGCTCTTGGAGAAGCTCGCCAAATACGGGGGTTCGTGCAGAGACACCCGGTCGAGAGAGTTGGGCGAGAAGCGCAGGAAGGAAGCTGATGCTGTGGGGCGTCTGTTCCCTGGAGAGAGTCGGTAGCCCTCGAGATCGTGCGGACTGACCTTGGACTGACCTTGGACTGTATTTTTTCTTTACTGTACGCTTCTTGTCAATCGTCGATATCAATTCATGAGGCTGTATGTAAGCTCTGAACTCGAGAGAATATATACGCGTCTTCATAGAAACCATGACGCCGCGGTACAGATGTACACGAAGAGTTTAAAAGCTTTGTTAGGAAAGGGACTCCGTGGTACGACAAGAAGAAAAAGGGCCAAGAGACAGGTAATAAGAGGGAAGATAAGGACAGCAGGGCGTGAATGGCAAGTATGACGGAGGCAGCGATGCAGTGCACGTTTTTTCGTTATCGTGAGGGATCATAATATGTGTATGACAAGACACTAAGCAAGGACCCAGGACGAACACGAACGAAACTACAGAGACCCCTTACACCCGCCGCTTGATGTTCGCGCTCAGCCACTCAAGTCCCTCGTACAAGCCATCACCGCTCGTAGCGCACGCCGCCTGTATATTACGTGTATGAGTGATCAGAACATATTTGGCCGCAAGCGGTGGCGCGGGGGCACTGACCTGGATATACCACGTCCTCTGCCTGAGTCCCTGGAGGCCCAGCTTGTCGGTGATTTCAGATGCGTTCATGGCGTTCGGGAGATCCTGCTTGTTCGCGAAAACGAGGAGGAGGGCGTCCCGGAGCTCGTCCTCGTTCAGCATCCGCTGCAGCTCTTCCCGCGCCTCAGAAACACGCTCCCGATCGTTGGAGTCGACGACGAAAATGATGCCCTGGGTGTTCTGGAAATCTAAAGGTGGAGAAACAGCGTGAGCGCTTGTTGCATTTGCGCATGTCCATATACGGGAGTAGAGTGGATAACGTACAATGTCTCCAAAGAGGACGGATCTTGTCCTGACCTCCGACATCCCACACGGTGAAGGAGATGTTCTTGTATTCAACGGTCTCGACGTTGAATCCTGTGCGCAAACAAAAGTGAGCGCCCAAAAAGGAAACACACATCCGGAAAGACATACCAATTGTTGGGATGGTGGTGACGATTTCACCCAGCTTCAACTTGTACAAGATTGTCGTCTTACCCGCTGCGTCGAGACCGACCTGTTCCAGTATGAGATATGGCGGGCGATGATACCAGAGGAAAAAAGGTTACCATGAGGATGCCTGAACGAAATGCCCATGTCAGAGAGGCATGATAGTTGGATCGATGGAGACGTACGCATTTCCTTCTTGCCGAAGAGGCCTGAGAGGAGACGAGAGACAGAGAGACCCATTGTGTGCTGAAGATTGAGGAGGAGAGAAGGGAAACGGGCGGGGACAGCGGTGGTGGAGAGCGGATTGTTGAGGAGAGCTGGACGTTGTCGACGGCTCTCTTTAGCTGTTGCGTGTAACCCGTGAGCGTCCTCAACTTCAGACTCCGCCAACCCCGACACACGCCATTTTGGCGCTCGCCGGCTCTCCACCCAAGACACGTCGCTCGCTATCGTCGCACAAAATTTATTCGCACGTTGACACTATCGTACATGCATACGTGGCCTACGTTCCCAACGCATTTCAGAGTCATCTCCACTCATACGGTCGGCACCGCCTCGTGCATCCTCACCCACAGCCCGCCCTGTGACGCGTTGCCGACATATCAGTCATACGGCGCGACGTGGAGTTATGCACAAATTTTACCCACATGAGAGTACATAGTCAGGTGCAATTTGGGGAAGAACTGCTCCGTCGCAGAGCGCCCTTCCTTCGTCTTCCACTCCACGGGTGGGCGCGTCTCCGGCGGCTGGGCAGACGCGTCCAGCGACATGCTATCAAAGTGCTGCAGCAAGCGGATAAGCATGAACGACATCTCGTTGTACGCGAACTGTATACAATCCCGCAGGACAACCAGTGAGCGTCATCCGATACGCACCCGCCATGACGCACCTGCTGGCCTAGACAGATCCGTGGCCCGGCATTGAACGGGAGGAAGATGAATGGGTTCGGAAGGAGGTATTTCTTCAGCCGTTCGTCGAGGAATCGGTCGGGATCGAACTCCAGAGCTATTCAAGGGGGTAAAGTTCGAGGTCTGCAAGGAACACCAGGCCCGACAGACTCACCGTCGGGGCCCCATAGATCGGTCCGCCGATGCATCATAAATACCGAGTAAGGGACACTGCACCAAATTGAGTTATCAACGTGCACAATCTATGAGCGCTCGACCAGAACGGCACCTCGTCTTTGCGGGGATATAGATTGGCTTCTGGGATCCATCGCGAGCGGGCCAGGTTGTCGCGTTGACAGTTTCACTATCGCACGGACTCATCAGGAAAGTGAAGCCTAAGATCTGGTTGAGCACCCTTACCGAACGTTGAATGGCCTTTTTGAGATTCCTCGTCAGTAGATGCTGCAGTTGAGTCCAGTCTAGTATAGAAGCTCACACAGGCGGGAACAGCCGCAGCGTCTCATTGATGACAGCCCTCAGGAACCTCATGTCTCGAATATTGTCGTAGGACGGCCGTTGCGACAGACCCACTTTCTCCAGCACCTCGGTCCGCAGACGCGTGAAGACCTCGGGATGTGTGGACAAGAGGTACACGGCAAAAGTCAAGGTCGCTGCGGTCTGCACGGCCCTGTGTCAATGCCAACGCGCAAGCACGTATCATCTAGGAAGAAAAACTCACGGTGTCGCGACCAGCAAGCAGAATATTGAGGGTCTCATCTTTAAGGACCTTCGGGTCTGCAGACGCACGCACGTCAGTCTCCACACGCAAGTCGCCGTAGATCTAAAACAACTCGCCGTCGGTGATCTTAACCAGATGATCCAATAATGTTGCGTCCTCCTCCACTTCGCCATCCGCACCAGCCGCCGTCATCTCGCCAATGCTACTGCCCTGAACCTTGGCCTCAACAGATACCATCCCCCTCCTCCTGCGCTCTTTCGCCAGCGCATCCTTCAAAATCGGGCCCAAGAACGCGTCGACAACTTGCATCGGCGCGCGCGCCTCGTCCCGGCGTATCTCTTTCAGCGGCCACAGCATCTTGCCGACCCTCGCGCGCGCCGCGATCACGGTCTGTGCGCGGGAGAAAGCGTTTGAGAACTGCTCGGCGAACGAGAGCGGGCCTGATGCCGGAGACGCCGCGGTCGGAGCCGTATGGGGGTACGGAAGACCGGTGGAGAGGCTGTGCACGCAGGACCCGAAGAGGAATTCGGTCGCAGAATCAAGAGTGAAGCGGGAGACGAGGTCCTATTGCACAATTAAAATAAGATGGTCATGGTAGGTTGCGGGAGAGATGGCAGACGCGTACCTGGAAGTCGACGGCATAACCATCGCCGAAGCGTGTCTTCATTTGGGCAATGGCGTCCTCCGCGTGCCGGTCGAAAATGTCAAAATGGGAGATGCGCTCGCGAGAAAAAAATGGGCGCGTCATCGAGCGGTGGAACCTATAAACGCGTCAAAAAAAACAGCGGTTTCAGCTTCAAGTAGCGGCGCTCACTTCCACATGTCGCCTGGCGGAGGCAGAGTTCAGTCCAAATCGCAGGCGTCTCAGGTAGAACTCACCGTCAGAGTTGAAGACGCCAGTGCCGAGGACGGAGTTCATGCATTTCTGGAAGGCATCACCTGCACATAAAATTAAGACTGACGTCCTCTACGGACAGACGAATGTAAGATACCTTTCACATAGTTTGTGAAATCAGTGGACAATATGATCTGCACCAGAAAGACGGCAATTAATGAATAGAAATAAAGCTGATGATAAGTCCTACTTTGATGTTCTCCGGATCAATGGTGAAGATAGAATCAACCCAAAGGACCCGGGTGTTTACAGTGGTTCCACATTCTCGTATGACGGTCCACAGGCTATCCGCTACAAATTTCGCCTATGAGACGACAAATGTCGAGTGATCCCTGTGATGCGTATACGCACCAGGATATCCGTTCTCAAACTCCTGCATGAACTTGACCGTCAAGTCCCAGTTCCCGATCCACTTGCCGTTGTACCTAGGTGCGAGGACGGCGCCCATTCTGTCTGCCTCCCGTTTATTCCGGTACGCGAGGACATTGATGCGGACGGCGACCACGACGGGGGGAGTCGCGAGCAGGAACAGAACAAAGAGCCACGTTGGTACGAATACGTCGAAATAAGAGTGCAGGACACTCCGAGTCGCGACGACGACGAGAGAGGGCGGGACTAGATTCTTGAGCAAGCCGCGAGCGAGGAAGGGGATCCCCGGGGGAACGCGCGACGACATGTCGATGTCAGCGTGTCGTGAGAGTGAAGGAGAGATAGTGGAGAGATGGCCTGCAAGTGCCCATGTCCCAGCGCCTTAAATTAAGATCTTTCGGCCATGTTATATGAGATCGAAGCCTGAGAGTGGTGTGCCTCGGGTGAAGCGGTCATGCAATGATCATATGATGTAGTGGTTTGACATGAAAGATTTCATAATGACGAGGGCCGCATGATGGATCCATGGTCCATTGTGGAAGATTGCCATGTCTTGCTCTGTTCCGCTAGTGTTCCGCTGTGCAAACTGCTGAACGAAAAAGTGAGGACGACTTTGATTTGTCGACGATTGATCGTAGTGACGTCAAGGCGTCTTCCCAGACGCTGCCAAACTGAGCCAAACTTGAAGCTTGAAGCATGCCACGCATGTCAAAATAGCTGAAATCGTCGCCCAAGTGCTGGGGACTAAGTTCGCAATAATTAAAAGCATCTACATACAGACACAGCCTAACCCATCAACAAGACCCTCACGCCGCAACCAGCGCGTGCAGGCCGTAAATCTCCTTCCTGACCTTATAATACACCTCCGAAACAGTGCCCTCCATCTCCACCCGGCCCCGCGCCGTCTTGCGCACCGCGACGCTCCCGCCCAGGTCGTCGAGGCCGCTCCCGCCCTGCCGCGCAGACGCGCCGCAGATCAGCACGCCCTCGCCGACGAGCTCCGCCTGGACGCCGATGGACGCGAGGCGCGCTTTCAGCGCCGTCAGCTTAAGCTCCCCGATCATCGTCGAGTTGGGGAGGCGCTGGGTCGGGCGGGCGCCGAGCGGGCGCGGGGCGGACGGCGCGAGGACGGCGGGGACAGGCGCTGCAGTGCCGGACACGGCGATGGCAGGCTCGAGCGTGGGCACAGTCGACATGGCAGACATGGAGATGCGCCCGGTCACATAGCCGACCTCGTTGTCTTCGAACTGAACAGAAAAAAGTTTCAGACCAAGCGCCGGATCTTGTCGAAATGGGGAAGTAAGAGCACATACCCGGGACATTTTGATGGACGCAAGGAGCTCGTCGCTGAGCGATATCGAGAAACTGTTGGTGTTCTGGCCAATCTGGATGGACTCGCCCTGCGACGGTGCGTAGATGTCCTTCGTCATCGAGCGAATGTTGGCGCAGCTCTCGATGAGAGCGTCCGTCGCGCTCGGAGGCGCGTGCACTATGATCTGTTGTTACTCGATGAATAAAAAATGATACATGAAACGAGACAAGGAGACAAACCATCTTGCGCGGGTTGACTTGCGGGATGATCGTTTTTGTAGCCCTCCCGTCGTTCAAACCTTCCAAGTCGACGAACAGAAGCCGACATGCTAGCTGAACGTCCACTGTGGTAGAAATGAACTTGGATGGCGGCTCTTTTGGGGCTTTCTGAGGAACAAGGGTCAGAACGGTGAAACTAGGGCCCGCAACACTCGCATCAAGCTCACCTTCGCTTCCTCCTCCTTCCTCTTCTGCTCCTTGACCTCATCGTCCTCGTCCTCTTCTTCGATGATCTTCCCCCTCCGCAACCACATCCCCACGTCCACCACCTCTCCGTACTCGTCCACCTTCCTCTTCTTCTCCACATACGGGAACATCCTGAACCGCTGCGTCTCGCGCCCAGAGCTCTTGAAAAAGCTCGTCGCGCGCGCCACGTTCCCCTTCAGATAGATGTCGAACGACAGCAGCTGCTTCGTCCCGTCGTCCGCGTCGAGCTTGCCCCAGTCCGCCTCGCCCATGCTGTCCGCATCCTGCCGTCGCCGCCGCTCGCGCTTGGGCTCCGCGTCGCTGCCCCCGAGCGCGCGCTCGACGTCCTCCTCGTCCTCTTCCTCGTCGGAGTCGGAGTCGCTGTCCTCTTCGTCTTCGTCCGCTTCGAGCAGCTGCTGCGTGCGCGCCATGGCAGCCTGGTGTGCCGCCTGCTTTTCCTTCGCCGCGCGCTCCCTCTGCAGGAACAGCTCGAGCTCAGTGCCTTGCAAGGGGACCTTCGAGTTGAGCTAGAATTGGTGGCCCGCGTGTCAGGCGAAGCTCTCGGTCTTCGTGATACGAGAAAACACGTTACTTGTAGCTGTAGAACGCCGTCCATCATGATGTTGCTCCCGATCTTGCCCTTGTCCCACTTATCCTCCGCCCGCTGCGAGTTGTTCCACTTGTCGAACAGGAGCCGCCCCAGCGTGCCCTCCTCGCCTCTGGCGGTGAGCAGCACGACGTTGTCCGGCACCGTCGCAAAGTCCGCGAACAGCGCGCGCGAGGGCCCGTGCGAGAGCGACGCGGGCACCGCGAGGATCAGCTTCGGGTCCTTCGACGAGTACGTCTGCATCAGCGCCTGCGGGCTCATGAAGAACTCGAGGTGTCTGCGCGCGCCCCGACGTCAGCACAGATCAGCGGGCCCGCCGCGGCCGCGGTGACGCGGCGCGTGCGTGAGGTGGACGGAGACGCACTTGAATCGCAGGGCAAACGCGCCGACGGCGTCGTCGTCCACGTCGTCGTCGCGCTTCCGCTTCCCCCGGCCGCGCTTCCCGTCCGTCACCTCCTGCCCGACGTCCTCCTTGCTCACCGGGCCACCGAGCCACTCCATCATGCTCCGCACGAACGTCAGCATCTCGCGGCCGGTGCGCGAGAGCAGGCATATAGGGTATTTGAGCCGCGCGTACGACCAGTGCTGGTCGAGCAGCACGAGGAGCTCGAGGACGCGAGTGCTGGCGTCGCAGGGAAGCAGGAGCGAGGAGCGCGAGGAGAGCGTGGCCGTGATGCAGTCTGATATGCGTATCAGTCGTGATCGCGGCCGTAGAGTCAATTCTGAAACGTCAGACGGAACACGCACCGATGAGCGTCGCGTCTCGGTCCTTCCGCCGACTGCTCAGCACGTCTGCGCGCTCCGCGTCCGTGATGAGCAGGTCCGGGCGCGCAAGGGGCTCGAAGACGCCGCCCGCGGCCTGGCGCATGAGCACGGTGCCATCGAGGTGGCGCTCGCGCATGTGGTTCATGTTGACCGCGTACAGGATCGTGCCCGCGGACGGCGAGCGGATCTTCCATATCGTGCCCCCGAGCGTGTGTCCGGCGTTGAACGGCGTGATGGTGAGGCCCTGGCATTTCCCTGCGAAAGGATAAATGGGCGACGACGAGCGCGGGAGGACGGGGCGAGAGACGTACCCTGGAGATGGGTCGGCTGAGAGTACCGTAGCGTGTTGATGGAGTCGAACGCGTCGTGCACTTCCTGCGGCGTCGCGACGTATTTCCCCGTGGTGTTCTCAGCAGCCGGCGACCCCCGCTCGCGCTCGCTCGGGCCGTCCTCGCGCACGTCCATCGCCTCCTGCGCGTCCTTGTCCTCTTCGTCGCGCATCTTCGCCTCTGCATGCCCATCCACGTCCTGCTCGTCTCGGAGGCCGTCCACCTCTTCTGAGGCGGCGATGCGGGCCATGGCTTGGACCGGCAGCGTCGAGTACGCGGGGGCTTTGAGACCCCATCGCGAGTACGCGTAGGGGTACAGCCCTGAGTGCGCTAGGTCTCCATGCGACAGGAGAGCGAGGTCGATCTTCGGCGCTATCCTGAGAGCCAAAACGGGGCGTCAGAAATTGTCTCATAAACAAGAAGCAGGGAGACGCACTCTCGCAGTCTCTCGCAGTACTGTTCCCAGTGGAACGCCTGGTCTTTGATGTCATCGTCTGTCAGCGACGAGGACGAGGGCTCTGGGCACCAGTTTGGGGAGCCGCAGTCGAGGAGAATGTGCACGTCGTCGACTTGGAGGAGGTAGGCGAGGGGGACGGATCGCGACGAGCGCGCGGAGCCAGAGAGCGGCGTGAAAGTGAGCATTTTCGAGCTTGGCCCGTGTGCTGAAAAGCAAGGTGCCTCCTGGCGGACTCGATTGCCTCAGAGTATGAGCAGAATGGGGTTTTTTCAAGCCAGGGATCGTTGGAAGAGGCGTAATACCTCTTGCAAGGTGTGCAGCGGTAGACTGAGGCTCAACACGGTGACAACACGGCAATTACAGCACGGATCTAGCCGCTCGTCAAGATACGATAAGATAAGATGGCCCGTTCCCACAAAATCATCTCCTCCTGACTCCAATCCCTCTTCGTGTCCTCGCAACAATGTCCGCCTCGTTTGCCCACCTCCTCCCCCCGTCCTGGAAGTCCCAAGTGTCCGCCTGGCTCGCAGAAGACACGCCCTCCTTCGACTACGGCGGCTTCGTCGTCGGCGAGGCCCCGCGCGAGGCCTTCCTCCTCGGCAAGGGCACCCAACCCGCCGTCCTCGCCGGCTCGCCCTTCGTGACCGAGATCTTCGCGCAGCTGGGGTGCGAGTGCGTGAACGTTCCCGCTTTTGTTCCGCTTGCTTTGCGTGCGCGCGCACGGACTGGAAGCCGGTGCTGACTGTCTGTCGTCTCGCCGCGCGGGGCTGCAGGGTCGAATGGCACGTCGACGAGGGCGAGGTCTTCGAGCCCGTGAAGCACGTAGCCACCGTCCGCGGCAGCGCGCGGCACCTGCTCCTCGGCGAGCGCGTCGCGCTGAACCTGCTCGCGCGGTGCAGCGGGATCGCGACCAAGTGCGTTCGCTCCCCCCTTCCCCTCCCCCGCTCGCTCACTCACGCACACGCACACGCACATACGCACGCACGCACACGCACACACGCGAACTCCCCCGCGTGCCGAAGGTCCAAAGCGATCAAGGACCTCGCGAGGGCGTGCGGGTTCAAGGGCACCATCGCGGGCACGCGCAAGACGACGCCAGGTCCGTGCGCCCGCCCCCACCATCACAGAGCCGCGCCCTGCCCCCGCTCACATCGTGCGCTCTGCAGGGTTCCGCCTGGTGGAGAAATACGGCATGATCGTGGGCGGCATCGACCCGCACCGGCACGACCTCTCGAGCATGATCATGCTCAAGGACAACCACATCTGGTCCTCCGGTGCGCCCCGCGCCCCTCCCTCTCTCCACCACCCGCCCCTCACCCGCCTCTTCCGCAGGCTCCATCACCTCCGCGGTCCAGCGCGCCCGCGCCGCGGGCGGCTTCTCGCTCCTGCTCGACGTCGAGGTCCGCTCGGAGGCCGAGGCGGACGAGGCGCTCGCCGCGGGCGCGGACGTCGTCATGCTCGACAACATCGACGGCGCGGAGCTCGCGCGCGTCGCGCGCAGCCTCCGCGCGCGCTGGGCGGGCAGGCGCCGCTTCCTGCTCGAGTCGAGCGGGAACATCACCGAGGCGAACTTGCGCGAGCGCGCGATCGACGGTGCGTGTATGCGGGCGCTGCTGATGCCGATGCTGCCGTTGGTGTTGGTGCTGATGCTGATGCTGATGAGGGTGTCGGTCTTTTGTTAGACATCGATATCCTGAGCACGAGCGCGGTGCACCAGTCCGTGCAGCACATCGACTTCAGCCTCAAGATCCAGATGCCGACGCCCGAGGCGATCTGAGCCCGAGGGCCGTCGGTCGGCCAATTAAGTTAACGGTTAACAGTAGTTTCATATTTTCCACGGGGAAAAGAGGAAGATCACACTATCAGGTGGAAAGGCAGAGGGTACTTATCGCGATGGCTCGCATGCCGTACTGTACACTACTACCAAACCCGAAGAATCAGATGTACTTTTTGCCCTCTCCCCCCAGTTCCTTCCCACAGACCTGAGGCCTGAGGCCTGAGTGCGTGTGCGTGTGCGCGCGCGCGCTTCACGGAGCGAGACCAAACAGCTCGAGCGCGTTCCCGCCCTTGACGCCCGCCTTGTCCGCCGCGGACCACCCAGCGACCCCGTCGATCGCCTCGAGGTTCTCCACGACGCTCCGCCACCGCTCGCTCTCGTCCAGCGGCGGGAAAAACGGGTGGTCCGTGCCGAACAGCATCCTCCTGCTCCCCGCGTTCCTCTCGCCCTCGCCGCCCTCAACCACGGTGTCAGCCTTGTCCGGCGCGCCCTGCGCCGACGCGAAGCGCGGCGCGCGCCCGACGGCGTCCGCGACGAACGCGAGCTCGGCGGACCCGTACGCGACGGCGTCGAAGTAGAGCCTGCCGAGGTACCAGCGCGCGTCGTGCCGCAGGCGGGCGGCGACGACGGGGTCGTGCGCGATGCAGGACGCGAGGCGCGAGGAGAGCTGCGGGAGCGCGCCGCCCGCGTGGGCGAGGAGGATGCGGAGGCGCGGGTGGCGGTCGAGCACGCCTGCGAGGATGAGGCGCGTGATGGCCTGTCCGTCGGTGACGCGCAGAAATAAAATAAAATTGAATAGAATACAGAGAAAGAGAGAGAGAGAGAGAGAGAGCGGGTCAGAACGCGGGGCAGTGGTCGGGACGCGGCCGTCGGGTGCTCACCGTCGTCGTCTCGAACGGGAAGCCGAGGGCGAGGGGGAGCACGTGGCCGTTATCGGCGTCGCCCCAGGCCTGCGCGCCGACGCCGTAGTGCGGGTGGAGGAAGACGACGAGGCCGGTGTCGGCGAGGGCGGCCCAGAGGGGCTCGAGGGCGGGGTCGTCGAGGCCCTTGCCCGCGGCGCGTGTGCCGAGGATGACGCCGCGGATGTGGGGGTGGGACGCGGCGAGGTCGGCGACGGCGGCGGGGAGGGCGGCGGGGGGCGTGCCGGGACGAGGGGGAGGAGGCCGAAGCCGTAGAGGCGCTTGAGGGCGGGGGCGGACGCGGCGGGGGGCGCGGTGGAGCAGTAGGACTCGAGGTCGGCGTTGAGGTCGCGGGCGAGGGTCTGGGCGGCGGGGAAGGAGAGGAAGTCGAGCCAGGGGTTGGCGGTGCTGCGAGGAGGCAGGATGGTGAGTCGTGAGCGGGGATCGAGTCGGTGGAGGGGTCAGGCTTGCCTGACGATAGAGATGTCGATGCCGTGCTTGTCCATGAATTTTAGCTTCTCGTCTCTGTCCCAGTACTGCGCGCGATTAGTATTGCTCAGCGGGCGGCGGGTATAGGCAGAGAACGCACCTGGGGGCCGACGGGGCGACCGCCGCTGGGCTCGTCGTCCAAGATGACGAGGCGATCCTCTGCGAGCCCCGAGGGGGTTGTGCGCGAGAGGATGCGGGGTGCGGCGGTGCGGGAGCGCAGGACGGAGGCGTAGCGCGGGAGATAGACGTGGGTGTGTATGTCGACTACGAGTCTGGAGAGGGCCATTTTGTGTGCGGGGGGATGTGTGGGATGGGCGCGGGGGACGTTTGGGAGAGAGGATAGAGGAGCATGAACGGCGAGCAATAGAGCTAATCTATGCGGGCACTCACATGGCCGCGCGACTCCCTCGATAGCATCAAGGAACGCCCACGTGATCCGTCCTCCTCCCCTCAACACAAGCCATGGCCCGCGTCGACGCTCCTGCCCGGAGCACAGAGCTCGACCGCGACATCCAAGGCGCACGCAACGAGGTCGGTAGACTCCACCCTCCTTTCCCCGCCGTCCGCACTCACCCGTGTCGCACCAAACAGTTCACCGCCGTCTCCAGCACCCTCGACGCCCTCAACGCCCGCTTCTCCGCCATCGTGCGCGTCCTCGAGGACGACAACGCCGCCCTCCGCCAGCGCCTCCTCGCCCTCGACACCCCGCAGCACGCCCTCGCCCTCGCCCGCCTCGCCCACGAAAACGCGGATCTCAGGCGCGCCCTGCTGGCAGCCCAGTCGGAGCGCCACGCCGCAGAGCGCGCCCGCGACGCCGCCCTCGCCAAGCTCCAGAACATGCGCAACGCCATGGAGGACCTCCTCAGCGAGCACCGCGCGCAGGTGAGCCCGCCCCGCCCCGCTTCTCCCCAACCCATCCGCGCTCCAGCAGATGACCATGCGCGTTCCAAGCTCGCCGCACACTCGCAGCATGATCCCATCGACGACCGCGAGCCCGCCCTGCGCTCGCTCTCAAGCAGCACGGCCGCCCCGCCGTCGGCGATATCCTCGCGCCGCTCATCGGCCGCCAGCCTCTTCTCCGCGCCCTCGACCTCGGCCTTCGCCCCAGACCACCCCCCCCGCGCCGCCGCGCTCCCCGGCGGCCCCCGCCTCGGCCCCGCCTTCTCCCCCGCACGCAAGCCAAAGCCCGCGCACGCGCCCCGGCTCGCGTCCAGCGCCGGCCCTCCCCCTCGCACGGACTTGCTGACCGCGCCCGCGCCCCCCGCGCCCCTGTTCGAGCTCAGCCCCGGCTCGAGCGAGTCCGGCATGTCCGTCCGCTACAACCCCGACGGCTCGCCCGCGCCCGCGCCGGCCCACGCCAAGTGGCGCATCCACTTCGTCAAGCCGCCGCCGTCCGCGAAGGTCCTCGAGGGCCCGATCGCGTTTGCGCGCCTCGAGGGCCTGCTGGAGCTCGATGGCGAGACCGTGCGTCATCCCTCTCCCTCCCTGCGCACAGCGGCGATCCTGCCGACGCTCACGTCTTTGTTTTTCGTCGATCGTGGAATCTGTCTCCAGAAGCTCGCCGTCTACAAGTGAGTCCTTCCCTACCCGCGCACCGCGCCCGCCCGGTCCTCAGCTCATCCCCGCGACGCAGCATGCAGACCTCCCCCGCCGACAGGACGCGCCTCCACCTCGCGGGGGGCTACGCCTTCCTCCGCGACCCCATCTTCCTCGAATGCCCCTCCGCGACGTACATCGTCGACTGGACGCGCCCCGCCGCCACGGCCGACCCCACCCACGACCGCGACCCCGCCGCGCACCTCGCGCGCGCGCTCCCCGCCGCGGACGCGCTGCACACGCTCGTATACTCGTCGAGAAAGCAAGGCTGGTACTACCTCGGCAGACAGCAGTGGGCCCTCGTCGACGTGCGCCCCGTGTGGCCCATGCTCGCGCCAAAGGTACGCTCCCGCTCCCGCTCCTCCCCCGTCCTGTCCCCCGCCCCACGCCCTCCCCAAACGCGCCTCGCCGCCACGCGCACGACGCTGACCGCCATGGTGTCCAGGCCCAGCGCGCCCTCGCCGCGCGCCGCGCGCACGGCTCCGCCCCCGCCGACGTCTCGCGCATGCTCGCGCGCGGCGAGCTCGTGCAGCGCGCCGTCGAGCTGCGCCTCGCGGGCGCGGGCTCGCTCTCGTCGGGGCTCCTCGGCCGGATCCGGGAGGTGACGATGGCGCGCGGCTCCGCGGGCGACGTCGACGCGTGAGCTGGGCGCAAGTCCCTGTCGTCCCTGTCGTCGCTGCGCTGCTGGGCAGCTGGGAGGGCGCCAGTCGGGATTTGGTTTTCGTCGTGCTTTGAATATTTATTCGAATGTGTTGCTTTTTTCGTCGTCGTCGTTCTCGATCGCTTTACCGTATTGATACTGTATGCTCATTCGCTCGCTCGCTCGCCCGCTTCCATGCCTTTTTCTGTCGTGCTGATCGTGCTGATCGTGCTTTCCGTATGTTTCGTTCTATTGACCATGCTTTCCGTATGTTTCGTCCTATATCATGCTCTTCGATCAAAAAATTCTCGCGCTGACTGATAATGATAACTTGGCGAATCCCGAGGACTCGTGAGCGAGTGGGGAGGTACCACGCAACTTGTCCATATGCTGGCGGTTACACACAAAGTCGGCGCGGGAGCCGAACGGTGTCAACAACAGTATGCAGGCCACCTTTCCACGAACAATCGGTCGACCTGACAAGTAAAGACAGTGAAACCCGAAGGCCAAGATACGAACGTCTCAGGAGTCCAGAGAGCGCCCAAGAAACGACAATATTGAGACCCAACCCTATTCGTAAGCGTGAAGTGGGCCGCAGGAAGTAAAAGTACCGGTAAAACAAAAAATAATAATCTCAAAGTAGTATGTATGTCCGAATGTCACGGCGCGACGGCGAACCAAGAACAGATGAGGAGGAGGAGAGGGCGTTTTGCACACACACATAGATGGCCTGCATAGACTGTCCGCCTCAGGCAAAGGCGACGCCGAGAGCGAGCGCGAGCGCGAGAACGGCCGGGCTGCCGAAGGCCGCGCGCGCGACGGCGCCGCTCGCCGCGCCGGACGGGGTCGTGTCGGTCTGCGAGTTGGTGGGGGTGAGGTCAGCAGCGGTGATGCTGCCCGTGCCGGTGCCGCTCGCCGCCGCCGCCGTCAGTGCGCTCCTGCCAGAATCAACCGCGCGCCGTCAGACGCCGCAAAAAAAAAACGGAGAGCCACACGGGCCTGTCGGGTGACAGATGGCCGGAGGGAAGGGGGCAACGAATGATGGGGAGGACATGAATGATGGTTGCTCACCGGGACGCGGCGGCGCTGCTCGCGGCGAGCGTGCTGGACGAGGCGACGCTCGAGGTGGACTGGGCGATCGCGAACTCGCTCGACTGGGCGTAGATCGTGCTGAGGTGCTGCGTGTCCTGGACGAGGTTCACGCGGAAGCCGGTGCCGACGGGCCACCCCGCGCTCGGCTCGCTGGCGGTCTGCTTGCCGGTGGTGCCGTCGACGAAGGCGACGAGGATCTCGTCGGTCGGGATCAGATTGCGGTTCTGCGCGCGAGGTCAGTTTGGTGTGGGAGGACATGGAGGAGACGAGGAGAGGAGACGGACCTGGTTGGTCAGGACGAGGGTGAAGTTGGTCGCGTCAGTGGAGACGCGGTCCCAGGTGACGATGTTGGGGCCGACGGTCGTCCAGCCCTGCGTCTGGCTGGGCTCAGAGACCTGGTATGCGAGCGCGGAGGCGGCGAGGGCGGCGAGGGCGAGGACGGCGCGCATGATGAAGGGGTGCAAAGGCAGGAGGAAGCGTGGACTTCAAGGACGAAGGGCTCGACGGGGAAGAAGCAAAGGAAGGAAGGAACGTGGCGACGTCGAGGATGCGGGCGTGAAGCGTGAAGGGAGCGGGATGTTGACAGGGAGCGGGCTTAAGAGGACGAAGACTGGCCGCGACGGCGGGCATTCCAGCCCGGCCCATCGCCGCACGTGGCTGGTCCCTCGGGCGCACTCCCCGCAACGGGAACGGTCACCGGCGTCGAGAACATACGCATCCTCCATCATGTCACAAAACATCGGCACCCTCGCACGGTGCAACATGTCCTCCGCGAGCACAATCCGCCTGAATCATAGGTGGACAAGTCCGCGGCCATAGTTGATTCTCAGCGAGTCTGCTACTATCGCAGAGTTGAATGTACGAGGTCGGAGCCGCCGTTAGCGGCAGCATCGTCAAGCAAGACGTTATTGAGGGTCGGAGGAATACACCGGAAAGGCGAATCAGTCTGCCTGTCTTGAGAGAGCGTGGGACATAGTACTGAGTGAGAGGCAGAGAACGAAGCGAAGAGCGATTCGAGGAGGTGATAACCTCCGCAGTCGCTCATTTCTAAGTCCCGCAAGCGCCTTTAGGACCAGTGAGCGACTTACATTCGGCACAAAAAAAAGTAAACCTCACATGCATCGACGAGGGCAACAGCTAATAAATACATGCGATGCAATGTCACGATCCTACCTTCGATAGCATCTCCTCAGCGTCGGACCACAGATCCTGCTGCCCCCACATGCCCACCACGATGCACACCACGATCCAGCACGCGACCTCGCTCATCCCCCGGTGCGCGTCCGCGCTTTTCCCCTTCACGTCCCCCTCACCGCGCGTGCGCCTCGCCCGAACGAGCCCCAAACACACGCGCGCGAGCCCCCGCAGGCCGCTGATCTCGTCCGCCGTGCAGAACACGTCCACGCGCCCGAGAAGCGCAAATATCCAGCGCGCGTGGCTCTCGGTCGGTCTGTGCGCAGGCGGGGCTGCGGAGGCCGAGTCCAGCCATTCGAGGTGGAGGTTGAACCAGTGTGTGAAGTACATCAGCAGGTGGACAGACATGCGCTGCGAGGGATCGGAGCAAGTGAGGCGACTATCACTCAGAACAGCAGGGACTTGGACGTACATGGTCGATGTACTGCAGTAATGTCGGAGTCGGCTCGCGGGGAACCAATGGAGGGCTAGGTGTCGAGGTCGCTTGCGATTCACTTACACCACCATTGGCGCCAGACTTGTCCCCGATCGACGCCTGCAATGACCCCGAAGCAAACGCGCCCTGTCCAGGATCCGTGTCACTCACCCGCGTTCCGTCGTGCATCTCCGCCAGCTGCTCTTCTGTCACCGTCCCGACGACCCACTCGTCTGTGCTGCTCCCGTACGCATTCGTCCTATGAAACGGTAGCGGCGCGTAGTCGTTGCTGACCTGCCGCACTTCCCTCTGTTTTGGCTGCTTCGCCGCGCGCGGGGGGTCCCATACCGACGCAGGCGAGCCGGCGAAGAACTCCCACCACCTATCGCGCTCTTTTTTGTCCGGTATGAGCTTTTGGCCCCGCGCGCGGGGCATGGGCATGTAAACGTGGATCGTAGGCTGAGTTGTGTTCTGCACACGATGCCGTTAGCAGTTGTTATGAATGAGTAGATCGATCAGATGCAATGGAGGGTGCGCACACCTTGCGGAAATTGACGAACCGGCGAGTGAACGTCTCACGCCATTCTGAGGATGGGATGTGTGGTTTTTGAGAGGGAGGGCTGGGCGCGATCGCAGATGCTATGAATGTGGACGCCGATGGCAGTGCTAGTTCGGGAGGAGTTGTCTCGTATGGGTTTGGAGCGCGCTTGACTGCCGGTAGTTGACGCGTTTCTCTCCTGCAACACAGTGAGCCAATTAAGACGAGAATGAAGAAGGCTACGTGCCTGACGGTGAACAGATACTGCATACCATCCTCCGGCTCTCCATCGAAGTTCGACGGGAGATTCGCGACGGGAAGGATCTGCCTGAGACCGTACGCGGGCACGTCGTCCTCGTCGGCATCGTCCCGCTTGCGCTTGAATCCCGAAGACATTTTTATAATTATCTGATATGATCGCCGCGCTTGAAGATGACCTGGGGCTAATGGATGTGTGCGGCGAACACCGCTGGAGACGATACAGGCGTCTGCACCTCGTGACCTGATGTAGCTACCACGTGCAGGAACGCGTCTCGGCAGCCCGTCGGTTTCTGGGAATATCATCGAAGCATCGAATTCATGACATATTATTTTAGAAATAATACCAAATTTACAGCTTCTCCCAAATGCACTAATCACCGAGCCCCAAAAAAGTTTGTAGCACTGATTACGCTAGTGTAGATTAAGTGGTCATGAGTCGCTATATGTACACCATTACAAGCTGTGTGAGAGATTAACATGCAATCATATTCACGAAGTCCTACGGGAAAAGATCTGTCTGGCGAAGTTGATAGGGTTTCCAGGCCTGCGTATGTGAAAGGCGTAGGTCATGGCATATATGATAGTAATCTGATAATCAGAGGCATCAGCGGGTACACCGTGCAAATATTCATGGGTATACGCACATTGACCGCGATGTAGACCCACATCAATCCGAAATCTCTCCAATAGTGTGAAGAGAAGATGTTGAAGCTCGCTTCCATGAACTGGTCAGTTGTTCGAACGGAGCAATATTGACAATGGGCGTCCGCGTCTGGGTTAGTGAGATACCCGCCGGCCGCGGCCATGAATTGGGAGAGGTATTGAGCGCATGTTTCACCCGAAGGCGGTTCGATGGTCACAAATTCCACGGCTGCACAATTGACCTCCGAGTGGCCGGCAGCTGGATCGGTCTGTATCAGTGCTTGACAATGGTGATGAGATATGTTGAAGTGCTGACCTTGGCCAAAGACGCCCTCGAGGAAATACGTGAGCGGCGAGACTCGGTACATCCATTTCCACCAGCCAAGGTGCTGGAATGGCTGAAGTACTCCGTTCCTGCGCAGTAAAGATTTCAACATATAGATTTGCATGGAAGTGTAAGATGAGACTCACATGATGAACGCAAATGAGAAAAAGAACGAGAACAGGAGAGCCGATATCTCTATGTTGGGCGACATCGCGGCGACGCCTTGGCTAAGCGTTGTATAATAGAGAGGGTATATGATGCCAAGCATCAAGTACGTATATCCAGCGCGGTCCGTCGGGAAACCGACCGTCCAGTACCAGGTCAAGAAATAGAGAGACGACCCAGCGATGTTGAACGGGATCTCGCCGAGAATCTGAGCTGTGAGGAATGCCGACCAGCTGTACATTCGACTCGGTCGTTCGCGGACGAGGTAGATCGCGCGCGTCTCGAGGAACGGGACCTGTATCTGGTTAGCCAGAGGAAGACCCAGCACAGTGCTGATGAAGATAGACTGGACATGTGTCAATGAGTGTATTTCATCGCTCATTTGTAAGACTTACGAAGAGCTTGTTCTGTGTCCCTTGGATGGAATCTTTAGCTTGATAAAACGTAAATCCAATGAATAATCCCCCCGCAACGTTGAGCAACATCTTGGACAGGAGATAGTTTGGATCACGCCAGTGTCTCTGGAGTTCCCTTGTAAGAAGCGTCATAGTCTGGTATGACCAACCAGTTGAGTATTCAGAGTGCTTCTGGATGGCTGCGGAAGAGCGCCCGCGACCTGCATTGACAATATTATCCAATTCATGGTATACCTGCTCCGCCTCCTTTGAGTGTTCCCAGATGGCGTGCCAGCTGTCCGCTTTCGCTTTCGACGCAGTAGCACCGGCGCCGATAACGTCCAAGATGTACTCTGCACTAGTGTGATGGTCAAGGCGTCAGTGTGTACACGTACGTGTCGTAGACGGAAAACTCACGGGTTCGCTTCGCTCGGGCACAAATTTCCGCCGTGATTCTCAAAGTATCGAAGTAAGGTAGATGCATTCTCGCCGATGTCACCAAAATAAACAGTCTGTCCTCCCTTCCGAAGAAGTAGAAGTCGATCAAACATCTGAAACAGTTCTGAGGAAGGCTGATGAATGCTATAGATGCGATGTCAGGGTGTCATTCGGTTCGTTCACGAAGAGGTCAACGTACGTGCACAGAATGGCCAGTCCACGGTCAGCCAAGGAGCGTAGGAACTTCATGATGGCAAAAGCACTTCGCGCGTCAAGTCCAGAGGTTGGCTCGTCTAAGAACAACAAAATCTTTGGCTAAGAGCCGGTCAGCATGGACCGATCATGACTAGCTATAGAGAAGATGGCTGACATTCGCTGCTAGTTCGACTCCGATAGTGGTGCGCTTCCTTTGTTCAACCCCGAGGGAGCCCACAATTGCATCCGCAAAGGGTTCTAGACCGCACATCTCCAAGACTGTTTCGACGCTGCCATGAGGTGTGAGTATAGGTCATGAAATTAGCTGGACTATAGCTCACTAGGCCTCCTTCTCTGTGAGCGGAACGGAAGGTGGCTGTCTGAGCTTTGCAGAAAACAAGAGCGCTTCGCGGACAGTGGCTGTTGGGAGGTGTGTGTCCGTTTGTTGGCAGTATCCCCTGCAGATAGAAACCAACATGAGTAAATGATTACTGACACGATGTCGAGATGACTGACGTCTGAGCTTGGAAATCTACTGGAAGCAGTTGTCCGTTGACGAATATATCCCCAGCTACCACACCAGTCGAAAATCGCTGAGCGAGAACATTCAAAAGGGTCGTCTAGAAATGACAAAATCACTTAGATATGAAAGGCGTCAGATATCTCAACGTGTGCTAACCTTGCCTGCGCCTGACTCTCCCATAAGAGCCGTCAGACTGCCCGGCGCAACATAGCCAGACACGTTGTCCAACAGACGGCGAACGTTACCTCCAGCTACGGGTACATCGTACTGCAAATTATGCCAGGTGAAAACATCGTTCGATAAGGGCACACCCTGAGAGGCCTTTTCTGCGGTATATTTGGCATTGACTTGTCCGGGCTTGTATTTTTCTGTTTGACCTTTCTCCTCATCCGCCTTCACACTCGCAGTGGGAGTTAAAGGGGATCGTGATCCTCGCTTGAAGAGTAAGACCGATGTATTTCTCGACGCCGAAGTGTTAATCTCGGTGAAGAGCAGGAATAAGAAGAAGAAGAATAGACCGAATGCACAGACAATTCCGAAGTTCTGGGATAGATGGCCCGAATTTAGAATGAAACGGTTACAGAAGAGCCGTGTTACTTACTCGCCAAAGATATTGTTGAGAATAGCCGTACGAGAGCTCGAGGAATCTTCCTCCGTCTACGACTCCCTGTCCAGGCAGAGAGCCGACAATGGTGCATACTTGATTTGCAAGGGACACGTTCTCATACCCAGGACCGCTCGGGACTAGTGTTGAGCATGCCCCATCAAGGGTGTGAAACTCGTTGGTCATGAGACCCTCAAAGCCGTATCTAAGTGGCTAAGATGAAAGCGAGGTAAGTAAATCACCCTGGATAGTACTGGCTGCAACGACACTTACGTTGATATAGGTGAGCCATCTCAGCGCACCGATCATAGACGGCTTCGGAAGGGTATAGCCAGTGTAGAATGCAGCACCAAGGAATGCGACTCCCGCGACTGACTGGGCTGGTGCAGGTGAATCGAATGCTGCGGCAATGGCACGGAATACCGTCTTCATTGTCCAGGTCATCGCAGAAGTGAATAAAAAGAAGACGCTAATCACATAGTCAGCCGGATGTTTGCTGCGATACATTTAGGGAAACCCACAAAAATTGCCCTGCTGTTGACTGCAGGCCGACAAGAAAGTAGAGCACGACACAGAAGATCAGCATGCTTAGCAAGGTGATGGGTATGTCAACAACAGTGATAGCAATCGCTTCGATGAATGGGTGATACATGGCAGCTTTGAAATGTCTTAGGACAATTGGCCGCTGACTGAACAGGGCCGGGATTTCAGCCATGGAAGTGAGTGTAGCGAAAAGCAGCGCGCTGCGGAGGTCTTAGTTAAGATGATCATCGGAGGCTGGCAAGACAAAGCTCACAAAAAAAGTACGCCTCCACGAGAGAAATATGCAGACGTATTTCCAGGAGTTTTGTAGAATACCGTGCCAACGATAATCGACTCGAATAAAAACGCGCTGTCGAGGTAATTCATTATAAGAGTGCGAGAATGCAGTCTAGAGATCCTGAATAATTACCCGATCCGAATGGCCTCTTGAAGCCAGCTTCCTTTCAATATTTGCATCCTGCGTGCCACTACGGCCTTTATTTGCATGAATATCGAAATTGTATATGGGCTGCTTTTGTTATGGGTGCGAGCGCGCTCTGCCCATGCACTTTGCTTGTATGCCAGTGCACGTGGTCCCTGTCCTATGAATTCCGCTTCATAGGCTTTCATGTCAGCACGATTATCGGCGGATGCGTTCGATGCAAGAAAACGCTCCGCGAACTCTTCAGCCGTCCGTGGTACGCAATTCTCAAAACCAGGCCGTGTAATCCGCACATCAGGATTCGTCACTGTGTTCATTCTCGTTAGTGCACGATATGAATATTCCTAGACGCTCGCGGTTCGTACCTGTGACAAGAAAATCGGCGGTGGTTTGTCTGGCCATGGGCTCAAAGCCAAGGTCGATGAAGTACTGTTTTGCACGATCGGCGTGCCCATAATACGCCATGCGACCTTCGTAGATCACACACACCTTGTCGAACTGACCGTACAATGATTCGCCGGCCTGGTAAATGGATACAATGGTGGATAGGCGCGCTGTATGTGTTACAATACGCAACGTGCGAGCAAATTCGAGGGCCGTCGATGCGTCGAGACCGCGGGTTGAGCTGTGTATTGTTAACAATAGCAGGGTCAGGGATGTGTTATATTCATTATTCGATGGGGACTTACTTGTCCCATGCGCCAAGGAGAGCTCGAGTAGCCAGCATCTCAGTGATCGAAACACGCTTTTTCTCCCCTCCGCTCACTCCACGGATAGCAGCATCCCCGACTGGAGTCTTCCTTACGTGTAAGAGCCCAAACGTCGTCTGGAGGATGGTTGTAATATCATGTATAAACTGCTTTCGGCTCATGTTGTCGATGCGATGTTGTGGCGTACGGATTTTCGCTGCGAATTGTAGCGTGTCGTCGACGGAAAGTGTAGGAAAGTGGTCGTCGTCCTCAGGGCAGTACACCACATCTCCACGGAAATGTTTAGCAATATATTCCGGGGTAAATGAATCGTAGCGAACGTCGCCCTGAACCGAGTGATATTCCCCGCGTTGATTTGCTAGGGTCTTCAGAAACGTGCTACACCCTGAACCCGGATTTCCTAGGACCACTGCCAAGATATTGCATTAGACCAGATCGTAACTAGGCATATGATAGGGTGATTATAGCATAAAACTAGCTCACATAGCATTTCGCCGGGGCGGACAACGCCTTCAAACCCGGTGAGAATTGTTCTCAGTGAGGGATTGCGCCAAATTTTCAACGCATTCCATGCTTGCACTGGGTTGAAAAGAGAACCGAAAGTGGCCTGGTAGCTTACTGAAGAACCAAGACCGATTACACAAAGATCTTTGAACATGACACCGAGCTCCCTTGTTTGAATACCAGACGCTGATTGCCTTCAAACAAAATAAGTCGTGAAACTGATGGCACTCTTCGCTACGTACCTTTTGGCGGCCTCGAGCATCACCTTCTCAAAGTCAAAAGGTGCGTCTACACCAAAGAGTGTGGCATCCGAACCAAAGCTCTCAGTACGTTTATGAGATGCACGATGCGGCCTTCGCGCGGGAGGAAGGTCGGGTACTAGATCATGAGTAACTTCATCGACTGACAAACCTGAGGGCGAGGAGATATTGTGATCAGGCAGTCTGACCCCGCGGATACTCTGATTGTCGAGATGATCAGCCATCTAATCAGGGAGGCGCAAAGGAGGTGAGGGAGTCGCGTCTGAGGCCTTGAATGTCTCAAAACATGCATTGCATCCCCATGCTTTATACACTCGATCGACGATTGGGACATCAACCTGATCTGTGCAAGATGCGCGCCTGGCAAACATGTCGAGCCGGCGAGTCTTCGGGGATCCTTGCAAAGTTGGAAAAAGAGGCCAGGCCCGAAAGCGCTCACCGACGTTCCAATGACAGAGCGTCTATTTTGAGCGCTGCGCGAGACCCCGTCGTTAGCGCAAATGGACACGAGTGTTCCAGGTTCAGGAAATCGATCATTCCGGCCTATGAAACCATTCAATACCATTCTTCAGTTGTGGGGTATGTGCGTGTGGACCGGCTCATCTTGAAAGGGCTGGTCATGTCAACCTAGTGTGCTATGAGTCTTGAAATCAAGGCCGTCCAGCTTTCAAGGAGTTATTCTCGCTTTAGATAACCAATAGATCCCGGATGTCTTCTATTCTAAATGAGGACACAGCGCCCACCAAGGAATGCTCCGCGCACAAGAGTCACAGCACCGACTGAGAATCACCAAGCATGAGAGGCGCTTGCAAACCAAAATAAACTATCATCTACCAGCGTCCAGTAGCGCATGGTGAGAATATATGCCACGATGCCCATGAGATACATGGCTCTGATCTCTGTTGAAAAAGAAAAAAAAAGTATGTTGCCTGTCCACGGCTGAAAAAACTGACACGTACGTTGACGCCTTTCTGGATGCCACTGGATCTCTGAGCTGTAATGTGGCACACCCATCAGGTTGCAAAACACATGAGCGGCAATGGGAGGGAAAACGGAGCCCGTGCGAAGGAACAGGAACGCGCAGTGAAACCCGAACAGGGTTGTGTAAGTGAACTGGAAGACTGGATGGAGTGCATCAATTGGGTTGTGTTCTAGAAACGGCGATATCAGAGGCACGCACGGGTGACAATAATTGCGCGTTGAAGAGCTTGACGGGTCTGTCCATAACGGCAGTATGTCTCCCATCCATGATGAAGGTGAGCTGTGAAACGGATGTGTCAGGGTCAAGGTAAACAGACAGAAATACAATGGGACGCGAACCTGCACCAAACGAGATGGGGGTGAAGAAAATCAAAAAGTTCCGCGATACGCCCGCAAGGTGGTAGATAGCGATGATACACGATCGCCACACAAGTTCTTCGGTAACCGGTCCCTGGGCGCAGAAATAGCTGAATGGAAGTAAGTACGTCAAAGCATGGATGGACGTACTACAACAAAGTTCCTGAATCCCGTCCAGGTGAAGAACGTGTCTCGAACGTCCTTGAAGGTCCAACGCTTGAAGGGAAGCTCCCCTTGAAGATAGCGGACATATAAAGGCCCCATGAAGAGTGCTGGGGTGACCAGGTACGCCAGGATAGTGTCGCCATGCAATGTCAGCCCCAAACGAGGCTTAATGAAACTCCATGAAGGTGTGTCCTCCTGAGAACGAGACGTCTAAATAAGACCGCACAAACGAGAAGATGGAGGAACGCACAGGTATATAGCTTTTCCAAATATATCTGATGACTGCATAAGCCCATCCACAGGCGACAGCTGTGCTGATTGAAGCAGAAAGTAGCCTTGCCTTAATGACCGAGGGATCATCTCTCCAGCGTTCTTCCGGTTGCTTGACGCGCTCTCTCCCCACACCAGCGCTAGGAGAGGCGGAAAACGAAATACGGGTATGCTTCGTGAGGTATAGGGGAAACACATAACCAAATGTCACTACAACATTATAGATATGGGCCTTGAAGAGCGACAAGGGAGGTTGGCGGAGTACTGTCATGCCGTCTTGAGCCATTGTCTTCGGTTGAAGTTGGTGTAGAAAGCTGAGAGATGGGCTCGTCTCAGGACTTTATAACGAAGGACAGGTGATCGAGCTTTTGACAAGATAATTCAGTTTCAGTCGGTTGTAACTCAATGGCGGTGTGGTGGCCCATGGCAAGACATGCGATCGAGGTTAAGGTTCGCCACACAGCGGCGACCCATCGCAAGAACCTCTCTTCCGAAGTGGCTCTCACTATCAGGCAGTCAATAATTTATTTGCTGCATGTTCATGAACATAAATACACATGTTGCGGATAAAGCTATACATATCAGCCAGCGGTGATGACGAATCACCAATGAATGAGCAACGCGGACGTGATCAGCATACCAGCCAACCCCCCAATGGTGCCGACCACGGCCCACCGCGTGTACTCGTCAAAGTGGCGAAGGGTTTGACCGACGTTACTGACGCTCAGGCCGCGAAAAGCATAGAGGGCGACGCCCGTGACAAACGCGGCGATAGACCATATGAGAAAGACAAGCGGGAGTGAAAGAAGGACACTTCGTCTCTGGATAACGCATCGCACAGGCGTGAGCACGATTGGGTCCGTGGCGAGATCTAAAGAGACTCACGGAAAGAACGATCATCCCTTCGTGGGCATGATACGTCGTAGTCCGCTCGATGTCGCTCTTGTAGCGGAACAGGGCGATCACTGCCGAGATCATGCTCGAGGCCGAGAGGATGATGGCTACGAAGCCGGCTACACGAGTGACGTCGTCCAATCCAGGGAGCGAAATGAACGTCACGGAAGCACTGAGAATGACAGCCGCCTGCGCCCGGAAGTCAGCATGGCTTCCACGAAAAGACCAGCATGTACGATCACTCACGATAAGACAGGCGCAAGCACCAACAATGAGCATAGGTCCAGCCTCATTCCGCAGTCCGCTCTCCGTGTCGATAGTGTGATGTTGTGAACGGTCCAAGAAGAGATAAGGGAGGCCCAAGCACAACAAAGAGATGATGAAGTCCAGGAACGTGCGGCGGAATGGTGTGTGGTGTGGCGTCTGTACAACGCCTTTGTTACCATCCGGAGAGCGGCTGGGGATGGGGTGCCCTTGGCGCCATGCAGCTTGAATGACTTTGAGCACGGAGAAGAAGCATGGAATCAAGAGGACATACTGATGCGCAGAAGAATCTTTGCTATGACACGAGTGCGGACCATGGACTGTGTCGGAGAGCTCGGCGGGCCTGCATAATTCGTCAGCCAAAAGCACGACGGTGACCGGGCCGTGGCGGTGACTAACCATCGAGCGAGCGAAGCAGGCCCATGAGTTCTTGACATTCATCTTGGCTGAAGGGTGGCGGTGTTGGATGTGAAGAAGGGAGAAGTCGATCTATGGAAGTTCAGTGGTGCTACGAAGCGTTTTCCATCGATCAACATTACCTGTATACGACCATGTCAAGATATCGATGGCTTCCGCAAGGGAGCTCGGAGGCAGAGGCATATGAGCCGGATGCGTTTCGATGAACGACCAGTAGCGACTCTCCATATCGAGCCCTAAACGGCAAAGATCAGCATAGCGTCGATCGCATATCACTAGAACGAACGCGTCCATATACTCACTGTCTTCTTCGGGGATATGAATTTCATTGGAATGCATCGGAGGCTGCTCCAGGGAAATCGCTCTCATCGCATGGTGCACCCACGCCCTGGCCGGCACGAACTCCTGCTTCGCGGTGCCTGCGTCCCGCAGCCACAGCTCCCAGCCTTCCGGGGGTAGCGCCATATCGCCGCCCCTGCCGCCACCGCCGAGGAACGCGGAGACCACCTCGAACTTGCCGGGGTTGCGCAGGTCGACATCCGTCGTGACGTGCAGGAGGGCGTGGGAGAAGTAAACAGAGCTGTCAGGCAGGACGTGCTCTCTCCATCCGGAGGCTTCGAAGCTCTGCGATGGCACAGGCCAGATGGAGGTGTCGCTTGGGCGGAAGTAGATAGCTACGGGCTGCGCGTCTTTCACAGGTGCTGGGAAAGAGGGTGTGGAAGGGCGGCGAAGGAGAGGTCGAGTTTCGCTTTAAACAAGGGGTATGAGCGAGCGAGCGCGGAAGGAGACATGAATGACTCACTCTGTGTCATACTCGACATGATCCATGGGCGAGTTGAGCATGCTGCGACTGGCATAGCTGGATGGGACTGTTCGCGGACTGTCGAGGAGTCAGCATAAGAAATAGTGCACAAGGTAAGCGAACGAACACGGAATACATATAATCCCGGTGCTGGGGGATTGGCATGACAGCCGGTGCAGGTGCAGCCTGCTCTTGAGGGGCCTCCGCGGTGGATGGTCTACAAAGTATACGTCACGTTTGTGTTGCACCGAGAAGCGCGACGAGTACTCACTGCGGCATATCGAATTTATCGTGTGCAGGAGAATGGATATCGATGAAAGACGGGCTCGAAGTGTCTGGATCAGCAAACGGATTCTCGTATCCACTGCCAGAGAAAGCTGATCAGCCACAAGTAGCGAGCTCGAGCTACCGAATGCATACCCGGGCAAAACGCGTTCTCGCATGTGGTCCTCTGAAGTTGGCTCTGCGATCGACACATGCTTCGTATCGTCCGTCTTGTGAGTAGACGGCGCCAGCGAAGACTTGCTGGGCTTCGGTGATATGCTCCCATTGACGATCAACCCTGGTGCGACGGGACGCGCTTGAGACGAGGCTGTAGACGTGCGTGTCCTCGGCTTCGACGCGATGCTCGCCACGGACTTCTTCCTCGCGAGGCCTTGCTCCAAGCTGGGGTGCTCGATGGGCCGGGGTGTCGCCACCGCGCTGGTGGTCTCCTGGGCGTCTGGATCGGTATCTGCGAGAGCGAGGCTGCTGTCGTCGGCTGGATGCCGCTGCGCATCCCTCACGAGCGAAGCCGTCGATCCGGACGCCAGCCACGGGTTATGAGTGACGGAAGGGGCGCGTTTGGGTTCTGGAGCGGGCTCCGGCTTGGTCTCTGGCCTGCTGTCCGGCGCGGGTCCCTGCACGTCCATCGCCTGGCCCCAGGGCGCCGCGACCATCTCCGTGGCGGGCGGGCCCTCCGATTGCGCCCTGCGGAGAGAGTGAGAGTGGGAGTGGGAGTGGGAGTCCATGCTCCCCTCCGACGTCCCCGCGCGCTCGCTCGGCGCGACCTCGTGCACCTCCGTGTCTCCGGCAGACTGTGTCGCCGGGACTGAGCCCACCACGCTCATCTGGTCGGGGGTCGCGACCACGTTGGCGGAAGCCCATGGCATGACGTCCGGCTCGAGAGCCTTTGGGGCAGGGATGTCGATCGGCTCCGACACAGTCATTGGGGGCGCGGCGAGGGGGGAGGGCCCGAGGGCCTCTGCGGCCTCGGCTGCGCCTTCGCGGGCGGGGGACTCGGGGACGGGGCTCGGGAGCTTGTGGTGGTCGTTGAGAGACGCGGTTGCCAGGGACGCGGAGTCGAGCCTGAGCGATTCGGTTGACGAGCGGGAGGGGGTGCTGGGTCTGGTGAAGGAAAGGCCTGAGGAGGTCCTTCGCATCAGCGACCCCACCCGTGCGCGCATCGACCCCTTCGGCGGATGCGACGACGTCATTGTCGGCGAAGGTTAGCAATGGGGGTGAGTTTCTGTGTGCGCTGAATGAGAGGGCGAAAATGCAGGAGGGATTCCGAACGGGAGGATGCTTGGAGAGAGATGGTCAAGAGGGGGACGTGCGACGCAGATGATCGTGGAGGGCGTATTATCAGAAGAGCTGCCTGCAGGTTTCGTCGAGGTAAACGGCGAGCATCGGTGCTTTGCATAGCTGTGACTGATGTGCTCGGACGAAGGGATGTGAGGGCGTACCATGGCTATGCCGGGTTCGGACGACGCATGGTGGATCGAAATGTAAAGAAGCGCGTGGTTGGCACGAGGTGAGGCCCAAGCAAGGCAGCGAGTTGTACGTCTGGATCATTCGAGCCTACGGGTGCGTTAGAGGTTGGTATCGGTGCTTAGAGGCCGGTGTCTATTTTTCAACAGACGAGGTAGGTTTGTGCAAACGCCAGTCGAGCACTGGAGAATTCAATGTGATATCTCGGTGGTCAGGCATGTTCTGGTCACAAAATGCGATGTATTCCTGGAGAAACTGTTGCTTAAACAGGGTGTGAAGTGCACAGAACATTGATGAGAGTGGAGAGGACGCGAGCGAGGAAGGAAAGGAGGAGCCGAGATGAGTGCCACGTTGTGTTTCCTTTCTCGGATGTGAGGCTGCAACACCGCACACAGCGCTCAGCCCGTAAATCCCTCTCCTGAACCCGATGTTGCTGGACGTGTCCGTGAGTCGCCAGCCTCGCTGACCCGCCCACGCGCCTGACCCCGTCCCAGCGCAAACAATTCAACCGGTCCGACCGCGTCAAGGCGGTCGACTTCCACCCCACCGAGCCGTGGCTCCTCGTCGGGCTCTACAACGGCAACGTCAACATCTACAACCACGACACGGGCGCGCTCGTCAAGACGTTCGAGGTCGCGGAGGTCCCCGTGCGCTGCTGCCGCTTCATCGCGCGCAAGAACTGGTTCGTCGCGGGCTCGGACGACTTCCAGCTGCGCGTCTTCAACTACAATACCCACGAAAAGGTCGCCGCGTTCGAGGCGCACCCCGACTACATTCGGTGCCTCACGGTCCACCCGAGCGCGAGCATCGTGCTCACCGGGAGCGATGATATGACCATCAAGGCCTGGGACTGGGACAAAAACTGGAAGTGTATCCAGGTGAGTCGCTTGGCACATGTGGATCGCGCGCACACAGACACAGACGCACACATGTCTGGCGGTCCTGTGAGAGGACTGGGGCTGACGGGTGGGCTCGCAGTCGTACGAAGGGCACACGCATTATATCATGAACATCGCCGTCAACCCCAAGGACGCCAACACGTTCGCCTCCGCGTGTCTGGACCGCACGGTCAAGATCTGGTCTCTCGGCTCGTCGGTGCCCAACTTCACGATGGAGGCGCACGACAAGGGCGTCAACTACGTCGAGTTCTACCCCGGCGCGGACAAGCCGTACCTCGTCACGACTGGCGACGACAAGACGGTCAAGGTCTGGGACTACCTCAGCAAGAGCTGCGTCCAGACGATGGAGAGCCACACCAACAACGTCTCCTTCGCCGTCTTCCACCCCAACCTCCCGATCATCGTCAGCGGGAGCGAGGACGGGACGGTGAAGATCTGGAACAGCGGCACGTATCGGCTGGAGAACACGCTGAGCTACGGGCTGGAGCGCGCGTGGTGCATCGCGGTGCGGAAAGAGGCCAACGAGGTCGCCGTCGGATTCGATGAAGGGTCCGTGGTGATCAAGGTTAGCCATCCCCTCTTTTGCCTCGCCGATCACTGGCTCACCAGACACACCAGCTGGGCCGCGACGAGCCGACGTTCTCGATGGACCCCGCAGGAAAGCTCATCTACATCCGGAACAACGCCGTCCTCTCCTCGAACCTCCAGACGATCGCGGACGACGCCTTCACAGAGGGCGCGCGCCTCTCGCTCTCGATCAAGGAGCTCGGCTCCACCGAGATCTTCCCGACGTCCATCGCGCACTCGCCCAACGGGCGGTTCGTCACCGTCGTCGGCGACGGCGAGTACATCAACTACACCGCGCTCGCGTGGCGGAACAAGTCCTTCGGCAACGGGAGCTCGTTCGCGTGGGCGGGCGACTCGAACACGTACGCCGTGCTGGAGGGGAAGCTGAAGGTGCGGGTGTACAAGAACTTCAAGGAGCGCGGCGGGGCGGGGATGAAGGGCGTCGGCTCGTGGAGCATCGAGAGCTTGCACGGGGGCCCCTTGCTCGGCGCGCGCGGCAACGGCTTCGTCGTCTTTTGGGACTGGGAGACCGGCGAGATCGTCCGGAGGATCGACGTCGAGTCGAAAAATGTGCGTCGCACTCTATGGTTTTTGTACGCGACTGAGGGTGACGATGTTTGTAGGTGTTCTGGTCGAACACGGGGACGCTGGTGGCGATCGCCGCTGAGGACTCGTTCTTCGTTCTGCGGTTCGATCGGGACGCATACAACGCGAAGCTAGAGGAGGGGGCAGAGATCGGCGACGAGGGCGTGGAAGAGGCGTTCGAGGTCGTTGGGGAGGTGTCTGAAAAGTGCGTTTCCCTCTCCCGCATCTCACACTGCACGCTGACTCGACTTATGCGCGCAGCGTCAAGACGGCCAAGTGGATCGGCGACTGCTTCATCTACACGAATGCCGCGAACCGGCTCAACTACTTCGTGGGCTCCGAGTCGTACCCCATCACGCAGTTCGACCGGTATGTTGCTTTCTTTTCGTTCGCGCGTTCACACTGCTGATGCTATTTTATTAGGCCAATGTCGCTCTTGGGATACATCCCCGCTCATAATCGGGTATACGTCGCGGACAAGGACATGAACGTCTATGGGTATGCCTTGGCGCTCAATGTCATCGAGTACCAGACGGCCGTGCTGCGGGGCGACATGGACGCCGCAGCCGAGATCCTGCCCAACGTGCCCAAAGACCAGCGGAACAAGATCGCGCGCTTCTTGGAGGGCCGAGGTCAGCCGCATCGCCCATGCCGCATCTCCGCCACTGACGCCCACGCTCTTTGCAGATCTGAAGGAGCTCGCGCTGGAGGTGACGACGGACGCGGACCACAAGTTCGACCTGTCGCTGCAGCTGGACGACCTGGACTCGGCGCTCGCGATCGCGCGCACGGTGCCGGAGGCGGAGGCGGAGACGAAGTGGAAGGCGGTCGGCGATCGGGCGCTCGCGGTGTGGCGGTTCGACCTCGCGCGGGAGTGCTTCGAGAAGGCGGGGGACCTGAACGCGCTGATGCTGCTGCTGCTGTCCATCGGCGACGGGGCGGGGCTCGAGGCGCTGGCTGCGAAAGCGGGTGCGTGACGGCGGCTGCCTGCTGTGTGTGCGCTGGCGACTGACGGCGTGTGTGTTCTGGCGCGCGGCGTTTGGCAGCGGAGAAGGGGCAGAACAACCTGGCGTTCGCGTCGCTGCTGCAGCTGGGCAACGCCAAGGCGTGCGTGGAGTTGCTGGTGAGGACGCACCGGGCCCCCGAGGCGGCGCTGTTTGCGCGGACGTATGCGCCGAGGTAAGGTCGCCGCTCGCGTCGCCGTCCGGGTCGCGTCGCTCTGCTGACGCCGCGGGTTCTCTCACAGCCAGGTGCCGGCGGTGGTGGACGGCTGGCGGGACGAGCTGAAGAGCAAGGGCCGGCCGAAGATCGCGGCGGCGATCGCGTCGCCACGTGACCAGCCTGATCTGTTCGAGGAGGGCTGGGCGGAGGCGCTGGCGGGCGAGGGCGGCGCCGTCGATGCGGGGCCGCTGATTGAGCTGAACGGCGACGCAGGTGGGTTGCGGCAGGGCGTGTGATTGCAATAAGTACTGATGCAGCGCGTGGCAGGAAAAGCAAGCTCGGAGCCTGAGGGCGGGGAAGGGGAGGGCAGTGCAGAGACGGCGACGGCGGAGGCGTGAGGACGGACTAGATACGATTTTAGTTGTCGGTAGCCAATATATTTATTGACTGGGAGTGGAGAAGCCGGGGAGGATGGCCGAGCGGGAAGGGCAACCGGCGAGGGCCGCGTGGGAGCGGGGCTGCGTTTCAAGGCCAGAGCTTGCCCTACCGCCTTTGCCATCCATTCCACTCGCTCTCTCAAGAGGCCGCCTCCTCTCTCTCCTTTCAAGGCCATGGCCTCCTCATCGGCGACCCCAGCTGTGTCCTCGGGCGACCTCGTCGACCTTGTGTCCTCGTCGGGCTCCGCAACCGTCTACCCCACCGACGACGCCATCCTCGCCGTCCTCCAAGCTCGCTTTCGCTCCGACCTCCCATTCTCAAAAATAAATGCCTCCAACCTCGTCGCAATCAACCCCTACAAGGCCCTCGCCAGCACAAACGAGGCCAGCGCGAGTGAATACGAAGAGCGGTCCTACAAGGACACCTCTCTCGCCGTGGCTGGTTCCACCCAGGCCCTCCAGCCCCATCTCTACGACCTCGCCGCAAAGGTCTACCTGCTCATGAGGCGCCGCACCCAGCCCCAGGCCGTCGTCTTTCGGTGAGTCCCTCGTCTGTGGAGCATCCTTGGAGGCGGACAGCATGCTCGTCATCCCACCTGCCCCGATGTGCTCAATTTCCAATTCTTCTTCCCAGCGGGATCACTGGCGCGGGCAAATCCTTCAGCAAGGATCTCTTCGTCAACCAGGTCCTCAGGCTCTCCGCCCACTCGAAGCGCGAGTCCAGGCTCGCAGACCAGATCAAGGCCCTCACCCCCCTCCTCGACGCCTTCGGCAACGCGAAAACCCTCCTCAACCCCAACGCTTCGCGGCACGGCCGCTATTTCGAGCTCCACTTCAACGAGCGCGGCCGCCTCAGCGGCGCAAAGGTCCTCACCTACGGGCTCGACAAGACCCGCCTCAACCGCCTCACCCACGAGGAGCGCACCTACCACATCTTCTACCAGCTGCTCGCCGGCGCCACCCCGAGCGAGCGCGATGCGCTCAATTTGGAGGACCCGTCCGACTACGCACTTCTCGCCTCATCCGGATGCTACCGCCTTCCTTCGGGCCCCTTCAGCGACGACGCGATCGCCATGGACGACCTGCGCGTGGCCATGCGCACCCTGGGCTTCAAGCCGAAGCACGTCGCCTCCATCTTCAGCCTCGTCGTCGCCATCCTCCTCCTCGGCAACCTCCAGTTCGGCGAGGGCGATGCGCGGGACGTCTCGGCCTACGTGTCCACGCCGCTCGTGCTCGATCAAATCGCGCGCCTGCTGGGAGTCACGTCGGAGGATCTCGCCCAGACGCTGACCAACAAGACGAGCTACGTGCGCAAGGAGCTGTACACCGTGCTCATGGACGCGGAGCAGAGCGCGCACCAGCGCGACCAGTTCGTCCGCGACCTGTACGCCATCCTGTTCGCGTTCGTCGTCGAGACCGCGAACCACCGGGTCGCGCCCGGCGCGCAAGACCCGCCCCCGCACTCGCAGATCGTGCTCGTCGACCAGCCCGGCTTCCAGTCGCGCGGCCCGTCGCAGACCGGGTCGATGATGTTCTCGGGCGGCGCGCCGCTCGTGCACGCGTACGGCCAGAACGGCTTCGACGAGTTCTGCATCCACTTCGCGGACGAGGCGATGCACTCGTACGTGCTGCGCAACCTGTTCGAGGACGCGGTCGGCCTCAACGGCCAGCTGACGGGCGACGGCCTCGCGCTGCCCGCGATCACCGTGATGGACAACTCGGCGTGCATCGAGCTGCTGCGCGGCGCCCAGCTGAGCGAGCGCGCGCACAAGAAGCCCGGCGGCATGCTGGGCGTGCTCAACAAGGCGTGCTCGTCGTACAAGGCGGGGAAGAGCGGGGACAAGATGGACGAAGACCTGGTGCAGGACCTGGTCGCCAAGTTCGGCGTGCACGCGTCCTTCGTCGTCAGCCCGAGCGTCGGCGGCGCCTCGGAGCGCAACCTCTTCGGCATCAACCACTACGCGGGGAGCTGCTCGTACGACACGTCCGGGTTCGTGCAGAAGGACTCGGATATCTTGGACTCGGCCTTCGTGACCCTCTTGCGCAACTCGACCGACTCGTTCGTGTCCAAGCTGTTCTCGGGGCCCAGTCTCGCCGCGGAGAAACACTCCAAGGACGAGAACACCATCGTTCAGGCTCAAGTGTCGTCGAGACCGCTCCGGCACCCCACGCCTCTGTCCGCGCAGTCCGGCGACGAGCACCCTCAGCTGGATCCCTCAAAGGTCTACCCGATCACCACCCAGCTCAACTTTACACTCTCCGAGATCGTGGCCAGCCTCGATCGCACCCGGCTGTGGACGGTATCGTGCATCCGGCCGAACGACTCGGGCTCCCCCAACTCGTTCGACAAGCGCCGGGTGAAAGCCCAGATCCGGTCGCTGTTGCTCCCGGACATGGTCGCGCGGCGGAGGACGGACTTCATGGTGGACTTTGAGCACTTGCAGTTCTGCGACCGCTACGTGCCGACGATGCAGGGCACGGAGGAGGACCGGATACGGCAGTGCGCGCAGGCGAACGGGTGGAGAGAGGGCGCGGACTACGTCGTGGGGCATAGGATGATATGGCTCTCGTTCGGTGCGTGGAAGTCGGTCGAGGACGGTCTGCGGGCGATCGAGAAGGAGCAGCGCAAGGCGTCCCAGGAGGGCGACGACGGCGACAGCGTGCTGCCCGACGATAACACCGAGTATACCCATCAGGACGCGCGCTTCGACCCCCACGGCGGCTATGCGGAGAGCGCGGACAACCTGTTGCTCGCGCGCACGGGCACGGGCGGGACCCAGTATCGGGACCCGAACGGGCCCGAGTATGGCCAGGGCGGGCTGCTGACTCCCCGGCAGGAGCAGATGCCGCCCTACAGCGAGGGCGACAGCGCGTGGGGATCGGAATACGGAAAGAAGGAGTACCCTGGCGAGAACACGCCGCCGGACGGATCGTCGAAGGAGGGCGGGCTGATCGTGAAGGAGGCGCCGAACGCGGTCGAGGAGGTGCCCACGAGCGGCATCCGGCGCGCGTGGCTGTACATCGTGTGGGGCACGACGTGGTGGATCCCGACGTTCCTGCTGAGCTCGGTGGGCCGCATGAAGCGCCCGGACGTGCGGCTCGCGTGGCGCGAGAAGGTCGCGATCTTCACGCTCATCTTCCTCCTGAACGCGATCGTCGTGTTCTACATCGTCGAGTTCGGGCGCCTGCTGTGCCCGAACTTCGACAAGGCGTGGTCGCTCAACGAGGTGGCGGAGCACACCGGGACGGACGATTATTGGGTCACGATCCAGGGCCAGGTGTACGACGTGACGAACTTCGTGCAGCGGCAGCACAGCGACATCTCGGGGGAGAACAGCAACGACAAGGACACGCTGACCACGCTCGCGGGCGCGGACCTCACGGGCTACTTCCCCCCGCCGCTCGTGCTCGGCTGCCCCGACCTCGTCTCGGACACGAACCTCGAGCTGTCGTACTCGAACTTCACGGCCGATATCCCCACCGCCGTGCACACCTCTGGGAACCTGCAGTCGAACACGAACTCGAAGCTGCACGACAGCGACTGGTACACGGACAGGTTCTTGAGCACCCTCAAGCAGTACCGCAAGGGGCCGTTGGTGTACACGACGAAGACCATCAAGGCGTCGGCCGAGGACGAGGACAGTCCGAGGTGAGTCTCGGTGCTCGCGCCATCGCTGGCTTTGGTTTGCTAATTGCTGCTGCCCGAAGGACGTGGGCGATCTACGAAGGCAACCTCTACGACCTCACGGACTACTTTTACACCATCACGCAGCACTCGGGCGACACGACCTCGTACACGTTCCTGGACAGCGACATCACGAACATCTTCCAGCAGCAGCCGGGCCAGGACATCACGAAGCCGCTGAACAAGGTGCTCGCGAGCATGGACACGACGACGCGCGACCAGAACTTCTACTGCCTCAACAACGTATTCTACGCCGGCAAGACGGACTTCCGCAAGTCCGCGAGATGTCAGGCGAACAACTACATCCTGCTCGTGGCGTCGGTCATCCTCGTGGCGTCCATGGCGGTCAAGTGTGCGTGATCCCGCTCTGGCCGGCCCTTCGCGTTCGTCTGGTTTCTGATTTTTATTATTTTTATTATTATTTGCAGTCTTGGCGGCTCTGCAGCTCGGCGGGAAGCGCAACCCGGAGATGTTGGACAAGTTCGTCATCTGCCAGGTGCCGTGTTACACCGAGGGCGAGGACTCGCTGCGCAAGACGATCGACTCGCTCGCGAACCTCAACTACGACGACAAGCGCAAGCTGCTGTTCATGATCTGTGACGGCAACATCATCGGGAGCGGCAACGACCGCACCACGCCGCGCATCGTGCTGGACATCCTCGGCGTCGATCCGAAGCTCGATCCCGAGCCCCTCCTGTTCAAGTCGATCGGCGAGGGCTCGAAGCAGCTGAACTACGGCAAGGTATACTCTGGCCTGTATGAGTTCCAAGGCCACGTCGTCCCGTGAGTGATCAAATAAAACCGGGCTCAGTCGAACGACCGCTCATTGCGCCTTTTTTTATACGGTTGTGTGCAGGTACATGGTCATCGTGAAGGTCGGGAAGCCCACGGAGCGGTCGAAGCCTGGTAATCGCGGAAAGCGCGACAGTCAGATCTTGCTAATGCACTACCTGAACAAGGTCCACTTCGACAGTCCCATGACGCCTCTGGAGTTGGAGATCTACCACCAGATGCGTAACGTCATTGGGATCGACCCTGCGTTCTACGAGTATATCTTCACTGTCGATGCCGATACGGTGCGTGTATATTCGTCGCTGCGTTAGATGCAGTTATTTATGGGCCGTTGCAGACGGTTACTCCCGATTCTCTAAACCGTCTGGTGGCTTCTACTGCGGATGATTCGAGTATCATTGGTATCTGTGGTGAGACTAGGTTAGAGAACGAGGAAGGTTCTTGGTGGACTATGATCCAGGTATGCTCGATATATGCGCGTCTAGAAGCGCACACTCACCTCGCGATCAAAACAGGTCTACGAGTATTACATCTCGCATCATCTGTCGAAGGCTTTCGAGAGCTTGTTCGGCTCCGTCACTTGCTTGCCCGGTTGTTTCTCCATGTACCGCATTCGTACCGCTGACAAGGGCCGTCCCATCATCATCTCGAACCGGATCATCGACGAGTACTCCGAGCCCAACGTGGACACGCTCCACAAGAAGAACCTGCTCTCGCTCGGCGAAGATCGTTTCCTCACGACGCTGCTCATGAAGCATTTCCCGACGTTCAAGACCAAGTTCACGCCGGATGCCCTGGCGCACACCGTGGCGCCCGAGTCCTGGCGCGTGCTGCTGTCCCAGCGTCGTCGGTGGATCAACTCGACGGTGCACAACCTGTGCGAGCTCGTTCTCCTCCCTGAGCTGTTCGGCTTCTGCTGCTTCTCGATGCGGTTCTTCGTGTTCATCGATCTCCTGGGTACTTTGGTGCGTTGGCTTTCTTTCGGCGCGATGGTTTTTGAGTCTCATGTTATGCCTTTTCAGATCCTTCCCGCGACTGTCGTTTACGTGAGTCCATGCGATGTCCTCCTTGATGGGCGTGTCGACTGAATGACGGCTGTGATACGCAGTTGGTATACCTGATTGTTACCGTCGCCACCGGCAAGGCCGCCCTCCCACTTATCTCTATCATTATGATTGCTGCGGTATACGGCTTGCAGGTCAGTGTCTCGCTTTCGTCTCCAACCTCAAAGCGGCTAAATTCAATGTTTCTTCAGGCGCTCATCTTTATCGTCAAACGAGAATTCATGTTGGTTGGATGGATGGTGGTTTATATCATTTCGTACGTCGCCATGGTATCTGCCTACTCTGCATCCTAACATCGGTTCCTAGATATCCGGTGTACAGTTTCTTGCTTCCTGTGTATTCGTTCTGGTGCATGGACGACTTCGGTTGGGGTAACACTCGCTTGGTCATCGGTGAAGGCAACAGCAAGAAAGTCATCATGAACGAGGACGAAAAGTTCGACGACTCGATGATTCCGCTCAAGAAATTCAGCGGTAAGATCTTCCTGGCTGGTTCTCTTATTCTGGCTGACGTCTGTCCAGAATACGAAGCGGAGGCTTGGGAGACCGGCTCACATCGCTCGGGCGAGACGGGCTACACCAAGGCGCGTTCACGGGCACCTGCTTCGCGGCCAGAGTCGCCTCGCAGCTACATGCATGCGTCCCAATCAGGCGATTTCTACCGAGACACGAACGCGATGCAGTCCAACAAGGACCTTCGCAGCCAAGTATCTCACAGCAATCTTTCGCATCACGGTGGGCAGCAGGCGATGTCGCAGTACGGCGGGGGCATGCCTCAGCTGCCGTTCATGCCCTTCGGTACGGGATACGCAGGGTCGGCTAACGGCTCCGAGTACGGAGGCCAGATGCCCATGGCGATGGCGATGCCTTACCAGCACTCTGGGAGCGTGTACGGGATGGTGCCGAATGGCCCTCGCAACACCATGATGACCAACTATAACATGTTCGGTGGCGGGATGGGTATGGGAGGCATGTCACCCGCGCCCTCTGTTACAGGCGTGGCCCCGGCTGGACCGTCCATGGGCATGCAGCAACGGCCGATGTCGACGTTCTCGATGGCGACATCTGTGAATCCGTTCGCAGGGCCCAGTATGAGCACGGATCCATCGGACGAGGAGCTCACCCAGGCGCTGCGCAATTACCTGAGTACGCAAGACTTGATGACCGTTACGAAGAAGTGAGTGCTCTGCCGCGCCCGTCTCGAACCTGCATGCTGATCAAGTGCCATCGTGCGTACCAGAACCGCACGCGAGGCCATCATGGCCCGCTTCCCGAAGGCGGACCTGACGTCTCGCAAAGCGTTTTTGAACGAGTCGATCGACAAGATCCTCTCTGAATCTTAGAGCCCCCTTCGCATCTTTACCATGCCTCATGTTATCCTCCCGCTGCATCCATCATGTCCACGTCTCCCCTCGCATCGTACATCAGCCTATCTTAGCCCAGTCATGGATTATGTCGTCGACTCGTTCCGAACACTCTCTTCTATCCGCATAGTAGTAATACGCCTACGTTCATACATTCTCGGACCCTCTTCGTCGTGTCGCTCGTTCTTCTTACCGGTCTGGACTTGACGTTTTTCTCTCTCGTTTTGACGTTATCTCATGGTCAGTCGTTGTAGTACCTTTTGCTCACGGACAATGAATAATAGATATACTCGATGAAGATATACATGAGGCCTGAGGCCTGATCTTTGGTCTGAGGGAGCTTGGGCCTGCTTGATCGCTTCGGCTCGAGGCCAGCTGACACAAGAAGATCTCGATCAACTCCGGCATCCACGAATGGCAATACTGCGCTCCTTTTACTGCCGGTGCTCCATGAGCATCCTCTTTCCCCACATCTTTCTTCATCTCCTCCACCAGTGAGGATGCCTGGCCCAGCCATCTATGTCGTGGTAGCCGTGAGCACCGCCGTAGCTGTCGTAGCTTTCAAACAAGTACGCACACGCTCTGGCTATCCGCATCGTAATCTGATGGTGTATTGGTAACGGTCTTCCAGTTCGTCTATGATCCTCACTTGCGGCCAAAGCTGGCAGCATGGAAGGAAAACATAGCAGAGCAGCGTAGGGCGAGGGCGCAGCGCCGGAGACAGAGTGCGGCGCCGGTTTCTGTTCCTGCACACCGGTCTGGCCCCGATTCTTCAGACGACGACGGCGATGCGCTCCTTGTGTACGGCGAGCGGAACTTGTCCAGGCGAAGACCTTCACTTGGTTCTGAATACTCGAGCTCTCCAATCGAACTGGAGCAGCTGGTCTCCAGAGAGGTTGATCAGTGGAGGAGCAATGTCGACATGAACCGGGACCAGTCGGGGCTCAGGTTGAGGCATAGGAGGGTTTCCGACACAGGCACGACAACGAGCACAGCAAACTTCATGGATGATGTGAGTGCATGGTATATGCAGGCATGTTTGTCTAGCTGATCCATGCTGGGGACATCGTTATAGCACATACACGATCCCATATCTGTTCAGCCTATAGAGCCGATCTCTGCACAAAGAACACCAGACATCATCTTCGAACAACCGCAGTCTCCTTTATTGCATCCGCAACTACCGCCATCGCCTCCCAGCACGCTGCGCAGCACCCAAGCGCTCACGATCCCGCTCAATGAGCGCTCTCTATCATCGCCCTTCGAGCTTGGCTCCGTGTCCGCCAGCCCCATGTCAACTGCGACCACCACATGGCAAACTGCGAACGCATTCACCACGCCATCTGTGACCATCAGGAGCATTTCCGACTCGCATCGCTCCCCGTCCTCGCGCGCCTCGAGTCCGGACTCCGATCTGCTCGCATCCTCGCTGTTTACAGGCATGTCTGACTACCACACGCCTCCTGCTGGCTCACCCTCGCTGTCCTCGCCACGCGGCGCGGCCTCGCCCACGCTGTCGTCCCCACGCATCAGCGTCGACGTCCTCTCTGCGCGCACGTCCCCATCAATGTCCGCACAGCCGTCAGCTGTTCCGTCGCCATACTCTTCGCGCGCGGCCTCCCCTCCGGCGGGGGCGCACAGTCCAGGCGTGCTGCTCTCGCCGCCGTACGCGCACTCGGACTTTGGCGTGCTGAGCGAGGACGAGGGCGTGTTCGCGCTTCCTTCCCACGCGTCGAGCGATCTTGATACCGACGAAGACGTCTCCGACCTGGCATCCGTGCCAGGGAGCGAGGTGTCGAGCTGGGCGGATGTCGAGCCGCACAATGCGCCCTCGCGTCGCTGATGGACACGACTATGTGCAACCATCATAGATTACCCGCGTCTAATCACATCTGGCGTTCGTGCACTGTTCGTGCGTCTGCTTCTCTTTGTCCATTTTCATTCTGGTCTCTACACATGCTTTTCAGACCGCCTGCATATCTGTGTTGTAGTATATCTGCCGTTTTTAAGTCCGACCCGTGACACTTGCTCTTCGCTGTCGTACACGTCGCGTAGTCTAAAGCATTCGCGTTCTTCGTCGGTATTGTTCTAGTACGTAAAGGGATGTATGTATGTACACTGGTCTTGTCAATGAATTGAGATATTCGTGAGCCGGACGACTCACCGATGAGGAACAAAGGAAATCAGAGGACTTTCGAACGGCAGGGATGAAGTATGATACAAGGGCGTGAGGGCTGGACAAGGGGTGCTGAGGTGACCGAGCCGCATGAACGGGCGTGCATCCGAATGTGCGCCTTCCGGATCCTCTCCACTGAGTCCACTCGCGCAACATCGACTTCCAAAAACCCACATCCAATTAATTTCAGCTGCACGTTTGGTGCGCTCGTCAGATGCCCCGGAAATGGGCTGTCCCTAGTTTCTTCACGCACGAACCGTACATGGACTCACTATGCTAGCGTCCCGAGTCGCACGTCCGCTCTCCGTAATATGGAATATGCATATCAAACGCATCGAAAACATGATATAGACGGGCTAAGCACAGAAACAGGGCGACATGGACGTGGATATGGATGTATAGACTAGTAGACGTACGTACGTGGGTGCAGGCGTATGTGCGAGGCGCAGCCGCGGACGTCACGCATCTCTCCCAGGAGAGCGAACACGGCCAATGCAGTGGGAGAGATTCCTGGGTGGTATGTAGAGGATCAACGCGATCTGCATGAACTAACCTAAGTAAGAGGCGCACGCCAACCCGCGATAAATATCCGCGTAAAACGTGTTGGCGGAGTCCGTAGACGAGAGAGACGAGAGAGAGAGAAAGCGTCCGCGGGATGGGATGGGATGGTACTTATTAGCAGGAACAAGGGATCCGAGCGCGGGACGATTAGGGCCGCTTTGCTTTGCTTCGCTTTGCGGCGGCGTGGTAAATATAGAGTCGTGAGCATGTCGCGAGGCAGGGAAAGAAAGCACCAAAGGCGCGTCAGCGCCAAATCCAAGAAACAGGTCGTCATAAATCGGTCAACGATAGATCATCACGGTGTCCAGCGGCGGCGTCGCCGAGACGCAGCCATCACCGATCGGGCCACACCCGCCCGCCCACGCGAATCCCCATCCCAGCGCCCGCTCCCGCCCCCGCCCCCGCGCTCGGCCCCGCGCTCTCAGCCGGCTTCTCGCCCATCTCGCCCTCGCCCTCGTGCTCCCCGCTCTCCGCATCCGTATCCGCGTCCCCCTCCACGTCGCCCCGCGCCCCGCCATCCGCTGCGCGCGCGTCGTCCAGCGCCCGCACGGCCTCCGCATCTGTGGCGCCCCAAAACTGGAGCCGCGCGGGTGCCCGCGCAGACCCGCGCGACACGAGCGGCGGGGGCGAGGAGAACACGAGCGCGGAGCTCAGGCGCCTGCCCGCGCCGGCGGGGCGCGCCTCCGACTCCTCGGGCGCGCTGGAGGAGTCCGAGTCCGCGGGGGACGCCGGGGGCGGCGCGCGCGCGGGGAACGTGAAGCCCGGCGCGGAGCGGACGTTGGCGGAGAAGAAGGTGAAGATCGCGCGGCGCGGCGAGCCGCGGCCGGGGCTGGGGCTGGGGGCGAAGGCCGGTGGCGTGCCCGTCGATGCGCGGGAGGTGGGCAAGGGGGTCGCGGGGGGGTCGCGCGCATGCTGGGGGGGGGGAAGCCAGTACGAAGGGCCCGAGGGGCGCCGCGGGGAAGGGGCGGCGAGGGAGGGGCGGCGGGTGGCGGACAGTGAGGATGAGGTGAAGAGGCTCTCGCCGGCGGCTTGGCAGGGGGTATAGATCGTCCCAAGAGTGTTACCACTGGGAACAGAAGACGTGAGTACGGAGCAGTCGAGGGGACGGGGACACTGGGCGAGGAAGAGACGCTCACCAGACACGGCATCCGACACCCTCGCGTATGCAGCCGCACGCGCTCTGCATCATCTTCGCTACGGCCTTGCAATCGAAGTACTCGGCATCCATAGGGCCGACTGCGGGGCCGGCTGTGCCCCGGGCGATCCAGACGCCGTGCCTGCGCCGTGGGAGCGCGACGGTGTGGACGAGGGCGCCGCATCCGTTCGTGCGGCGGGGCTTGGGCCCACGGCGGGCAGGGGCCGGGGCGGGGCCAAAAGCGGACGCCCGACGCCGTGGGGGTGCGGGATGCGCAGGATGGTCGTGATGGCGGTCGTAATCGTGGTCGTGTTCGTGATCAAAGTCGCCGTCGGGCAGATCGCCGCCGCAGAAGAGCATGTAGGAGCCTGCGGCCTGATCGGAGTCCTCGAGGCGGACCTCTGCCTCGAGTGTCTCGCGGGAGCCATTGAGGTCTGCACCCTCGCCACTGGTCCTGCGCGCCCACACCCACTCGCCGCCTGCGCCGGCAGCGTCGTCGTCGTCGTCGTCTACATACTGGCCCGAATAGGGGTCGGCGGCGGTGTCGGCGTCGGCCCAAGCGGCGGGCCTGTACGAATACCACTGGGGTGGGGGCGTGCCAGGAACCTGCCCTCGAGGGGGCGAGAGTGGCTCAGCTGAGAAAGCACGAGCGGTGGGATTGGAGTTGGGGGGTGGGATAGACATGGAAGGGAGTGCGCGGTGGGTGGAGGAGGTGGGAGGGTCGCGGATGGCGCCGCGACGGCGGAGGCGAGAGGCTTCGCCTGTGCGGACGATGTCGGAGAGGACGATGGAGTCGTCAGCGTCTGTGATGGCGGGGAGGGGCGAGAGAGGGCGTGCGGGGTGGCGGTAGGAGACGGGCATGGGCGTGTGTGCACAACACCTGCTCCCCTCCACTCCCTCCACTCCGACGCCTAACCACAAAACAGCTGACTAAGCTCCCCCTCTTCAATTAACTTATCACAGTACAACATGTACAGTACAACAACCCTCGATAATACATAGCCATACGTGACACCACCCCCCCCCCCCTTCACGCAAGAACCAGCCTCTCTGCGCTCGCACTCGCAAGATTTGCAATGTCCGCCACGCTCGTCGGGTCGAAATGGGAATACGGCGAGCCCGGCCGCCCGGGCAGCGACACGTCCGACGCGCCCGCCCGCCCGTCCCGCTTGCGCATGTACGGCGACGGCGACCAGTGCGCGCTCGGGTCTGGGATGGGCAGCGGCGCCTGCGATGGCGTCGGCGACCCTGACGGCTGCGCGTGCCCGTTGGGAGTCGCCCCGCGTGCGGGATGCGGCGATATCGACGGCGCTGGGTACGGCGAGACATTCGGCGGCGGCACGGGCAGCGCGTCGGCCCTGCTTGGCGGAGAGACTGCTGAAGACGGCCGCGAGTAGTACTGCAGCGGCGGTTGTTGTTGTTGTTGCTGTTGTTGTTGTTGTTGCTGCGGTGCCTGCTGCGACGCCGTCGGTGGCGCCTCCGCGTAGATGCTCGGCCGCCGCGAGCTCGAGCGCCGTCTCTCCGATCCCGAGTGGCTTGATGCAAGGGCGCGCGGCACGGTGCGCGGCGAGGAGCTGGCGCCCCCGTATCGCGTCGGGTTCGAGGGCGTGTGAGCGCCCGATTGGAAGTATTCGGCTTGCGGCGGTAGTACGGGCGCGCCCTGACCAGCGCCCCCCGCGGCCACGCGTGGGTCCGCGTAGATGTTTCCACCGCCGCGAGGGGGCCCGTTGGGCAGTGGCAAGGATACACTGCGCGGGGACGGCGAGGCCCGCGGGAGCTGGCTCGGGGGCTGGCGCGGGCTCAGGAAGTTTCTCGCGTCCTGAGTCGTGTGCAGCGAGCGGCTCGGCGTTGACGCGGACGCGGACTGATGTCAGGAGCGAAACGGGATCAGCGGGTTCCAGCAGAAAACTTTGAGGGGCGCGACGTACCGGAGATACAACGGTGATGCTCGGGGCCACGGATGGGCCTGACGACGAGGACACCCGCCGATGCCCGTTCCTGCCATCATGGGAATATTGACCGTCATAGAACGGTGGCCGAGAAGAGCCCTGGGTAACTGACGACTGCGAACGGCGGTGGCCATTGCTGTCTGCACGAGTATATGTAGCAGGCGCCAGGGGCTCAGGAATTCTGGCCACAGGTGGACGATGGAGGGGTGGAGGACCCCTCCGTGGGGGACTGGTCATCGCCTGCACATTGAGAAACAAATGTTGATATATGTATCTCACAAACGCCGAGCAAAGTGAGGCGTACCTCTTCCGCTGCTGTGCGTCTCAGTTGCGGTCCGTCTTGGGCGTTGCCATATCTCAGTGCATCTGCTATTCTCTGACGCTCGAGGGAGTTGTTCCCAGGCGAGCGCTGTTCGGGCTCATATGGCTCATCGTCGAAAACCATCCCAGGAGGGGGCGGCGGTACATAAACACGCGCCGAAGAGCCCTGGTAGCCACCGAGGCCTGAAGAGCGGTAAGCAGCGTAATCCTCGTCGGCGTCTCGGGCATCTGCGATGGGCAGATCGTCGTCCGGTTCAACGTATATGGTATGTGCTTGAGAACCGTGGGGCGAAGACTCTGTGTTGACGACCTCGGGGATTTGTTCGAGAACGTTGGGTACAGGGACGTGGGGTGCGCGGGAAGGCGCAGGCATTGTATCGCGAGTTGGGAATGGGAGTATGTTCGAGGGCGTCATGGACGCCTGGGACGTCAACCGGCGCACAGGAGCCGGTGTCGCCCCTGCCGGTCCAGGGATCAAAGACTGGGGTATCGACGACGGGCGTTGCGGTGGGGACGCGGGGAGGGGCTGAACCTGCGGTGACCTCGCTATCGGCGGTTCACGCTCACGCCGGTCAGCAAAGACAGGTCGCACGCGGATGCCCTCGTCGTCCTCGTCTTCGTCCTGATCCTGATCGAAGTAGTCCTCCTGACGTGCCATACGATCTCGCGGCGCGCGCATCCTGCCCCGCTCGTCACCGGGCTCCTCGCTCTGTGCATCCATCATCCCTATCCGCTGCCCCGCACGCAGCCCCTCCCGATACCCCGTCGCGCGCCCGTCCTCCAGCGCCAGCTGCACCAGCCGGTCCTGCTTCAGCCGCCGCGCCGTGTCGCGCGCGCGCGCAGCCGCCGCCTCCGCGTCGTAGCGCAGGCGCTCCTGGTCGCGCAGCATGCCCTGCGCGCGGTCGATCTCGCTCTGCGCGTTCTGGAGCTGCACCTTGTACATCCCGAGCTCCTCGCGCGCCGTCGCGCCGTCGCGCAGCGCCGCGGAGCGCGCGTCGGACGCCTCGCGCAAGCGCTGGGTCATCTCGAGCGCGATGCGCTCCGCGTGGAGGGCGCGCGTGCGCGAGGCGTCGAGCTGGTCGAGCGCGGCTTGCAGCGCGCGCCGCATGTCCTTCGCCTCGCGCGAGCGGGTCGAGACGAGGCGCTCGAAGTCGCGCAGCGTCCAGTGGGGGCGGGAGGAGCGATCGTGTCTTCGATGGTGGAGAGAAACGCTGGACGTGGAGTGGAGGGAGACGCGGTTGTTGGCGTGGGGATATGGAGATCCTTGGGGCTCGGGCGCTGGTTCGGGTACCGGCATTTGCACAGGCTCGGGGCCCGATGGGATTTCTGGATCGGGGAATTGGTGAAGACGGGGCGAATCGAGATATTCGAGGGTCCCGCTGCTCGACGACTGAGAGGGCTGTGGTGGTGAACCAGAGAGTCTGTTCGACATGGGAGGTTGGTGTCAATGTGCGGCGAGCAGAGATACGCCTACCTGTGAGAGTATGACACATCTGTGGCGCTGTACATGGTATCGTCGACTGCCGGCGCAAGGTGGCGACTCGATGGGAAAGGGGAAATAAGAATAGGTTATGGGAACATTGGGCTTGACGAACCGAGGAGACAGTACTGGGAGAGCGCCCACAGACTAGGGTTAGGTGCAACCGTCTCAGCCACACATTCGCACTCCGCCAAAAGTTTGAGGCATCCGCGCCACACGGATCGATGTCCCGCCCGAGCAGTCTGCCCTCCGTCCTGCCCCCTCCATCTTTCACTCCACGATGGCTCCCTCCCTTTCAAAACAAAAACGTCTCGCAGAAAAGGCCGCAAAGCAGGCCGCAAAGGCTAACGGCGCCGATGCATCCACGTCGACGTCTACACCGGCGGGATCTACCAATGGCAGCGCTTTCAATACCCCGCTGACCAGCATGTCGGCTGCAACCAGCCAGGACGACCTGACATCGATGGCGAAGCTCCAGATCGCTACTGAGAGGTCGGCGCTCCTCGCACCTTCATTTTGCGCTGCCCGACTCAATTTTTCGTCCGTGTATTTTTAGGAGCGCGGCCGGTGTTCTCGTATCTGATCCCAAGGGCCGCGACATCAAAATTGATTCGTACACATTATCCTTCCACGGTCGCCTGCTCATCGAGGGTGCTGAGATCGCACTCAACTACGGGCAGCGCTACGGTCTGCTTGGGGAAAACGGCTCTGGCAAGGTGCGCACGACGTCATTGCTCTGCGCACAGCAATTTTTTTACCCCTAGTCTAGTCTACGTTCCTGCAATCCATCGCCGAACAAGATATCGCGCTCCCTCCGCACATCGATATCTATCTCGTTCGTGGCGAGGCCGAACCCTCTGAGGTCAATGCGCTCGACTTCATCGTCGCCTCCGCGAAGCAGAAAGTTGCGAAGCTCGAGGCGCGCATTGAGGAGCTATCCATCGCTGACAGCGTCGACGAGCTTGCGCTCGACGCCGCATACGAGGAGCTCGATGAGATGGACCCGAACACGTTCGAGGCGAAGGCCGGCAGCATTCTTCACGGTCTTGGTTTCTCGCAGGCGATGATGAAGAAGCCTACCAAAGATATGTCCGGTGGTTGGCGTATGCGCGTTTCCCTCGCCCGTGCGCTCTTCATCAAGCCCCATCTCCTCCTCATGGACGAGCCAACGAATCATTTGGATCTTGGCGCCGTCGTCTGGTTGGAAGCGTACCTCTCGACGTACAACCACATCCTCGTCATCACCTCGCATTCGCAGGATTTCATGGACAGTGTTTGCACAAACGTCATGGATCTCACACCCAAGAAAAAGATGGTGTACTATACTGGTAACTATACCACCTACCTCAGGACTAAGGGCGAGAACGAGGTCAATCAAATGAAGGCGTACCACAAGCAACAGGAGGAAATCGCTCACATTAAGAAGTACGTAGTCCAGACGTTTCTTTTCAAATCTGTACTGATCGACAACAGATTCATTGCTTCCGCTGGTACTTACGCCAACCTCGTCAAGCAAGCCAAGTCAAAGCAAAAAATTATCGACAAGATGGAGGCTGCGGGATTGATCGAAAAGCTCGAGATTCCCAAGCCTCTTCATTTCAACTTCGAGGACATCCGCAAGCTCCCGCCGCCTATCATTGCCTTCGACGAAGTTGCGTTCTCGTACTCCGGCAAGAAGGAGGACTACCTGTACAAAAACTTGTCTTTCGGTATCGAGTGAGCTTTCTGATCAATGCACATGTTAGTAACGGCTCATTGGAGATTTTGTTTTCTAGCATGGACTCGCGAGTGGCTATCCTCGGCGCCAACGGTGCTGGCAAGTCAACGCTGCTCAATCTCATCACCGGCCATCTGCAGCCAGTCGAGGGGACCATTTCGAAGCACGCCAGTCTGAAATTGGCAAAATACTCCCAGCACTCTGCCGATCAGCTTCCGTATGACAAGCCCCCGCTCGAGTACTTCCAGGCGATATTCGCTGAGAAATATCCAGAAAAGGATTTACAGGTCCGGATCCGCTGATTCCTTTCTTGTATATTCGGTTTTTGACATCACTGCCCGTTGCCTAGGCATGGCGTGCACAGCTGGGTCGCTTTGGTCTTTCGGGAGCCCACCAGACGGCACCTATTAGGCAGCTCTCTGACGGTCTCCGTAACCGGTACGTCACTTCCATTGTTGTTGCCATATCCCGAACTCATCGCAGATGTGCAGTGTCGTCTTCTCCCAGCTTGCCATGGAACACCCCCATATCCTCTTGCTTGGTCCGTCTTTTCCCCATCCTCTACAACAGAAGTCCCCGTCACTTACGACCTCGCTTTGACAGATGAACCGACGAATCATTTGGACATGACCTCGATCGACGCACTTGCCCGCGCCATCAAGGAGTTCGAGGGCGGCGTCGTCATCGTCTCTCACGACTTCCGTTTGATCTCTCAAGTCGCCGAAGAGCTTTGGGAAGTCAAGGACCGCACGATCCGCAACCTCACGAAGGAGGACATCTCCATCGTCGACTACAAGCGCAACCTTGCCCGCGCCAGTATGGCCGCCATCGAAAAGGCCAAGCTGTTCAGCAAGTCCGCGTCGAGGACAAAGACCTAGACGTGCGCATGCGCTCGTGCACATTGCGGTGCGGTATATACCTGTACATTCGTGTCACCCTCCATATGCTGTAGCGCTGTAGCTCTGGTCGCCCATCCGTCTTTCTGCCCAAATTCTGCTCACGATGATGTCTGCAACGAATAACTTAGCCTCGATTCCTCTCTTGTCTTCCCTTGCCTCTCTCCATATCGATACACTGATACACCCACGATCTTGTAGCCCACTCCTACCCCCAGGCCCGGCAAACACCTGTAGTAGCCCGGTTTATGTTCACCATTACAAGCACCAATCTACGCATTTTTGTACGACGTTGCATTCTTTCGTGGTCGCCGCTTCGTATTCTTCGAACGAAGACGACCTTGTAGACTCATGTGTAGATGCCGATTCAATTGAGACTCACGCTTAGATTATATTAACTGTTTTCTTCTCCCGAAGATAAATCGAGGGATGATGTTGGAAAAATGAGCAGCTTGTAAAATCAGAGTAGCTTCCTCCTGCAATGGCTTGAAGCCCACAGTGGGGCAGCCCGCGTACACAAGGCGCCTCCTGGCCCTCGATCGGGACAGAAATGCCGCCGCGCCGGCTACAGCTTCGCCCATTTGCGTGTCGATCTCTTTTTGCTCGCCTCTCGCAGCCCGTCAGGCTCCCAGGCGCTCGCCGTGCTGTCAGGATCCATACCCTCGGCGATGCACGCCTCACGGACGGCAGGGACGTGTCGCAGTGCCCATGCGACGCGTGCGGCGGTCGACGGCTGATGCGGGGCGTAAACGTCATAAGCGGGTGGACGGGCGTATGCCAGAGCAGCCGTGTGGATGAGGATTGCGCTGTATGCGCGCACGGGCGCACGCGTGCGGGGGTGAGCGAGCAAAGATACGAGGGCGCGGGTTGTGGTTCAGGATGGAGAAACGTACGCGGTGAGGCCGAAGACGGGCTTGATCCCGCCTGATTCTCGGCCGGTCAGGAAGCGATGCATGCGCACGAAGCGCTCGGGGCTCCTCGTCGTGCTCTGCGTGTTTGCGCGGGAGCCCGGCCACGGCCACGGGGCGTCGCTGTACGTGTGATATTGCAGCTCGACGGCGGCGCGCTCGGCGTTGGTGTCTGTGTCCGAGCTTACATCCGCGCCGGACGCGGTGTCAGTCGCGAAGGGCGCGGACGTGGAAAGAAAGGAGGCGAGCGGATGCGAGAAGAGGGTGTGGACCTCTGGTGTGTTGAGGATTGGCTGCGGCGGACGGGGACGCCTGGGGATAAGAGATTGGGGCTAAAGCCGTGTGAGGGGGTGTACATACGCGGACGGTGTTATCAAGGATCAGAACCACTACTCTACAGAGAAGCGGTGGTCAGCGGCGCAGCTGACCCAAGAGAGGGACGAAATGCAGACGAGACGCACGGCGTGACTAGTGTTTCATTCCCAGCAAGGAAAGGGTCAAGCACACAGAGAAGCGGTATTTTTTGTTTGTCGCGCGGTAAGCCTATCTACAGTTGATGGCGCATGGTCAATCATTTCACTCAGAGTTTGGAGCGAATTAGTAGAACAAGGTACCTCTTCATATGCTTCCCGTCTCTGAGCATTAGGGGAACCGTTTTGGTTTTCGCATCAGAAAGAATAAATGCTGAACATAGCGCACCGCTGCATCCTCAATGGTGGCATCCTCTCTATCCACCTTACCTCCAGGTAACGCTGTGTCGCCGGCATACGTTCTCAAAGTTGCCGCGCGCCTGCGACCAAGACCAGCCAATGAGCACTCGCTTCAAGGAGAATCGACTGGATGTATACATGGAAGACACACCTACCGGCTCAAGAGCACGTACAGATCTCCCATGCGCCCGACGAAAAGCGCGACGAGCACCGCCGCCCTACGCGAGCGAGGGTACGGCAGCACGGGCCTCGATATGCGCAGCGACGCCAGATTCCGGAGCGCGCTGCGAAATCAGACACAAATGGGTTAGAAAAGAAAGCAAAGTTGTATGGCTGCCTGGATGACGCCATAAATGAATGTGGTTAGTAGACGAACTTTTTGGACTCGCGCTTGAGGGGATGTGGGGTGTCATGAAGTGATGCCTTTGCGCGATGGAACTTGAACAAATCGGTCTTCTCAGAATGAGACCTAAGCTTTGACGGCATGTGCAGAAACCAGAACCAGAAGAAATAGAGGGTTGCAGAAAAAGGCAAGTGCTTGCTGAAGCCTGAAACTGTCCGCAGGCAGGCTGGTTCGGAATGCTAACGGAATTCGGAAACTGGGTGTCCCCTTTGTTAACTGCTCCCCGCAATCCGGGGTAATTATGTGGCTCAATCACATGTCGTGGAGTACACTACGTACACTGCTGCTTACACCACTGACGAAGACTGTTCTTCGTTCCTACAAGACTGTTTGACTACCCGTTACTCCTACACGGAGTGACAGGGCTCAAGAGTATCCACGCAAAAAATACGATGATGATGATGATGATGGTGATCAATATTCGACAAGCAGTGGGCTAGGTTCAAGAAGCGTTCGTCGCAAACGCCGCCGATTCCGGAGTAGTAGCATCGCTAACGCTTAGATTGCATCGTCGTACCTCAGCTTGGCCGCGGCGTGTGCTAGCGTGTGCTATGAGGTGCTATGCCACAGCAAACGCTGTGCCCTGGGATTACAGTAGAGGCACGAGCAGGTTGGTTCGGTGTTAGGTTTCTTTCAAGCCCTTACTTCGTTTTCTGTCTGGAAGGGGATGTCAACGGACGAGGTGACAGATCGGGACCCAGGTCAGCTTTGAGCGGTAGCTGATAGGAGGCACAAAGCCGGTAAAGCGGTCAGTATCCTTAGCTTCCGGCTTCCAGCATCGCTCAGGAGATCTGCAGATGGGGGTGTCATCGCTAGAAAGATACTGTCAATCCCCGATGAAGCTCGACCACCTGTGATGCCGTTGGAAGACCGAAGGACGAGAAATCAATGCAAGTTCTTCGAGATCGCGAGCAACGGCACCCGCTGTTGTCGATAGTGCGAACAGCTCGCGCTATTATATTTTCGAGCGGAAGATCGAAGAGCTGACTGACAGAAGTCGAGAAACACCATGTCTGTGGGAAGAACATGGCATTGCACGTAAAGGAATGCCCGAAGCATACCTATTTTCCGCCGCAGCTGAGGTGCACGCGAGTTGCGACAATGCTTATGGAGTGGACCATCATCCGGACATGTCTAGTGAATAGAGCTACAAAAACATTGAGAACGAGCAAGGCGACACATTACAACGGTGAAGCAAACGGGATGTCGTGGTTCAGGAACCGGCTACAAAAAATAGTCCGCTGGTGGCCTTTTCAAAGGTATAGAGCGCACGTCCTGTTGTCCACGGTGTTCGTCAGCAACCTCAACCGGAGAAGTAAGCAAACAGGAGGATATTACCGATGGGGCATGCTGGAAAACCTTGTATTCTTGTGCAAGATGTTCGTCAAGTTCCAATATTGACGCCACGTTGCCGCATCTGGAAGTAGCATGATCAGCGCAAACTCGTCGAAGGAGCCACCAGGAACGTGACTAACCGATAGCAATAATTGGGCGCGCTCCAGACAGTGACAATAGTCTGATCAAACATAAGCTTGTAGCCTTCCATCGCAAGCTGATGCGCCCGCGCAATCAGGTCTATTGAATTATTGTGCGCGAACGCCTTAGTGATGTCTGCACCAAAGAGATACCCAGCGCCTCGAGGAGAGAGACCCCAACCGGAAATATCTGCGAGGTGGGTCGCGCCGTTTCATGTCAGAATATGAACACTACCAGCCAAGAAAGCGCGCGCTTGCCATCGGGGTCTGACCAGAGAAGGTCGCACATAGCCCCGTCGTGGGGTACTTCTTGTTTTCTGTCGATCGCACGTATCTTCGGTCCGACGGAGACACCGTGAATGTGAGATCTGGCGGCACGAGACCATGAGAAAGGGGAAGCGGGACGCACCTGATCAATGCCTTGCAGTGTGGGGCTGAGGCCGCCATGCACGCAGAACACTCGCCCATCCACAATGGCACCGAGTGCTAGGTAGTCGAACACTTCGCAGCACCAACGCCATACGTTACTGCTTCCGTACTTCCTCTGACACTCGTCGTAGAAGCCGTACACTTGCGTGATTTGACGGGACTCATGGTTTCCTCGGATGAGTGTAATGCGATCAGGGTGGCGCACTTTGAGCGCGAGGAGAAGGAGGAAAGTCTCGACGCTATAGAAGCCTCGGTCGACGAAGTCGCCTGTCCAGTGCCGGTCAACCCACCCACATCAACGACGCGAAGAGGGCGTGTGCTTACCCATGAAGATATAGTTGGTTTCCGGACATGTGCCTCCAATTTTGAAAAGCTCCATCAGGTCAAAAAACTGCCCATGGATGTCACCGCATATCTGAGAGCAAAGAAAATGTCGTAAGGAACAGTCCCTACACGTCCACGGCAAAGAGCTACGGCGGAACAAAGACTCGTGCGTACCGTCACTGGTGAGTCCACAACCTGCACATTGCCCTCCTCAACGAGTATCTCCCTCGCCTTGATGCATAGCCTCTTGACCTGCTCCTCCGAGATCGGCTCACACTGCACCAGCTGCTCGATCTGCCTGCGCGTAGGGAGCCAGCCACCGCCAACAGAGATGAAATCAGCACCACTGTCACAAAGTTTGCAAGTAGGATATAGCACTATGTAATGGAGCTGGGGAGAACGAGTCTGCAACGATTTACCTGCGCGGCTCACCTGTCTAAGTCACTCGGCATTCCACTCGAAGGTTGTCGCGTCGGTGAAACGCAGCCTGCCTCCGTCAGAAAGCGTCGCGCGCGCTGACGTAATGCCACCTCTGGGCGTCTAGTAACGAGCAACTTGCCCCTACTTGCCCATTGTTTCATTCGCAGTCCTCCAAAATCCAAAACAGCTTTTTTTAATCATAGAAGACACATGCACATAAGGGCCACCGACATAGCGTAGACACAAATTTATCTACCTCCATTCCTCTAGGCATCATACGAACGGATAATACAGGCAGAAGCAGCACGATGGACAGCAATCGGATGCGGGGTAGGAAGTTGGAACTCAAAAACGTTACAGTGGATCAGATCAGATAAATAAGGGTGATAGGAGAGGACGAGCGCAGCAAACGAATCACTGGCAGCATCCTAACTCAAGCATACAAAAAAGCAGCAATTGAAAGAAGATAGCATCTGGGTAGAAGGAAGAGCAAGATAGAGAGGGATGGAAATCCAAAGAAAATAAGATGAAACATGATAGAAAACGATACACGGCGCTTCGGATGTGATGCACGATGCTTGCTCGAAACGCGACCTGGGCCACGCCCCGGCGAGCAGCGTGTAATCGAGCAACGGATAGTGCCGTGTGGGGGAGAACCTTGACCAGACGAATGAACCAGTGGGAAGCACAAATGGGGGTGGAATGCGGGCGGGGATCTAGAGGCTGTGCGGGAGCAACAAACGAGATAGTACCAATCTCGTTGCGTGACGATAGATGGGGGTGACGCTAACGCCTATGCTCATCGCACGTCCAAAGTAGGTCCCGTCCCGAACCCCACATCAGTTTGTGCAAGCGAGCGTACTTTCGCACAGCCCGCCTAACCAGGCCCTCTCAGTGTACCTCTGGGTGAGCGACCGCGCCGTAATGCATGTGTGACGACACAATATGTGGGAATGATCCAATGTGCTGATGGTATACATGCGAGTGTTCCGAGGGGTGGGCGTACACGAGGTCATGGGTGTGAACGAGAGAACTCGTGCCTCGAGACTCATGTGCGCCTATTGAGTTACTGACGCCGTATGCGGGTGTGGAATGGCCAGAGTTGTAAGAAGACGAGTATGAGTGCGCATCATCCGGGGGCGGTGATTCAGATTGCGATGGCCCAGATGAATGTCCGTAGCTGAGCGAGGCGTATATGGAAGACCGCGTAGCAAAGGACTCAGCTGCGGGTTGCAAGAGAACAGCGTCATGCCGCAATGCGCCCATGTGTTGGGATTGACTGTTCGAGGGAGAGATAGGCGCTCCTTGAAGCGCCGGTGCCTCATAGGCCCCATACGGACTGAAGGAAACGGCGGCCGATGGCATCCCACTAGCCAGCGCGCTCGAGCTCCCTAGCTCTAAAGCAGTGCTCGAATAATACGGATACTCTCCACCTTGAGGTTGTTGGAACGTCATGCTGCCGGAGTACGGACTGTGCATAGGTGGCCGATGTTCCGAGAGTGGACTTTCGGTTGCCATCAAGGGAGACTCTGAATGGTATGATGCAGAGCCGTTCTCAGAAGAGGGCGATGATCGTTCTGATGTGATGTCGGGCGCGGCAGGAAGATGGGTAGGGGAATGCGCCGACGTGAGCGCTGGGGGCGAGTCCGGAGTTGGGAGCTCGGGCTGGGAATGGAGAGGAATGCCCGAATGCGCTACATCAACCGTAGAGAAGACGGCTGGGGAAGGATACGCCATCTCAAGTGCGGGAGGAGTGGTGGGAGGGGAGTCGGGCACGGGGGGGATCCTCGGAATCGGAAGAACGACTGAGTATTTGGAGCGCTTTTTGGCACCACCTGTTTCGTCACCCAAAGCGCGCGCTAAGGCAGAACGTGATGCAGAACCTGAGCTTCTACGGGAACCCGGCGACAAATGGATACGATAGCTGCAAACGTGTTCCATCATCAACAAAAGGACGATAATGGCGGGATAGAACGGTGATGGAGTGGGCGCGCATTGGTACGAGTCGAATGGGGATTCCACGGGGGAGGGAATGTGAATGTCAACACTCACTGCTGCTGAAGGTTGTCCTGTCTAGAGCATCGCGTCTCGCATCCAGGGAAAGGGCACTTGTGGTTACGCTCTCCGGTATGGACGCGAGCGTGTCTAGATAAGTGTCCGCTGGTCGTGAAAGCCTTGTGACAAGTTGCGCAGATGTGTTTCTTTTTCGATGTGGATGGTTCGGTTGTGTCACTGGAAGGTGATTGCGATTGAGGCGGCGAACTAGGAAGGGCGGAGGACTGGAATTCGATATCAGAGCAATATGGGGAGCGAAAGTATGCTTCTTCTGGGATGCCTTGGAACGTCGCGCGAGAGAGATTGTGAGATGACTGTGGATAAGGAGAAATTACATGATCTTGCTTTGAGAGTTGTTGGCGAGGCATGAATTAGAGGAGTTGAGGAAGGATAAGGCTGGATAGGAAGGGAGTCATATAGAGAAGCAATCCCGGCACACTAGGAAACCAGAAAGGAGGAAACGAAAGAAGGAAAAGGAAGAATGATGCGTTATGAAGGAAACAGAGAGGGCCTCCAGCCTGTGGCGGCGGCGGTGGCAGAGCCGTGTCGGACTCTGCGGCTGAGTTAAACGTATGCTGTCCGGCAGCCTGGTCCCGAATGACCGCGGACTTTCAGAAGCATTGGCACCCTTCTCCACCTCCAAGCGCGCTGATCTCGCTCAAACACACTCCCCTCTCTGCGCCTCTTCTTCGACTTACCTCCTTTTCCTGTCTTGACGCACAGGCGCGATCACCACGTGAGACTCTCGCTTGGATAGCCCTCGCCTATCCCAGGACAACGACCGTCGGTCATTCGTTGGGCGCCATGATCTGCGGATCAAAACTCACCTTCGCACGAGGTGCCCAAATTAGACAGATTTTCAATGGCGAGCTACGCGCTTTTTTAACGATTCCATTTGGCAGATTTTTGACCGCCCATGGACTTTCATTTGATGAAATCTTGCGCCACATTCATCGAGCATAAGCAGACCATCGAAATTTTGAAAGCTCAGGTGAAAAGAATAGCACACTGAAAAATCCGCCTAGTTTCCGACGGACCGACTTGAACGGATCCGTTGGACGGGTTCCAGTCCTTGCCAACGCTGTTGGAGGCAGATGCGCATTGAAGCTGTCTAACGGCACACAATTATCACACGTCCTTCAAGGTATGTCTATCATATGACACGAGGAGTTGAGGAAGGTCAAGGACTTACCCAACTCACAACGAACCACAATTTACCTCCGCAATACTTCCGCCGATCGATCATCGACGGCATGATTATCCATGTCACAAACATGAAAGTCAGTCAACAAGTACCATGTGAACCCCCGTCATTTTCACCAGTTCGTTGTTGACGGAGGGTCTCAGAAGCATTAATGCTCTCGACGAAGAGAAGGTTGATCATGACTGCCTGTCGTATAACACATGGACACTCCACGCATGAGCAATGCCTTTACTAGAAGTTCATGTTCGATAGGGGTAAAGGCTTCTTTCGGCAAGGGCTTAAACGCATATAGGATTTTGTCTGGAACTGTCTGGAGGTTATAATTAACGGCGAGAATAAAGAATACGATAACAGACAGAGGTCTGATAGAGCCTGGATTAGCGCCCAGCGCCCAAAAGAACGCCCAACGGGTAAGAGCTAGAGGGATGGGCACCAGGAGGATGGCGTTGAGATTCTAGATGGATACCGGCAGTGCTAGTAATCAAGGAAATGACGAGTGGCCGAAGAGCTGAGTCGCGTATATGTGATGCTTGTTGCCATAAATTTCTCCGATCTCCTGTAGGACCTTTCATATTTCCGAGCTCGCTCGTGCTCTCTGAGGATGCTATTGGAGAAGAATTGTTTGTGCATGATCGAGGACGAAGCAGACATGTCGACATGTTTCACGCACTGACAAATGACTGTGTGCTCCGCACAGAGGAACCCGGCATTTGCCCAGTTACGACGTGATTAGGTTAAATACCGTCAGGTAGCATAGTACCTTTGAGATTCGATTAAGGTTAAAGATTTGAGTACGGGGTGAACCTAGAGCGATCTGGAGCAGAACTGCGCTCAGTCGATAGATATGATACGGGATGCTCAGGAATGTACCCCATATCACAGAATGCAAAATGGCAACATAGTAACGCAGTCCAGCTGGAGATAGCTGGTGTTGTGTCAATGAGCCTTGTAGGATAGTGGCTGTAACCAGAACTGTGTCGGGCTCCACCCCGTGGTGCCGTTGATCGACTCTTCGTGCTCCTAGATGCTCTGCAAAGGACCGGTATTTAGTACCACACCCTGCGGCTTAAGCAACGCCATTATGAACGCCGTGCGAGGAGGAGTGACGAGGGGGAAATAGTCCCTAGTCTCTACCGTGCGATTCGATCCGATCCTGTGAAAGCATTGCCTTGCTCCTTGTTCGCAGGGATGTAGCGAGCGACACTCAAGGTCCCTTCCATAACCGTCGGTAGCTTGAGATGGAGTTCTGTGAAAGAATTCCTAGAGCACAGATGTCAGCCGCTTGCTATGAGTAAGATGCCTTCGAAGCACGCGCTGGCCTTGTGAGACTGCCACCTAGGGGACTGCACTACGCATTTCAGGCCTTTTCTGGACGGACTATTTCGTTGAGCTGTATGCTGGAAATCTGGACTGATGGAGTTTCAGTACGTTGTGAAGTTCTGAGTTCTGAGTTCTTGAGGTCGAAGTCCGCAGCTCAAACGTACGGGTCTCTGCAGGTCTCTACAAATCTCTGCAAATGATGTCAGTCTAAAAGTCGCAAAATCATTAAGCGCGCAAGACGAGAAGTAACGATCACGTGATCGTCATACATCCAGTATTCGTCAATTCAGTCACTTGCGACCGTCTTCCTCATTCTGAGGTCATTCACCTCGCTCGAGACTTCCTTCATCTCTGAGAGAACTGCGTTTATTACCGGTATATATATATCTAAATTGGCTGCCTTTGAAAGGTCTGAAAAGAAAAGTTCAGTGTGTCCTAGATTCTCTGACACGTGAGGTGATGTGTTGACAATAGGATACAGAATTAGACATCCATCTACTACTGGAGGAACACATTTTCACACATTGTGGGCGCTGTTGCATTCCTGGAGCTCACTACATGCAGTGCTAACTCTTTGTCCAGTATGACTTCATCCGAATCATCCCCGCCATCCCCCATTCTATCTCACGCGACGCGTCGGGAGGCTATCCACAGGCAAGGACGTATACAACGCTCGAGCTCTACATCCAATCACCGTCTTTCCAAAGACCATGGCGGCTCACCCAATCGCGACCTCGCCCGAATGCTGCTCTATGAAGAACGCGAGGCGAAGGATCTTCGGAGGATGCTTCTGACTATCACGGAGCAGTTGAGGCAAGAGTCGCATCGAGCTGACGAGAACGAACGGCGAGCCAAGGAAGCCATATTCCGCTTCAAAGCTGTCGAGGAAGCCAGAGCGACTGCGCAGGCCGAAGCTGCCAAAGCTAACGAGGAACTGCGAATGTACAAACTGCAGTTGGAAACTGCACAGCGCGAAATCAACAAGGCACAAGAGATACTGGATTCCGTTGAGGACCAGCGATACGAAGCGGAGGCAAGCGCAGCTCGGGCAAGGACCACGGCCAGGAAGCTGAAGGAGCAACGGCTGATTGACTTGGCACGAGAGGAAGGAAGGAGAATTGGGATGCAGGAGGGTATATCCAGAGGGAGGCGTGTTGGTTTCGAGAACGGGAGGGTTGCTGGATTTGAACAGGGGCGGTCAACAAATGGGGGACGTGCCATGTTCCTCTCGGACGAGCTCGACGACACTGCATTGTATGAACCTGACGCAGACCTTGAAGACCCTCCTCTCACTCCCATCGATCCTATCGAGGAGCCCATGCTCAACTTCCCTACCCCACGGCCTACTGCACCTCCTGACCCCGTTCCCGAACGTATTTCACCACCCAGGTCACGTACTTCTTCGCGCGCACCATCAGTCATGACACAAGAACCTCTAGCAGCTGTTCCTTCACCTTCTTCTGGAATTCACCCCACAGTCACTCACAATATAGCGTCACCCGTCCGGCATCCACATAACTTCATTCCGCCCGAGGGCTACATACCCCGCGCAGACCCAGACTCTATGATTCGGCTGCCGCCGCCGCATGAGATGCAACGGGCCCCTCCCACACCTGAAAGCGTTTTACGCAGAATCCCCGAAGAAGGGTCACCTCTCATGATTCCCAACCCATCTTCGCGCCCGTATCCTTCCGAGGCATCTAGCGTGCGCCGTGATTTTCCACATAGGCGACCTGTCTCACCGGAATCGCAAGGTTCCACGACGATTTCTCAATTCGAACTCGTTAGTGAACCCTCTATGACACGACCTTCTCGAAATCGACCGCTCTCGACTGGTTTGAGTGTCATTCAAGAAGTTTCCAGTGGTTATCCTAGTCCAGCTAATGGTGCAAGGAGCCTTGCAGGCGACACGCCCTCTCGACCTCCTTCTGTGAGCACCATAGATGACTTTCTCGCTGATCAATTTTTGCGACTGACGTTCAGCCAGACCGCTCGCGGTAGTCCTCTTCCCGTCATGATGCCCGTGACAACACCGACCCCCCAGCCTTTCAGTGTGAACATAGCAAATCTCGAGGAACAAAGTCGCCACATCTACCAGCGACCAAGCTATTCATCTTCGTCCGAGTCAACGTCTCAAAAGCATGGTAGTGCATCGAGAACGCCTGCAGGCTCCGACAATAGAAGCTTGAGGAGTTTGAACAACAGAGCAAGTTCGTCCATACCTGACATCACAATACAACCGCCGGTACGATGACTTGGTGCATTTAAATATCCCATGATTCTGAAATTTGCCGTCGGATTCGTTTTTCACCTAGTCGCGTCCTTCCTCCCAAACACCCCAAGCAACGCCAGCCGTTGCCCATGGGGACTTTTTGAGCGCTGAGGATGCCGCGAACCGTCCGATTCAACCCCCCGAGCCCGAGCCTGTTCAACTCAGCCCCCGTTCAATGGCGCCAGAAACTGCGGCGAGCCCTTTGCCAAATGGTGGATTGCCTCCTGGGTTTATTCCTATGGGCCCACCAGTGTCTGCTCCGACTCCATCACAGTCGTCGCATACCATGTCTGCCTATACTGGCGTTGGAGTGCCTTTGCCACCATCAGCTACATCAACTTTTTACCAGTTACCGTCCGAACCAGGATCGCGCGCCGGACGAGGCACGTCTTCTGTATCCGGCATGTCCGGTGGGCAGCCTACATCTCGCTCTCGCCGGTCCAGACACGGTGGTTCCACTTCTGATCCCGTTATGGTCCCATTGCCCCCGACTGTGGCGTCATCCTCGATTGTTTTACCGCCGCCAGACTTACTCTCTCAACCGCACGGTGATTCCACCAGTTCCACCTCCACAACTTCAGAAGACGAGGCTGTCAGATCGAGTATTGCGTCCAGCTCTGGGGATACGCTCACTACCCCACCGATGCGTAATAGGAAAAGCTTGTCAAAAGCCAGAAGTCCTGCCTATGATGCCGCGCCTATCCCTACCGGCGTTGAATACCCAGCTACACCTTCCGTCCGCAACTCAACACCAGGCAACGCCGCAAGAGTGCCTCTTCCGCCTTCCACAACTGCTGGCACTCCACGGGCGACATCTGCATTCACTCCACATCGCAGTGGTGTCAATATCAACGCGGGAATGACTCCCGGCGTGCGTCACTCGTCCTTGCGCAGCGGTGGCAGGGAACCTAAGGTTCATCATCGTCATTCCTACAAACGCTTCGATAGTAATGCTTACTTGGACCCGGCTTACCTTGCCAGTTCTGACGACCTCCATGAAACTGATGACAGCTCACGATAGTAACGCCTCATGTTCATGACTCCGGGATGAGACTATCACAAGGAGGGTTCTCACGCCGAAGGTAGAGCTGGTCCTCTCCACGATTTCGAATTCCGCTATATATACTTCACGAATGTACCCTGTAATTTCTTACTTGACGTTTGTGAATCACAGAGTACCCGTACTATCACTGGAGCGGTGTTCGGAAATTTCAGAGTCATTATAATAGAAAAAACCCAGAGACCTTATTTCTTCGTCTCTCTTCTTGATTTTTGCACAGGTAGCTAGTATTTATCTCCCTCTATTATATTCCACTGTCAAAAAGACAGAATGAGAGAGGGTGCTGTTGCCGGAGCCTTTGCACTCAGGTGTGTGGTTTTCACTAGTGTTCGGAAACCTTAACTGCACCGCGCCGCATATGCCACCAGGAGCTGAGCACGTGAATTCAAACTCCAGACAAGCACGGCAAGTTGCGCACGCCGTGCGGCCGCGCAGCGGAGAATGAATTTCCGCGTGTGAATTCCACTGTTTTCTCCCCTCGACAAAAGTGTCCTTATTTTTTGATGATTCTCTCTAACGAGGCCTCGTCAAACGTGTACCGTAAATGTAAAATGACTGAAATAATATGCTTGAAGTTTCTCGCCTTGAACGGAGGTCTTCTGAGCTCCTCGGAAAGATCCCGGATGGTGCCCGCACACGTCGCGACCGCATTTTGACCACATTTTGACTCGTATCTCACCATGCGCTCCTTTCACAATGACATGGTTTGAGAGCCAGAATGAAGTTTATTTTTCCTTATTTTAGAGATTGATTTGAAAGAAACCCGTGGAGGATTGCATGTTCCAATATCAATTTACGAACACTAGTGCCTTTCCGAACACTACTCCAGTGATAGTATCTCCTATGATTGATGCTTTATCAACCAAGTTGCAAACATGTATACGTTCTGTTCAGTCTTTCAATCTACGTAATATTCAAAGCCGAAGCGCTGAAGGTATCATTTCTGCTCGCTTGAGCACTTGAACCACAGGATTGCGGCACGATGCAGAACCTAAGATGACGTCACTGAATACATTGACATAACGGAGAGCAGCCGACAGAAAACAAGACAGGTAAGTAAGTAGCATATACATCCATCAGAAGTGCTCGACCGTGAACGTCCATTTGCCCTCCTGAATATCAAACCCTTCAAACTTCGTTCCCTTCATGTGTTTTAATCGCTTCGTGTGTTTGATCACCTGTGGATGAGTCTCATCCTTGATAGGCTCTCGCGTTGCCTTGTCCAAAGGCCAACAGCGCAAAAGCGTGATTCTGGCACGAACATTAAGGCCACTACCTGGAGGCGGCTTGTCGATGTCGTCGCTATCTGGGTACACAATGCATTCCTGCGTGTCGAAGCGAATCTGTTCACCCAACAAGTGAGAGAGTTTAGCAAGGGTAGTGAGGTCGACGGGATCCAAGAATTCAATGCTCCCAAAACCGACACGCCCGACGACCAAACCCTTCAGCTCTGCGATGTCATCGAAGCTCATCAAGCTCAAGGTCGGGACAGACGGTTTGCACCAGTAATCGCCCTCTTGCGGCTCCTTGTCTTCGTGAACAACACCGTCTCGCGCAGCTTCTGTAGCGCCGCCGGCAGATGGTGGACCAGTAATTGATCCTCTGTTGCGGGTCGTCGGTGCTGGAGAGTAAGTAATCGCGGGTGGAGTCGGGACAGACTGCTTTTCTCTTGCGGCAACGCTGAGAGCAGGGTTGAACGAGGCCTTGCCAGGACTAGGCGATGAGCCCCGTCGGAGGAGGTCGGCTGCGTCAATCTTCCTATCAAGTACGAGTTTCTTGACGCTCGTTTTGGAACCAGCACCCAATACGCTTGACCCAAACGCCTCTGAGCCATTCGAACCTCGTCCATTGAATCCACTTAAGCCGAGAGGATTAGGCTTTGAACCCAAGGAAGAGAGTCCAAGAGCATTAGTGGGGGTCGGCGAAATGGTGGATGCGTTCAATACTATCGAGTTATAACCTCGTAACTTGGTGGTGGCTGCCCCCTTGCCAGGTTTGTAGCCCAGGGGACGTGACAATGAAGAAGGTGGTTCAAACATGCTGGTCTTCTTCTTTTGATATTGATCAAAGTTTAACCCGTTGGGCTGTGCGGGGAGCATGGAGAAGATGGGAAGGTTCTTCGTGACAGGTTGATCGATTGATGCAAAGAGACTGCCCTGCTGACCAGCAGTGGTATTCAGAGCAGACGCGTTCAAAGTGTTTCCGAACAATGAACTACCGCCCAGAGGTTGAGCGTTCAACTGCGAAAGGCCGAGAGCTGGTGCAGCTGGCTTTGCACCGAAGAGCCCACCACCGCCACCAAAAAGGCCTGTCGACGGTTGATTGGTAGACTGAGGAAGCGGAGCACCGAAAAGGCCGGTCGACTGCTGAGGAGCAGCAGCATTAGGATTGTTCGCATTTGTTTGCCCAAACGCAGATCCACCGCCGAAAAGGCCACCGCCAGTAGCAGGCGCAGCAGGCCTGGCACCAAATAAGCCAAGATTATTCGCCTGAGCGGGTTGCTGTTGATTCGGCTGCTGTTGTTGAGTATTATTCCCGAATAGACCGCCGCCGCCGCCGCCGCCACCACCGAACAAACCCCCTGTCTGCGACTGCTGCGTTGGCTGAGTACCTCCAAACACTATCAGGTATACCGACATCAACAATGATTCAACGCCTGAAAACGTGATCACTTACGTCCGCCACCTTGCTGAGGCTGGCTGGCTTGATTCTGCTGTTGATTGTTCTGCTGACCGAACAACCCTCCGCCACCTCCAAAAAGCCCACCAGGTGGCTGTTGTCCCGGTTGGCCCTGATTCTGCTGATTTTGAGCACCAAACAGCCCAAGCCCCGAAGCAGGTTGCGCTGGCTGGCCAAACGCAGATGGTTTAGCGGCATTGGCAGCTGAGAAGATATGAATATCGCAAGATAGAGAAAAGGGCGTGGAGAAACTCTACGAACCGAACGCTCCACCACCAAACGCGCCGGTGTTGGGCTGAGTCTGGCCAAAAAGGCCCCCGCCTGTTGCAGGCGGCTGCGACTGCTGTTGCTGCTGGTTTTGCTGTCCGAAAGCGGATCCTCCGCCAAATGCGCCGCCTCCACCTGAGGATTGTAGCAGTCAATGGCGATCCTTATACATTGGAGGAAAGTACGAACCAAATGCGCTCAATGGCTTGGTTTGTTGTTGACCGAAAGCACCTCCACCACCGAAGAGGCCGCCAGTGTTCTGTTGCGGCTGTTGTTGTTGTGGTGGTGGTTGCGGCTGTTGGCCAAAGGCACTGAAGCCAGTGGCAGGCTGCTGCTGTGGCTGCCCGAAAGCGCCGAAAGCGCCAGTTCCGGTTGTAGGCTGAGCACTAGTGTTCTGACCTAAAGCACCAAAAGCACCACCCGTCGGGTTGGCATTGTTCGCAGCACCGAATGATCCAAACGCCGAAGTCGGATTTTGCTGTGCAGGTTGAGCAGCCTGGCCAAATAATCCTGTTCCAGCAGTCGCTGGCTGCGCGGCACCAAATGCAGATGGTTGAGGTTGAGAGTATCCGCCAGCATTAGCTGTCTTACGCCCCTGCGCGTAGTCTTGAAGGCGCAATTCCTATAAATAGTAGAGCAGGTGAGAAATCGAGTTACGAGAAGCCTAAAGCGAAGTCTTCATTTCAAGGAGATCGATGCCACGACTTGCGCTGCATGTCAGACCACTAATTTGTCCAAAGAAGGCGCTCAGACTCGATGGGCAACCACTCACTTCAGTCGAAGTGCCACGATAATGTGGCATGCAAGAGATACTCTGATATTGAAGAGTAATATTGGAGTTCGCACCGTCCTTCTCGCTATATACACTGTAAGGCGGGTTGACTGTGCCAGTCGTTACAGGCGGAACACCATCGTAGACGCCTGCTTGTGTAGCCGCTGGAATGGCAAACCAAATTTAACTCATAGCTTGAAACGCAGTAAGACCATGAACAGTCGTCGCTTACTCGTATTCGCCCCAAATGCACTTGTTGCGGCTGGTTTGTTTCCGAACAGTCCGCCGCCGGCGCCGCCACCAAATGCACTCGTACCGGTGTTGGACTGTCCAAACAGACCTGTCCCTGCCCCCGATGGCTGAGCAGGGGGGTTGTTGTTGGCGTTGGCCGCCCCGAACCCGCCTCCTCCTCCAAACGTTGATGTTCCACTACCACTGAATGCGCTGAAACCAGTGGCGGGTTTCGGGCCGCCAAACATAGGGTTTGCGTTAGCCGGGGGATTTGCAGCACCACCGAATCCTCCTCCTGATCAAAAATGAACACTGATGAGATCTAGGGCGCAGTACAGACCACGCACCAAAACCTGACGTGCCTGTTGGGTTCGAAGGGCCTGCGCCTAGATTGCCGAACATGGGGTTCGCTTGAGGCTGCTGCTGTTGCTGCTGTTGCTGCTGTTGCTGCTGCTGCTGCTGCTGCTGCTGTGGATTCTGTCCGAATGCACCCCCTCCAGCACCAAACGCTAAACACGTCATTTAAGCACGCCCGCCATGAGTCGTTGTGACATGCACGCACCTCCCGCGGACCCGAACGCACCTGGCTGTCCAAACGCGGAACCACCAGGCTGTTGTTGCTGTTGTGGATTTTGCTGGGGGTTAGCCCACGAAGATTGTATGGTATTGTTGCCGCCAAACATGGAAAGCTCGAGGGTTTGTACAAGTGGGATGCGGCGTCGTAGACGACAACAGCGTCGAGTCTTGTCGTGCGAGATTAGAGCGGAGCTCAAAACACGCGCTTGACAAACGATATTAACGCGTTTATTGCGTAATCCAAATTTTACCATGCAAGTTGGCCGGCGTGCTCACTCAGAGAAGGACTCTCGCGTTTGCCATGCCCGACGGCAGTGTTCGCTCCTCCTCCGACAAAAGCACATTCAAAACCCTCACCCGCGAACGAAATTTCAAACACCCGGCCTCCAGCAGTTCCACTGTTCCCATCCTCAACGAATTCGTTGCTCCTCATATAGAATCCTTCAACGCGCTTTTCGACGATTCTGGTTTACCATCAGGTGATGGTGACGGTAGTGGAACACTGAGCCTGGCCATCAAGGATATTGGTGAGAGGGTCGTCTTTGACGGGAATGGTCAAATTGGGTCCGAGAGTGGTCCTAGTGGGTGGGGAAACCGTATGAGCAGTAAGTTGCCAGCTAAATTCAATCAATTTTTGACCCGCGGCGAACCTGTTCAAGTGTGGATCGAACAGGTTTCTATATCAAGGCCAATGGTACCCGACAAGGATAGGCAGGCGACGGAACGTAAGGTCTTTCCTACCGAGGCAAGTTTCTACCTTTTTCTTTGAATGTTGCGACCTACCATCCGGTGTCTCCCTGATAATGTTGATGTTCGCGTCAACAAAAAAATACTTCAGATAACAGAAACTCACTTACCAGATGCTTAATTCTAACCTCTTACATCGCTTTTAGGCTAGGGAACGTCTCACCTCCTACCGTGGACGTATGACCGTCAAAATATGCTGGAAGGTCGACCAGCCTGGGCAGCCGGAGAAATCCATCATCAAAGAATGCGGCCTTGTGCCTATCATGGTTCGGGTGAGCCATATCGACATCGAAAATCCAAGCTTTGACTGCGAGTGCTCAGCTTCAAATTTTCCATAGTCAGTCAGATGCAATGTCCGCTCCATGTCATCCGCTGAGCTCGTCAAGCACCACGAGGAGCCCGAGGAATTTGGCGGTTACTTCGTTATTAACGGAAACGAGCGCCTTATTCGCTATCTTATCCTTCCTCGCCGAAATCATGTCATCGCCCTGACCCGACCTTCGTTCGTCAACCGAGGACCATCATACACACCCTATGCTGTTCAGATTCGATGTACGCGTGTTGACCAGACGAGCGTCACAAACACCCTACATTACCTCTCCAACGGCAGTGCCATGCTTCGATTCAGCTGGCGAAAACAAGAGTATGTCGTCCCCATCATGCTCATCCTCAAAGCCTTGGTGGGTGCGTCGGACAAAGAAATATTCGAGGGCGTCATGGTGCAGGACTATGACAACACCTTTTTGACGGACCGTGTGGAGCTTCTGCTGAGGAGCTATAAAATGTTTAGCTTGTACACCGGCGACCAATGTCTTGAATACTTGGGTGACAAATTCCGCGTAGTTCTCGGTCTACCTGAAGACTGGACGAATCAAGCTGTCGGAGCATGGTTGGTAAAGAAGTTGGTTCTTGTACATCTGGAGGACCCTCGCGATAAGTTTAGAATGCTTCTGTAAGTTACTCCGTATAGAGAGTCACACATTCTTACTGACCTTTCAAAGGTTCATGTTGAGGAAGTTGTATGCTATCGTTTCCAAGACATGCTGCGTTGATAACCCTGATTCTCCTCAACACCAAGAAGTTCTACTGCCCGGCCAGTTATATGGCATGATCATCAAAGAGAAACTTGAGGAGGCTTTGACCCAGATTCGAAATCAAATTGCTCTAGATGTGCGGAAACAAGAGTCCACAGTTGATTTCTTTAATGGTAAATAACAATTCTTTTCCTTGATCGCGCTCTCGGAGCCTAATGGATATCCTCATCTTGTAGATCGTTATTTCCACAAAGTTTTGTCACGCGTCAATTTCGATATTGGTGCCAAGATGTCCAACTTTTTGGCAACAGGTAACCTTGTTTCCCCGTCGGGTCTGGATCTCCAACAGGCCTCGGGCTTCACAATTGTAGCGGAAAAATTAAATTGGCATCGATACATCAGTCATTTCAGATGTATCCATCGTGGCGCTTTCTTCGCGGAGCTCAAAACAACCACTGTCCGCAAGCTACTGCCTGAAGCTTGGGGTGCGTATCTTCATACCATAATGATGGACACATGCTAACACGATCTTGAACAGGCTTTCTTTGTCCCGTTCATACCCCAGATGGTTCGCCTTGCGGCCTCCTCAACCATCTTTCCCGAACATGTCGCATTGTCACTTCACCTCTCGCTGTTGCACACATTCCCGGCCTTCTTGTCGCGCATGGCATGACACAGGCATTCGCGCCGTCCGTGGACGGCAGTAAAAATCTTTGCGTTCAACTCGATGGCCGCGTCATTGGCTGGGCACGACCGTCTGTGGCAAAAAACCTCGCGACGAGTCTGCGAATATGGAAGACCGAGGGAAAGAACCAGGTTCCATTAGACCTGGAGATCGGGTTCGTGCCTACCTCCGAAGGCGGCCAGTACCCAGGCCTATTCTTGTTCGCGTCGCGATCGCGGATGATGCGCCCCGTCAAATTCCTGGCAAATGGAAGAGACGACCAAATTGGGTCGTTCGAACAGGTGTACATGGATATCGCGGTGACGCCTGAGGAGATCGAACCCTCGGTATCGACGCATGTCGAACACGCTCCAACAAACTTCCTGTCGATATTGGCAAATATGACACCGTTCTCTGATTTCAACCAGGTATGCAGAACACTCCCGTGCCGCCGCCTCATTTACAGACCTGCCTTTAGAGTCCTCGTAATATCTACCAGTGTCAGGTTCGTATCCCTTTCTGCTTACATGACGCAAATATCAAACGTTGCTTCCAGATGGGCAAACAAACGATGGGTACACCTTCAACGGCGCTAAAACATCGGACAGACAACAAGCTGTACCGATTGCAAAGTGGCCAGACACCGATAGTCCGTCCATCGCTTCACAACGAGTACGGGATGGACTCCTTCCCCAACGGCACAAACGCCGTCGTCGCCGTCATCTCATACACGGGGTACGACATGGAGGACGCCATGATCCTCAATAAGTCCGCTCACGAACGCGGGTTCGCGTACGGCACGGTGTACAAGTCACAGATCGTGGACCTCAAGGACCAAAAGGGCTCGTCGTCGCGGTCCTCTGGACCGCCGACGCTGCATTTCGGGCTTGGCTACGATATACGCACGGATGGTGACCGGCAACATCCCTGTTGCCACTTCCTCGACAGCGACGGGCTCCCCTTCATCGGCACCCGCCTCTCGTCTGGGGATTACCTCGCTGCATACATCGACGACACCACCGCTCGCACGCGCTTCGTGAAGTACAAAGGCGACGAGGTCGCGTACGTCGACGAAGTCCGTCTGCTAGGTACCGCGTCTCCTCTTTCCTCCTGTCGCGTTTTCAAGGATTGATCTTACCCGTGCAGGGTCCGACGCGGGCGACTCCGAGCTCCAAAAGATCCACATCACGCTGCGGATCACCCGCTCGCCCGTCATCGGCGACAAGTTTTCCTCGCGGCACGGCCAGAAGGGCGTGTGCTCGCAGAAATGGCCCGCCGTCGACATGCCGTTCAGCGAGAGCGGGATCCAGCCGGACGTGATCATCAACCCGCACGCGTTCCCGAGTCGGATGACGATCGGGATGCTGGTCGAGAGCATGGCGGGCAAGTCGGGCGCCATGCAGGGCCTCGCGCAGGACGCCACCCCGTTCACGTGCGTCCCGCGCCACGGAGCGCCTCCCGCCCCCGCCGTTTACTGACCGTCCGCGCGGCGCGCAGGTTCTCCGAGACGGACACCGCGATCGACTACTTCGGCAAGCAGCTGCTCGCGTCGGGGTACAACTACTTCGGCAGCGAGCCGATGTACTCGGGCATCACCGGGCAGGAGTTCGCGGCCGACATCTACTTTGGCGTCGTGTACTACCAGCGCCTGCGGCACATGGTGCTCGACAAGTTCCAGGTGCGGACGACGGGCCCCGTCGACCCGCTCACGCGGCAGCCCGTCAAGGTGCGTCTCTCCTCTCCTCTCTCTCCCTTCCTCCGACACAACCATCGCTGACGGCCCTCCCCCCCTCTCTCTCTTCACGTGCCCCCACGTGCGCTCCGCAACTCCCCGTGACCGCGATCGTCCCGTGACCGCGTCCCCCCTTCTCCCCTTCTCCCCTTTCCTTCCCTCCTCTCCCCTCCTCCTCCACCCTACTTAGGGCCGCAAACGCGCGGGCGGCATCCGCTTCGGCGAGATGGAGCGCGACGCGCTCATCGCGCACGGCACCTCCTTCCTCCTCCAGGACCGCCTCATGAACTGCTCAGACTACTCCACCGCCTGGGTCTGCCGCACCTGCGGCAGCCTCATCTCCCTCGGCTACGACGACGTCAGCCTCGGCGAGGTCGTCGCCGCCGCCCCTGCCCCCGCTGCCCATGCCGCCCACTCTGCTGACGGCCGTGCGAGTGCGGGCCAGGTGCGCCGCGCGGTGTCGGCGTCGACGTCGAGCCCAACCGCGGCCGGCGGCGAGTACTGCCGCGTGTGTCGCGCGGCGGCGGAAGAGGAGGATGAGCGGGAGCGCCGCGCGCTTGCGACGGGGCAGAATCCGGCGCGCGCGGGGCAGGCGGAGGTGCGCGTCGCGCTGCCGTCGGCGAACGTGCTCGGGAGCGGGCGCGCGCGTAAAGGCGGGGACCTCGACATCGTCGCCGTGCCGTACGTGTTCCGGTACCTGTGCGCGGAGCTCGCCTCGATGGGCATCGCGGTGTCGCTGTCAGTGCAGTAAGGCTGTGCAGCGGGACGCGCGCGTCATCAGTTGTTCTTGTAGCGTCTCATCTCCTCGCGTCGCATGTCCGTCAAGGGGTATAAAATAATCATTCCGATCGTGATCTCCATTAACCGAACATGCACTACGCGTGACAGTCCGTATCCGAGCCTCTACAAGAAAAATTCCAACCGCCGCACGCTCAAAAGTTCCGTGTTTATCATGTAGGTAAGGCGTCCAAGCGCATCCCCGCGTTCCTAGCGCCTTGATCGCTACGGACCGAACGGCCGCGCGGGACATCAAGCGAGCGCGAATCCAGCGAGGGACGCCAACAGCGCCAGGAATAAGTCTACCGCGATCGAGTTCGCGCCGCTCGTGTTATTGGCGGTCGAGGAGGGCTTGGCCGCAGAGCCGCTGCTAGATCTGGAAGCGCCGGCGCTAGCGCTGGGCGCGGACGCTCCGGTCGGGTTTGCGAAGCCCATGACGCTGCCGGTCAGAGGGCCCGGGGCGGCAGAGGCAGAGGCGCCGACGCCTACGAGGCCGCCCTCACCTTGCTGTACATCGGCGAAAATAAGACAGCGGTAGGTCAGACTTCTAGAGACGGGGAGGTTGACGGCTTACGCCGGGGTTGCCCGAGGAGGAGGCTGCCGCTTGCTGGAAGGCAGAAAAGGTGTTGCCGCTGGTGGGGGCATTGATGGCGCTGTGAGACGCGAACAAACATCACAATGAGTTGAGGTGCGCAAAAATGCAGGATCAAGTCTTACCCGACCATGCCGGATTTGCAGTGCGGCTGGGGGACGAGCTGTTTGCAGAAAAACCACAACGCTGTGCATGGGCCGTTCGTAAGGCAGAGAGCATCGAAGACGTGTCGCGGGATACATACGCGTCGAGCCGTTCGTGATGGTGAGGTTCCAGGTCGGGATGTCGTCTGTCTGGCCCTGCGGGATGAACACCCAGCCCGAGTCGAATCCGCCACTCAATGGCTGGCATGGGTTGGCAAACGAGCTCTGCGTGATCGAGTGGTTCCCGGGGCTGTGCGGGCACCGCGTCAGTTCGCGCGCGCGGTCGAAAATAAAAAGCGAGCGAGGCTATATGCGCACTTTCCGGAGAACTCAAAGGTGATGACGGAGCCCTCGCTGGCGGTGATGTTGTTCGGGTTGAACTGGAAGAACCCCCCAGGCGAGTTGGCGTCGCCGCCGACTTGCACGGTGACCTGGTATGGAGTGCGCGTTCAGTGACGAGGCGCCGCGCGGGGTGAGGCGCGGACGGATGGAACTGACGATTTGGTTTTGTGCGGCCACGAGGGCGGCGAGGGAGAGGAGCGAGAGGGCGGCGAAGCGCATGGTTTACTTGGCGTGGAGCGAAGAACGGGGTGAACGGGGGCGAACGAAGGGCGAGTTCTCAGGCGGGATCAAAGTGCACGGCGGATGGGAAGGTGCCCCCCTCCAGCTTAAATACGAGCGCAGACGAGCTGCGCATCGGCATGCGTCATCTATAAATGTGGGTGACAGGATCGAGGATCCGTCGGGGAAGCGAATGAGGAGGGCGATGGCAGCAAGCGGTCCATCCGCTCTCACGCTTGCTGCTCTCTTGCCCCCCGAGCTCCCCGCATCACCGGGCGGTGCACGTCGTGGGCACCTGAGAGGCCACCGTCCGTGAAATCCCACCCACAAGCGGAAACCAGACACTCACACTAGAGAGGCGTGGACGCGGCGCAACAGACACATTGATCTACTGCACCCGGACACGGTGCGAGGGTTAGGGTCGCGTGCACCCGCGAGGTGACACTTGGGCCGCCCACTTACTCAGACGATCGCCATCGCTCGAATGCGGCCGTCGAAGCAACCCGAGCCGTTTGTGTCAGGCGACGTAAAACACACCCATGTCAGCATGTTTCCAGAAACCCAGAAGTTGATTGCATAGTGTGAATGGATACCGAATACAAGTGCGTTTGCGTTGGGCTGCGTTATCATCGTAGACGATCAGATCAGATCAACCCGTCGTCGCTCCTTCCTTCGCTCATCTCTCCCATCCTGAAACAAATCAGGAATCAGCAACACTGCCCGCCGATGACAACAGAGTCAAAGTGAGTCAGACACGCACGCACCTCCCTCCATGCCTCACCACCCTCCGCCACCACCACGAGCACACCATCCGCCCACCGCTCGCCCGCCCGCCTCTCACGGGGCGGCCACGACCTTCTTCAGCCACTCCTTCAGGTCCGCCAGCTCCTTGTCGTTCGCCGAGTGCCCGAGACCGCTGTACGAGTTGAACGCGATCCCGCGCAGCGCCGCCGCGTCCGCGCCCGCGAGCGTCGTCGCCGCGATCCCGACGTCCGTCTTGAGGAACTCGACCGAGTCCACGCCGAACTGGTACTTCACGAGCGGGTCGTGCGTGCCGTGGCCCCAGAAGATCGGCATCGCGCGCGCGTGCTCCGTCGCCATCTGTCCCGCCGTGGCAGCGGTCAGCGCGTGTGCATGTCAGTCGCGCGAGGCAGGTCACGGCTGCGCGGGCCGGCGTGCGTCTGGAGGGCCGACTCACCGACTTGAATTTGTGCCGGAGCGGGAGCCAGCCGCTGAGCGCGACGACGCCGGCGAGCCTGCGCTCGTTCGTGAGGCCGATGAGCACGCTCATCGCCGCGCCCTGGCTGAAGCCGCCGAGGAGGATGCGCTCCGCGGGGATGCCGGCGTCGATCTCGGCCGTGATGAGCTGGTTGATGGAGCGCACGGTCCGCAGCATGCCCGCCTCGTCCTCCTCCGACATGAAGCCGAACTCGATGATGTCGAACCTGCGGGATCGGGCGGGGCGGGTGGGTTCCGGGCGTGAGACGAGGGGAGGGGCGACGCGACGCACCAGGAGGGCATTTCGAGATTCATGTTTGCGGTGACCTTGATGCTAGGTCTGCGTGACCGCGGTGGGACGTAAGACGTCGACCATTGGGTGAGCGGCAAGATTAACGGAACAAGGCGGGCGGAAAGGGAACGGGAGGGGGGGCTCTATAAATACGGGGCTTGGGAGTTCTGTACTCACGAGTGAGGCAAGACCCATTTAACATGGCGGAGGCCTGGATCCGTCTTGAACGAGTTGGCGACGGGGCTCCATCCATGGCCGGAGTCGCCCAAGCCCTGTAACGGGAAGCACGCGGCGAGGATGGATCAGTGCTTGTACGGCACGCGATCACGCTGGATCTCCGCCCCCAGCGGATCACGAGGAGCGGAGCGGAAGGGTGGGGCGGGGGACGGGGGGGAAGGGGAGACTGACATGGACGAAGATGACGGTCGCGGTGTGCTTTGCGGCGGGCTGGACGACGAGGGCGTCGAGGGGGGGCGGGGAAGCCATTGTGGAGAAAAGGCGGCGTGCACCGAGGGCGAGGAGGGCGCAGGGGAGCTTGGGACGCGGAATCAGGTGGGATCGGATGGAAATCGCGACAGATATTAAATAATGGAGGGAAAAGGCGGCGGGAGTCAGTGGACCGGACCGTCGAGGCGGAGTGGGGAGGCGGAGGGCTCACGGACCGTCATCGAAAGCGTCAGCCGCGTCAGTCGAATCCTCGCCATCGCACATCAACAACGCCTTGCTCGTCCACCGGCTATCCATAAGCCGGTTCCTCACCAAGCGTTAGTCAGCCGTGTTTGCCTCAAAAAGGTGCTAAATGTGCTCGGAAAGGAGGCTTTTGTCCGCTGCGGTCCCTCACAATCGTCATCTTATCGTCCGCGCAATTCAGCTCCGCGATCCTCATCACCACTTGCTCGACTTGCATCGCACCGCGATGGACCTAGTCCCGCCTCCAGTCCCCTCTCCTCCTCCGGCCCTCGAGCCTCAACCCACCGCATCCACATCCACATCTACCGAGCACCCCCCCCCCGCCCCCGCTCCCCCGCTCTCCAAAAACGCCCTCAAAAAAGCCCGCAAGGCCGAGCTCATCGCCGAGCGCAAGCTCGAGCGTCGCGCGCGCGAGCGCGAAAAGCGCAAGGAGAAGAAACGCCAGCGCAGCGAGCGCATCGCCGCGGGCGAGGACGTCTCCGACGACGGCCGGTCCAAGAAGCGCGCCAAACTGAGCGCGCCCAAGGCCCCCTTCGGCGCGCGCGTCGTCGTCGACCTCAGCTTCGACGACAAGATGAGCGACAAGGTGCGCCCGCCGCGTGGGCCCGCGATCGGCGCGTGTGATCGGGCGCGATCTGACTTTTTTCTTTGATGTCGGCTTGCGAACAGGAGGTCATCTCGCTGTGCTCGCAGCTGGCGTTTGCTTATAGCGCGAACCGGCGCTCGCCGACGCCCATCAAGTCGCTGCTCTTCACGTCCCTCGACGGCCGCACGCGCGAGCGTCTCGAGAGCCTGAACGACGCGGGCTACAGGCGGTGGGCGAGCACCGAGTGGTGGAGCGAAAGCTACGAGCGACTATGGCAGGAGAGCAAGGAAACGCCACCCGAGGCGGCGACGGGCGCGGGAGAAAGCTCGGGCTCGGCAGACGGCGCGGACGCGAAAGAGGAAGCGCTGGGCGCAAGGGCTGTGGCGCCGCAACAGAGCGTCGTGTACCTCACGGCCGACTCGCCTGAGGAGCTCGAGGAGCTCAAGGAAGGCGAGACGTACATCATCGGCGGCATATGCGACCACAACCGGTACAAGGTAAGGCCCACGCGCATTCACGAACTCATCATCTGTCACCACGTTCTCACACCACCAACGATGAACAATCTTGATATTTCACACAACCCATGACATTGACCCCGTCTTGATTCAATCCTTCCCTTTCCCGCAGAAGCTCTGCCTGAACAAAGCAAAAGCCTCGGGCGTCCGCGCGGCGCAGCTCCCCATCGGGCGCTACCTCGCGCACCTGCCCACGCGCAAGGTGCTCACGGTCAACCAGGTGTTCGAGATCCTCGTCAAGTGGGTGGAGACGCGGGACTGGGAGCAGGCGCTGTACGCCGTCATCCCGAAGCGCAAGTTCCAGAACGGGGGCGCGCAGGAGGCGGCGGACGATGGCGGCGGCGACGAGGAGGAGGAGAAAAACGACGAGAATGAAAATGAGAACGAGGACGGGGATGGGGAGGACACGAAGGGGGGTGACGGTGGAGACGAGGAGGCCGGGATCACGGGGGTGGTCTCTACTGCTGTATGACGATCGGAAGTACGCTAATCATTCTGTACGTTACAAGATGTCTTGCAGGTTCGTCTTGCCCGTGCCTCGTTCAAGAGGTTTCGGCTGTGTGGGCGCGGGCTTCCATCCGATCTAGATTGACCAGAACAAGGCCTGTAAGCTCATGCGCTCATGGAGGACCTGACGACAGCCTGCCTACCACATAGATGACCTGGAACGTCGCGGGTATACTGCCGTCCGGTTCTCCGTGGAGCTCTGGACGACGCTATTCAACGCTTGAACATTCAGAGCGTTTTGGTTGCTGGTTACCTTTGTATATGGCCGAGGCCGCAGCGAGGGTATCACGCCGGATGATGTGCCGTCTGCGCGAGGCCGGCCATGAGAACACAGCGCGGGAGATGTCATGCGCGGCGCCACTCACCGCCCGAGGACGGCGTTGCTCTCGCCCATGTCTCTCAGGTCGTCCATGAGCTCCCACATGCTCGGGTAGCCGGCTCGCACCTCGTCGACGTCGACGGTGAGAAGCGTAAAGCCCGCGCGGCCCATGAGGTTCGACATGTCGCGCGGGTCTGGTAGCGACACGACAACGATGCGAAAGCGCAACAGTGAGCATCGCGACGAGGGGCCCACTGTCAGTGGGGCCGAGGGTGCAGGTGTGAATGGAGACGCTTACCGGCCATCGGAGACACGTGCGGGGAGACGCCGCCCTCGCGGTCGACCTCTGCGAGCTGCAGCGCCGTGCGCAGCTCGAAGAGCGTGTCGCCGCCGAAGAGCGCGCCCATGAAGACGCCGTCGGGCTTGAGGGCTTCTCGGATCTGCACGAGGACCCCTGATACGACGGGGGCGCAGTGTGAGAGAAGGGTCGCCGCACGGGGGATGTAAGAAGAGAGAAGGAAGGGGCACCTGGGAGGTCGTTGACCCAGTGGAGGCTGAGGCAGGAGACGATGGCGTCCTGTGAGTTGCGCGGGATGGACGCGAGGAGCTGCTCTTCGTCCACCTCGAGTCTCTCCACGGGCACTGACGGCTGGTTAGCTGCGGTCGTGAGGCGCGCTTGTACAAAGCGTACCTTCGAACACGCTGTCTGGGTCCCTGTGAAGAGTCCGCGCTGAAAATACGGCGAGTGAGGAGACAGTGTCAGGAATGCAGAGCATAGCTCACGACTGAGGTCCAGCATCGTGATCTTGTCGGTCTGTTCAGGCTCCAGCAGCCTCGAAAAATGCCCGGGCCCGGAGCCGAGGTCCAGTATCGAGCTGAACTTCCGCTTGATATCCTATATCACGTCTCCGCGTTGAGCAAGCGAGCAATCCAACGCGCACGCATCCCGCCGCAGGAGCATCGGTCAGCGAGTAGAGCCCAGGACGTACCAGGAAGCGCTCGATCATCCTGTCCGCCACCTCATCGCGCACATAGTCGACCGTCCTGCTCCGCTGCCCGTCTTCGCGCGCGGCGGCGCGGTCCTTCTGCAGGCGCTTTGCGTTCCGGTCGAAGACCTGGAAGGGGCCAACGGTGTTGGGATTGACGGGGGACGATGATGCGACGGAGGCTAGCAGGCGGACGCGCTGGGCGTGTGGTAGCGGGATGCGGGGGATGTTGCGCAGCATCGAGTCAGAGTATTTAAGGTGTCGGCGCGCACCCACGGACAGCGGTGAAGGAGATAGAGGGACGCGTCCTGCCAGGCGCGTAATACGCGGGACGTAGCAATGTCACGTGGTGACTGTCACCTTCGTTGGGCGAGTTTCCCGCCTGCCGTCGTCCATTCCTCCCGCCGCCTTCCCATCACGTTATGGACAACAACGGGTTCCCCCAGCGCCCGACGGCGCCCGACGGCGCCATCGCCCCAGGGGCTTTGGGCCAGCTGACCCTCCGCGACATCCACGCCAACGGCATCTCGCTCGAGCAGCACCAGGCGATCATGGCCCAGCTCGCCGAGATGCAGCGCATAGCGGACATGGGGCTGGAAACCAACATTCGGAGGCAGCTCGAAGCCAGAGCAGAGGAAGGGCGAATGGCAGAGTGAGTCGTTGCGTTCGTTGCGTGTGGGTGTGTGTCCTGCGGACAGAGGCGTCTGAACGCCACTGTAGACAGCAGCTGCGGCAACTTGAACAGTGGTCCGTCGTGCGCAACCACGCTCAGTCAGTATTTTTGATCCTTTCGGCGTCGCTTTTCTTGACTTCTTGGTAGACCGGCAGGAATGGCGAGCGTGGCTGCCCCTCCGATCATGATGCCACCGCCGGTCTTCAATCCCGTACCCGTCTCTGGTGCATTTTCGTATTCGGGCGCGGGCACGATCTCGGATTTTCCAGTCAGTTCATCCGGTTGCTGTCATGTCCGTCTCATGGGATGCTCAGGAACATGACATGAAACCTGGCAGAATCTCGCGCAGCATCATGCCTATGCCGGCCAGCCTCCTGCCCCACAGTATCAAGATGGGGCTAGGTGGCAACAGACTCTGGATCCACAGAGCTTCATGAATGCACAGCCTTCCACCACAAGAGCTCAGGCTCCAAGTAAATATGGTCTAGCCTTAACCTTAAAAAGTGGCTTATTCTATACCAGATCAGCACACAGGTTCACAGAATTCCAATTCTGGTCAATCTGCAGTGAACAGCAGCTCAGCCGCAAATCTGGCCGCGCAACTTGTAAACTATGCTCGAAAGGAGGGCTTAGACCCTGCTGGACAAGGTACATCTCCCGATGAGCATCATGCCATATTGTGCTGATGAGCACCTGAAAATAGAAAGATTCAAAACAATGTTTGTCCAATATGCCAAGGTGTGTCCTATAGGATCATCTTGCAGTTTGATTGACATATATAAATCCTCTACTAGCGATCGGGGGTCAATCAGGCTCGCGAGCAGATCTCAAACATCATTCAGGCGGCGCGGGCAGACGTCGCAGCAGGCTTTTCATCCTCTCAGCCTATGGCTTCTGCTACCCAGAACACTCAAACCAGACATGCCTCAGGGTCTGCTGGATCAGCACGACACGGAAGCCAACCGCGACAGCCTCCTGCTATGCCATCTGCTCCCTATGTGCCTTCGGCTTCAGCTGCTGCCTCTTACGCTCCAAATGTCCCTGCCACTCACCTCTCCACATTCCCAGCTAGTGCTTCAATCTCTACACAAAAGCCACCAATACAGCGGATGCCTGAGGTACAAGCGCCGTCTTGGATACCTCCGACGCCGGCCGCAAATTCGACCGCTCCTGCTCCGTCTAGAAGCACAACGGTGACAAGCAAGCAACCGTCAGGCACAACATCGCGAATCTCTACTCAAGCGCATAATAGTAACGTTGTCGAGGCGGCACAAAAGCTTCATCAGGCATCGTCGTCCCAGGCGTACCAGCCTCATTATTCTCAAAGCATGGCCCAGCTTTACAATAACAGGGCTGCCCAAGTGCAACAACGAGCCTCCCGTCCGGCGGCGCAGACTGCTGCCCCAGCGCCCTCGCAGCCTGCTCCGGCGCAACCCGCTCAGGCCGGAAGTGCCATTCGCCATCCTCCACCCTCCCAGCCTGCACCAGTGACAACTCCACAACGTGTTTCCTCAGACTCGACTGTACCTGTTGCGAGAATCACTCCTCAGCAGGCGCGCCGGTCGACCATGGCCAAAGATATATTGCTGTCCCTACGCCCTCAGGCAGCTGCTGCCCAGCCCTCTGCAGTTTCTGCAACCGATTCGTCGGAAGCGCTAGCAGGGAAGAAGAGGCCTCGATCGGAGTCGCAATCTAATGTCGACAATGTTCAAGGAGCCAAAAAGCCGCTGATATCGACAGACTCACCCGAGCTCGTCACCACTGAGGGCGCGGCAGCTATTGCACGGGCCATCATGACCTCTTCGCAGACCACTGCTGATGCCTCGCTTGCGGGGCCTTCGGGTCTTCATGCACCCGCCCCTCATATCCACGAGGATGAGCGTCAGTCCACCATCGACCTATCCGATTCACCAGTCCCGTCGCTTCGCTTCCCGTCGGCCGGTCTTTCACCTGGGGATAGGCCCATCGTTCTGGACGACTCTGGCGATGAACACCACGCTCAGGCAGCCCCAGAGCCACATCTGGCCCCCATCGCCAGCGGCAGTGCGTCTTCTGCTCAGTCCAATCCCGCTCTGGTTCCGGAAATTGCCCCATCTGATGCCTCGACTAGCACCTTCATGCAGTCTATCCTTTTGAGTCTGGGCACGCCGGAGCGACCTGCTGCGTCTCGCGGGCCCATCATCACGTCGCCGGAGTCTCTTCCCGAACTTCCACTTGCATTCCCGGGCTCTGCTCTGCACGATTTCCTTGCGGGCTATGACGATGGCATCGATATCGTATCACTCCCGCCGAGTTCACCGATGGCGGAAGATATGGCGCCCGAACCTGAGGTCCCCGCCCCTGCCACCTCTGATGTGGAATCGAGCCCGCGGCAAGCCAAAACACCCCTGTTCTTTCCCTCTCCGATCGGATCGGCGATGGCCATCGACGAGCCGCCACCGAAGAAGGAGGTACCTTCCCGCGATACGTTCGTCCTCAAGCCAGGGATGCTCAACTCGAAGACCTCGGCCGCTTTGGACCACGCCTCGTTCGCCCGAGCGTTGGCCGCGTCGCGGGCGAACGCAGCTGCCTCCTCATCTCGCGTGCGCTCGGCGAAAGGTGCTGTGTACGTTCTTGTGCCCTCCCTGCCAGAGTACGTGAAGCGGTGGAAGGCGAAACAGGCCGGCCTCAAGCAGTCGGCTGGTCGAGTGGTTGCTCCGGGTATGTCCTCTATTCAAACATCCCGTGTGAACGGTACTAACTAGTCTCTATCGAATACAGCGATACCCGAAAACAAAGGTTTGCTGCTTCAGCGGGCTTTCCCAATATCTTTCAACTGAGTTCTCGACAGTACGCGACGCTATACAAAAATCTTCCACGCGGATCCATCCTTCGCGCTGCCAATGGTCAGGCTGTACCGCGCTGATGAACTCCGAAGAAGCACTCAAGACTCATCTCAAAGTGCACAAAGCCGAAGAGCAGGCGCTTCGACGGCCGACAGTATGTGCCTGTTAAGGTTTGACTTGCACATCTGTCCATCTAACTCATAAGATTCCAGGGGCCTGTGTGTCACTGGAGGGGATGCGGTGCAGTAGTCAAGTCTAAATCCTTCGATGAACACGTAGACCGGCATGCAAGCCGTCATAGGTGTGCGTTTGAAGGTACGCTGATCGATCAGTATTTTGGAGGTTTCTCGAGGCTGATTTTTTTCTCGATCAGGGTGTGCTGATTCCTTTTCCAACGCAGAAGATCTCGCCAGGCATCATCGACACCACGGCAACGACCCCCTCTTGCCCTCCACAAAGCCCACAAAGCCCGATGTATCCCAAACGCCACCTGCCTTGCCTGATACACTGCCCTCGTACATGTCCGTCACGGTCCGCATCGCCACGGAGCCGATCTCCCAAGAACGTCACGCGAGACTTGGGCCATGGGTGAATATCGCGCGCGTTTCCCCCCGTTTCGTGGCTCACCCCGATTTGTCGGCAGGTTTTCCGGCATATCTTTGGAGACGTGGACCAGTCTGCTCTGCTGGCACGGGACCCAAGTGCCGTGAGATTCTCTCGTCGCTTGGCGGTCAGCCGACCGACGCAAGACACTGCATCGGACATGGACGAGGAAGAGGCGGCTGAGTACATGGCGCGCGTGGACAGCGCGCCATTGGACGAGTATGGGTTCCTAGCATCCATTTCGAAAGTGTGTCGCACGCCGTGCGCCGACCTGGATTCGCAGAGCATCTCCCACAGGCTGTATCAAGGGATGGAACTGTTTGGGACGGAGGCAGATCGGGACGATGCCGTCGAAAATACGCCCGGTCCTTCGATCCCGGCCTCACAAGCTGTTGGAGAGCCCGGCGCTGTCGAAGGGGAGGCGATGCCTCAGTTTTTGGACGAGGGGGGCTCGGGGAGCGTAGATGTACAGGCTGACATTGCCATGGCGGCGGATGATGGGAGTGAGCCTCTACTGGGAAACATGGATCAGGAGATCAGTAGAGGCTCGACGATGGACGTCGAGATGGACGTGGTCACAGTGGAAGAGCTGCTATAGTGTGTTTTCGGCGCAAAGCGCACCATGCTGTATATCCTCGAAATATTGTGCTTGTCTTCGGACTCATGATGCTGTCATAATTAGATGTTGTTCCGAGCTAGAAACTCTCGGAGCTGTGTTCTAAGCTGAGCTGGTGTCTGCGCAGGTTTTGTTCACAGGCGCCGAATCCGTGGCCCCCGTTTGATTGGTCCAGAAGTGGATATAAAAGGAAAGAGGATTTATTTCGTTTGTCCAGGACTAGAGACCCCTTGTGCTCCTCCTTTCTCCTCTTCTCCACTCATGGCGACCGGCACCGAGGGCAGCAGTAAGCCCATTCCAACCCATCCCTTCTAATTGCTCACCGCGTGCAATGGCTTCAACAGAGCCGTCATACGTCTCCCCGCGGTCGGCAGACGTTATTCTGTCGGACATTCGTCCCATCAAGCTTCACGTCGAGGCCCTCCGATGCTTGAACGCCCTCCTCGACGAATTTCTGAGCAGCCTCATCACCACGGCCCACTCCCTGTCGACCGACCGCCTCAAGATGGCTCTGTTGAAGGTTCTTCCGACGACGCTGGGAAAGGAGGCGCTGCTGGAGGCTGAGATGGAGCTGCGGGCGTATTGGGAGCGAACCAACGCAGCGCGACCGGGCTTATCGTCCGTCGCCGCTGATGCTGAGACGGAGGAGTTCAACCCCCAATGGGCTGTCGAGGTGTGTGTGTGCTTATGTCCCGTTTGTTCCGACGTGACGCCGATTTCCTTTGCTCTTAGTTGATGCGGTTGAAATGCGAGGCGTACTCGACTCTGAACGACGCGGACGAAGACGCACAGGCTGAGGTGCGGCTGAGCGATAAGCTGGGAGGCGTGAGCGCGAACGCACGCAAAGCCGTGCTAGTTGCGCCGGCTGCGCTCTATCTGACTGCGATCATGGAGTGAGTTGTATTTGGGTCGCTCTCATTCGCGTCGTTGACCTCCGCCTCCAGATCAGTATGCGAGTAAGGCGTCGGTTCTCGTGCTGATATTGCATTTGATTGATGTCGACCGACTCTCTCGAATGCAGACATATTCTATCCAACGTGGGCCGCGTCGCGACGCGAGACAGCAGCCGCACCACCGCCAGCAGCCAGGACCTGTTCGTCGCACTGTGCGAGGACGACTCGATGTACACTCTGTTCAAGACGATGAAGGGTAAGTTGGAATGACTACTCCCGGGAGCCTACCGAGATCTAATCTACCCGTTTACGAAATGCGTCTAAAAGTGTACGGCCAAATCGAGAGTCTGACAAAGCCGCCCAAATCGAGGCGCAGCAAGTCCATCTCACGAAACAACGATCGTCAAGAGACGACGTCGCCGCTTCCGGATGGTCCCTTTAAGGACGCCACGTCGACCTCGCGTGCCCGCATCTCGTCTGAATCCTCCACCTCCGCCGCCAACGGTGCCGCCCCTTCCCGAAGCTCATCAGAGAAGGTCAAGGGGTTCCAGCTCTTCAAGGCACCGAATCGTTCATCAATAGATCGTGACATGCCTCATGCCGACCTGGGTTCCCCCCGAAGGGCGGACGGTTCGCAAGACGGGCCTAGAAAAAGCTCGGGGGGTCAGAGCGACTCTCACATAAGCAACTCGTCCTTCGACGATCAGGTCTGTCCCTCTTCCTCCTTGCTTCCACAACACCCCTCCGCCTCTCTCACACTGGTCTTCAGGACGACCTCGATACGGAGTTTGACGATTTGATGCGCTCGGGGGACACTAGGAAAGTGTCGCTCACACCTGACAGATTGAGGACGATGGAGGTGCGCCTGATGATCGTCAATTCGCTCGTCCATTCTGACCGCACGACAGGACTACAAGCAGGAAAGAAACCAGCGATCAAAACGATCGGTAGCAGAGAACATAGCGCCCTATCAAAAGGAATCGGTCTCGCTACCTCTTTTAGACACCCCCTCAAGACCTGTGGGTGGCCGGCGCCCGTCTCTGCGTGCTGTAGACTCTATCGTTGAGGACGACGAGGAGCCGAACGGCGTGCCGCCTTTACCAGCTGACATGCGTAGCCGACTCAACGAGAATACCCGACATTCCCCTCAAACCCCCCCTCCGTCATCGTCTCGCATCCGCTCTCTGTCCACCTCTCACACACCCAACGCCTCGTCTATCATGCGCAAAGTCTCTCTTAGCGCTGGGAATTCCTCGCCACCGGTTTCTATGCGTTCCAAATTCGATCAGCGTCTGGTAACCAAGCAGGACGACGCAGCCGGTCTACCCAAACGAACGCGTAAAATCCAACGTAATCGTGAATCGCTTGATTTGGATGCCGTCATGAACGGCTCCGATGACGAGGAGGAGAATTACGCTCCTCTGGTCGAGGCAAAGTCCACACCCAAGCACAAGGGTGTCTCTAGCAGCACACGAGAGCTGATGGACTTCCTTGCTGAGGGCCCGCCTACCGAATTACAACCTCAGAGACTGGCCGCTGCGAGTTCCGTTTCGCTGACGCCGACCACAAAATCGTCGAAGACGTCTGGGCGGTTGCAGAGGATGATATCCAAGCTGAGTCTGGGAGGTGATAAGTCAGATTCTCCGCAGAGAGTGCGCAGGATCACTTCGGCGGGTGCTATGAGCGCACCTCCTACACCATCTGCATCTTTAGGCAGTATGAGTATGATGCCACTACCTCCTGCGCTCAAACCTGTTCCCCCTCGTATTCCCTCCATCCCTATTTCACCCCCCTCGTCGCCGTCCCGAGGCTCTACCCCTGAGGTATCTATCCGTGATCAGGATACAGACCGCACACGTACTTACTCCTTTGCGCGTAAGGCTGTACCTAATTGGGCGCCCCCTGAGGAAGTACCCGTCCCCACTCCGCCGAAAGATCGATTCACCCCATCCCCTCGTCCTCCGCCCTCGCCTGTACCGCCTTCCAAGCACTCGCCCGCATCAAGTACTCTGTCCGTCAATGGCGTCGTGAAGCCCATGGCGAAGCGGGAGCCTGTGACAGCTCTTCGGGAGGAGGACAACAGACCGAGGTCGGCTCGTTCAGACAAAACTGTCAATGGGTCCTCGACCGTCGTGGAGAACGGCGCTGCGAAAGATGCTGGAGTCAAGACAGAACCCGCCGTCCACAAGCCTCCTACTTATAGGCCGAGGCCGTCGCGTCCTGGGCGCCCGGCGTCAGGTAGTTCGGATGCAGGCTCGAAACGGGCTAGCATGCGCAAGCCCGCTCCTACGCCCGAACTCCCAGATCTTGCTTCGCCACCACCTTCTCTGTCAGAAGAAATGGCGCTAGAAATGCGCCGGTTCCTTTCGAAAGCGAGTACCGCTGACGAGTGTCGTCTGTTGGTGGATATGTTCATGGCCAAGGCGGGGATCTCCACATCAGCCCCTGCCGATCGCGACGATGCTTCGACCCCGCCGCTCACGGATGCATCATCCGAGTCGTCGTCCTCTTCGAACTCGACGGTGCCCACACTGGAATCTTCTTTGGTTGAAATGTTCCTCGGAGGAGAGATCGACGTCTCTCTCTTCTCGAGCGATATCGACGGTCTCAGCGCTCTAGCTCCTATGTCTCCCCCGTATACCCCTAAACTCGATGATGGGGAAGACATCGCCAAGACTCGCAATATCCCTCCCACTCTCTCTGTCGAAACTCGTGGAGATGCCCTTGTCTCCTGACCTACTTTCGTTCTTTATTCTTGGCTTAACGCCCCTGGTGATGGCTTAACTTAACGCAGGTTATTCTTATCGGTTGATCCGTTCATCGTCGCGTGTTCACTCCTGTCCATACACTATAATATCCGGATTTTTTCTTATTTCGTAGTTTACTCGTCTGTCCCTTGCTTTCTCTGGTTTGTCAGTATGCTCGACCCTGTCCTCGTTCACAGCGCACTATCTTCAGGTGGATTCCGTACTATGATAATACATATATACTCCATACTGTGTCTGCGCTGATCATCATTCGTTTGATGTGCTCCGTCTATCTTTATTACCTCTTCTGATCGTTTTATGGTTTCTGATAAGAAACGACATGGATCAATATGATTTTTCGCGTGAACGTGGGGAAACATCCGTGCATAAGGAAGTTCAAGGGAACAAGCGCATGCCTGAATCCTTCGATGATGGAAGAGCGAGAAGTCCAGACACGTTGAAATCACAAGTCGTCAGACCAGACACCATCCCTCTCTGCTCTGGCTCTCACCCTTCTGCAGCTTCTCGAAGTCTTCCAGATCGAACCACGCCGGTATTTCTTTCCATAACTCGGCCCGGGCGCGGTTGACCGCGCTCGCGAAGTCTAACTTGCAAAAGCAACAAAGGCGGAGCCCGCACAGGCGTTCGCCGTCCGAAAAGTCGGTGCGGTGCAGCATGTCGATCGTCTGGAGGAGGGTGAAGAGCGGGTCGGCGTCCCGCCCCGAGGCGATGCCACCTACGGAGCGCAGGGTGTTGAGGGTGATGAAGTAGAAGGACTCGTGGCATTGTCGTCCGTCTTCGTCGTCCTTGTGCGCGCAGGAGGCGCAGAGCGGGCGTTCTGCCAGTTCCTTAGAGACAAAGGCGGTGATGGAACGTTGCGCGGCTTCGCGTCCGCGGAAGGTCGTCACCAAGTCTTCGTGCGAGAGGAAGACGTTCGGGGGTATGGTGGGTGTAGGTGTAGGTGTGGCATCGGATGAAGGGACGGTACTGGATGGAGGAACGGCTTCCGCCGGTGGGAAGATTGGTTGGTAGGGAACAGTGCCCAGTGCGGTCTTGGAGGTTCCGTAGCGTGCGAGGTCGTAGAAGGCTGCGGGTAAAATGGTATGCAGACTGAGTTCGCGAGCGAGGTTAATGACGAGGATCGGGTTGGGAATGCTATCACGAGGGCCGTAACGCCCGTTGGGATCAGTCACAGCCTTTTCTCGTTTGTCCCACCCTTCAAGCGTGAGAGGGAAGTCGCGCTGGAGGTAGGCTATGCATATTTCACGGAGGCTCTCGAGGAGGTATTTGGTTGACAGACGGAGTACGCCCGCTAGGAACGGAAACTCCTTTGGCATGGGCTTTTTTAGATATCTGACGAGAGCGCATTATATAAGACACAGAACGTAGGAAGAGGAAAACCTTACAAGCCGTCGTACAATGCCTTCAGAAGGTAGTACACATCCGAGGCGCTATCATACAGTTCGATGAAGGGGAGGCCGTAGATTTGTGATTGCGTCTTGGGCTGCGGCATCGAAAACATATCTTTGAAGACGTCCGAATGGCGCTCAAGCTGTCCGCGATGTATTCTAAACACGCACGCGCCAGCTAGAACAATGATATTACCATCCGGGAACCAGAAGTCCTGACACAACTGATGCTGAACATCTAGTTCGGCGCCATGTGAAGAGGTCGGCTTGTTTGCAGGGGTAGAGGATGCCACGGGATAGGTCATGGCAGGGGTGGGCAACGTCCACGAGTAGTCCGACAGGATACAAAGGCCGCAGGAATAGCAGGAGAGGTCACAGATCCTGGCTAAGCCGCCTGATACCTAGTAGCTGTTCGAAAATAAACCAGTCTTCAGCCCGATACCAAATGATGAGAAACATTCATATAAAGCATGGATGCATCGCAATGCAATAGCACGCTTGAGTATCTTGAAAGCGTATTAACATACGGCATCATGTTTTGACCAGAAGCGACTTGGTTTGGTATTCCATGGGCCGTACAAGTGTTGTGCGTGTTGGTGCATGCTTAAATTGCAGGATCTGTGGTCACGCAGTCAAGCAGATACTTCCCGTGACTAGTCGCAATAGAAAGGCAGACGAAATATAGGCGTTCGTTTTAAGATCAGAAAAGTCCCTGCAAATACCGAGAGGATAATGGTGTGGTAGGCTTGAAGGCGTACACTTGATCAACCGGCGCTCGCCGAACGTTGCTCGTGATTCTCCCAGGAAGTCATCTGATCGCGACACGAGATCCGGATCACACTGCGGACGTGGCGTGGTTCCCACTGGTTCTCATCGGACACCAACCTACACCGACACAATGTTAGTTTCGACCGCTCATCGCTCCATAGTATCGCAAGGCTCGAAATGGCTTATCACTCGACGCTTCATCTCCAATGCTCCAGACAAAGAGATCTTTCTACGAACTATTCCCACACATCCAGGTATTAGCGCACTGTTGTTCAACCGTCCTCAGAGCAAGAATGCTATATCACTCAGGCTGCTCAAGGCGCGTTGTATGATGTCTCATCTTCATAATTGTATTACATGACATGGCGAACTTGATTACAGGAACTTACAGAATGCTTGGAAGAGGCTCACTTTGACAACAAGTGCGTTCACAGAATCTTATTAAAACGAGGCACAGGATGATAAACGCGTCATAGCATACGCGTTCTTGTAGTTGGCTCCACGACCCCTGGCTCGTTCTGCGCAGGCGCAGATCTCATTGAGCGGCGCTCCATGTCCGAGTTACAAGTGAACAAGTTTCTCAAGGATCTTCGGAACGCTCTCAATAGACTGGAGAACCTCCCAGTCCCGACCATAGCCGCGATTGACGGACCGGCGTTAGGAGGGGGGCTGGAGCTAGCTTTGGCCTGCGATTTGCGTGTAGCAGGCTAGCTTCCTTCTTCACACTTCTTAATTAAACCGGAGCGCTGACAGCACTGTCTCAGGACACAGCGTCACCAAAATTGGACTGCCAGAGACAAAGTTGGGGATCATTCCAGGTGCAGGGGGCACGCAGCGCGCGACGCGGCTCCTCGGTCTGTCCAAGGCGAAAGACCTCATCTTCACCGGACGGTCGCTGGACGCTAAAGAAGCCAAGGAATGGGGTAAGGAGGCACCTCTAGGCACTGTTGCTTTTTTACGACCTTGAAACCTGTTATTTTTAGGCCTTGTCAACTATGTATCGGATGAGGGAGTGTCTGCGATTGACCGCTCTTTAGTTTTAGCAAAAGAGATATCAGCTAACGGCAAGCACCTTGACACCCTCACAGTACGGCCGTGACCTGACTAACCTTCTATAGCCCCCCTTGCCCTTCGTTCTGCTAAACAAGCTATCTTCCGTGCCCCTGAACTAGCCCTTGAATCTGGTATGCCCGTGTATCATGTGCTATATCCATGCTCATCGATCAATAGGTCTCGATTTTGAGCGTGCAGTTTACGACCCTTTGTTGAGGAGTAAGGACCGAATCGAGGCTCTTCAGGCCTTTAGAGAGAAGCGTCCACCGGTCTTTAAAGGAGAATAGATAATTCCACGATGATTACAACAGTGAGCGAGCAGCGAACGTAGCGGGAAAGCAAGCAATAAGAGAAAACAAAACCGAGATCCGCCCATGTATGTCCGTATTTCAAAGCTGCTGGATGGCGCGAGCCGAGCCTACATCGCCGAAGCATCCCCCCGCCCGTTACCACCACCAAATGCTCTTGACGAGATCGAGAAGCTACCTGCAAACCCGCTGGGCAGTGCTGGCATGTTCATGCCCTGGATACCCTCGCCAATTTTCAAGCCTTCTAAATCTTTCATCATCATGCTCAACCGCCCCATCCCAAAACGATCTCGCAGACCCTTCGTCTCCGCACCAGTCTCGTCGGCACCTGCGTCGCCGTCGTTGAAGCCCTTCTCTGCTTGGCCCCAGTCGCTTCGCTGTGCGAGGTAAGGCCGCAGCAGCGTCGAATCGATGCGTCCAAGGTAGTTCTCCGTGATATACGATTTTAATATCTCGGGCCGAACGAGGAATATATTGCCCAGTTGACGGATGAACTCGAAGCGCTCATGGAGGGCGGGGATAGCGAAGGTGGCAATGGTGTCTTGATAAGATTTCAAATCTCTGCCAAGCGTCGAGATGATGAGACGCCTGTGCGCTTGAGGATTACATACACAGTCGATGACTTACTTTGCCAGCATCAGACCACCGGTAGCGCTGACGGGGAACTTTCTCAGGTGATCGAGAAGGAGCCTGAAGCACGGACATGTTTTATCAGTCTGACCGATTACCCTGGAACAAGAAATGAACGAAAGACAGACCCATGGAAGGCGACACCAATTTCTGTTAGAAACACTTCTAAATTTTTTCCACTCAGGTTTGCCTTCGCTGCATCCCGCCCTTTTTCCAGAATTTCACAGCAGGCGATACAGGGCTCCGTGTTGACGCGGGCAAACGACAGGTCATCGTTCCTGGGTTTGAAGTCTGTCTTCTTCTGCTTTACAAGCTGACTTGACATCCACGAGAGGACCGCTGTTCACCAGTGCCCCGTATCGGTAAGCACATGAAACAATCTCGAACAAGCAAAATCAGATGATTCTCACCATCCGTGAGACGCTGCATAAGTGCGTTCGCAGTGCCCTCGATCTTGCTGACTGTTTGATTATTGAAGACGACCATCTCACGCCGAATGGTGACTGAGCTCGTCGCTAGTGGGAGCAGGGCGATGTTGACATATTGTTGCCAAAGATGACAGATGAGGTCAACAGTGCTGAGAACAGAAAGGGCTTGGAAGGATGGCTCGGTTTTCGTGTGATCAACGGCTTCGAGACGTGATTGGGCACTACAGATAGCAAAAGAAGTTAACAGGCCGTAATGTTTGAACGCTGAATTTCACGGACGTTTCGAGCGCCGTTTCCATGTATCCATTGGCTATGGCTTCTGCAAGCGCGCGGAACAGCGCGAATGTATGCTTGGGACTGGAGATGAGCCGTCTTCATCAGCAACGTAAGCGTATGAATGGAAAGCAGTGATACCAACACATCGCTCGATGGACTGAGCTCCACACATCGGCCGATGGCTTCCGCGTGCCACTTCAACATTGTCTCTGCGACATCCACACTCAGCATTCCGTCCTCTTCTCGTAGAAGTTCCTCGGTGACTTTGTCCTCTTTCTTCTCAGCTGAGTAGCCTCCAAATCGCATCAAGGCAGCAGCAGCAGCCGAGGATGTTCCAGAGGTACTCGTTGAATTCAGTTGGCCCATCATCCTGTCGAACATGGACGACTTCACTTTGTTGACCCTTTCCTAGAAAAATAATGCCGTCTCATCAGGTCCTGTGAAAACCTGATAACGAGTTGTGGACACGTACATGGTATCGGGTGAACACCATGAGAAAATTAGAGTACAGCTCTCCCAAGCATTTACTTTCTCGTTCGAGATATCGCTGACCTTCGGTATACGGGACGAACAGTTCTTCCATAGCCGTTTCTAACATCGCACTGATGGACGTCGTCGTAGAGGTTCCAGATGCGACGGATCCGCTCAACGATCGTGAAAGCTCCGAAGAATTGAGTGATGAACGAGACATGAGCGAGGGGGATTCATATTGCTTGAGGTCTTCAACGAGGAGGGATGTTTGAATATGCACAAGCTGAAGAACACGGAGGAAAGCTAAGTCAGAAACGTTGCCCGCCCGGGCCAGCAGCTGTTCCATGTGTTGCTGGATCTAGCGAGTAAAGAAAAAATTGTTCAGTATGTGTCTTAAAAGTACAAGAAAATTTGATTTACAGATTGCGCAAATACACGCTGCAGGAACACTTGCATGACGAAAGGTGGATTTGGAAAAACGGCTTGTACAATCTGTGCCTCTTGGCCAACTGTCGCACGAATTTCTGCCAGGAGATCGTTCAAGCTTGCCTCGTTTCTTGGTGGCGATGTGTTCGGGTCCGGGAGAGCTTGCCACCTTCTCTAGATGTCAACATGATTGACTGTCAAAAGAAAACTGCGGCATTTACATGGTCGTATCCTCGTTCTTCGTGTCTTCGTGCACTTGATTGATGAAAAAGTCGTGCTGATTTACATAGACTTGAACACACGAAGCACCTCCGTTGAAGTCGAGCAAGGTTTGAGCGCAATGCTGCACAAATTGTCCAGTGAGGAGAGCATCGTAAGGGTAGAGAGTGGACATACATGCATCATCTTAGGGTCGCCCTTCCGGTAACACCTATCAAATAGATACAACATGTCTTTCTCAAACTTTTCACAGTACTTGTCAATATTTTCTCGTGTCTAAATTCGGCTCACGTGTCAAACAAGATTCTGAAGGAGTAGAAAGTGACCGCACCTTCTCTGCACTGGGTAGGTCAACTTCTTTCGCGACTGTGCTCAGACGCCGCAGAAGGACAGCAACCTGTCGACGGCCTTCTCTGCCTTCCTTCTTCAAGGCGTCTAGTTTTGACGTGTCGTCACGGGAAAAGTGATTATAGTAGTCAATGAGGTCGTAGGCAGCTTGCGCCCTCTGACGCTGTAGATGAACAGACTCCAGCTGTTCACCTAGCTCACGCCTGAGTAAGCGGTTGTGATCATCTGCATCGGGGCGCACCTATGCGAATGACAGTTCGTCCAATTTCGCTCATCTTGGTCTCCATGGAAGAGAAAGACGTTCCTACCGCCTGCGCAGGCACCTTAAGGCATGAAACCGGAATCGCGAGTCAGAGAGACGAACCTCAAAACCTCTGTTCAGATCTGCCATTTTTTTTGAATATTCTCTCTCAGCCACCCTGACGCCCTTCTCCATCTGCTCAGTTTTGGCCTGTACATCTTTGCGCACGGAGATGAGACGGTCGACTGCGGCCTCGAACGTATGAATGAAGGGTTTGGGGTCGAATGCTTTCCATGCCAGTTCAAGATCTACGGAGACAGACGAGCAGGCGAGTACTCACGACCAGAGTCAGCCTTGGATTGTGCAATGAGCTTCTCGGAAAATGCTCCCACAAAGTCTTTGACATCGAATTTCCCCTGTGTAATCTATTGTTACGCCGCCTGTTGACACGACAGGAAATATGATGCACCTCGAACGACTGCAGACTGAGCGTAGATTGAACCACGGGATCAAGACTGAAGGATGGATCCATAACATACACGCGTGTGTGTCGAGCGGTTGTCGGCCCAGAATCTAGAATCGTAACGGATGGAGGTATCGGGGTGCCCGGGGACCTGCTCTCGGAAACGCCACTGAGCGTAGGATCCCCACCACTTCATTCCGTTCCTCCGTTTGTTCAAGACCTCACAGCTATCATTGCGTCTAACAACTGAACCTATACGGCACAGACGCTCTGATCGCTAGGCGCGGGCCGCATCTCCTGACGAGATGTTATTCTGTCCAACCTGTGCCAACATTCTGGTGATATCATCAGAGACGGGGTACAACAAATGGGCTTGTAACACCTGTGCCTATGAATTCCCCATTGCGAAGCAGGTAGGGGTTTCCCTCCGATCACACAGAAATTCATCCGAGCAAACGCCCTTGTTCGATCAGATGACGTCCAGAACAAAATTGAAACGGAAACAAGTGGACGATGTACTAGGTGGAGAAGACACATGGAAACATGCTGACTCGACTCCGGGTGAGATTCTCTGGCTTCCTCAAGATCTCACACCGCAGGATGCTCAACTTAAAAACCCTAAGCAACATGTCCCAAATGCGACAATGATCGTGCATATTTTTATCAACTACAGATTCGATCCGCCGACGAGCCTATGACAACATGTAAGCTGAACGGTCTCTTTCTTTCTTCCCGGCCACGACGCCTTCTGATTCTTGAATCTGTGCATTCCTCTAGTTTACCGGTGACTCCACTTCTTTCCATTCACAACGTGTATTCTGATGTTTCCACCCGCGGGCAGATGTACGACGTGCGCTCATCAATGGCGCGAAAATTAGACATCGCTTGCATTCTATGATCTCTCCGAACATCCGCTGAGACCCTTAGAGTCGTTTATTCAAATACCTCTATATGACTCACAATGAAACGCCACCAGGCTCAAGGTATATCCTGGTATATCCTTAACTGCGGGTCTGCTAGTGATAGGCGCTCCCGTTTCACACTTAGACATGATATCTCAATGGGATACCGGGTTTGCGTCCACACAGCCTACATTACATCCTACAGTCTCATCAGAGTACACGACCAAGGCAGTCGAAGGCATCAGGCGGTACTACGTGCTTTTTAGATGCTCTCATCCATGATATCGTCTTTGGCTCCCACTTCCTCGAAGACAAGAGTGCCCTGTTGTTCCTTTAACCACTGAACACTGCGCTTTTCGTCCATAAAGTATGTATAAGCTCTGCGTAGGTCCTCAACGTCGACCTTCTCCGCTTTTCGTTTTCGAGAGAGTATTTGAGCACACGATATCAGGTTCAAGGCATACCGTAGCGTGGTTTGACCAGCCATCGAGGTGAGGACGTTAAGCGCATCCGAGGTGAGAGTAACGTCTTCCTCTTGACACCTGTGAAAGACGACTGAGAAGACGCGCGCGCAAATAAAGATGTGTTTACCGTATTTGGATGATCTGCTGAATATCCTCTTCTTCATATGGTTTCGTGCTCACGATAAGAACACGATCAAGTAGGTCGACGGGAAGGCCATGAGGGCTTTTGAATTTTGTTCCGCGAATCCGAGCCATTCCTCGATTCGACGCCATGATTACCAGTGGCGACAAATCATTTTCAAGCGCTCGATTGAGGAAAGAAAAGCACTCGATGTCCAACATGTGCACTTCGTCAATGAATAACACCTAGGAAATCCCAAATTGGTTTTGCCCATCTCACGGAACAGAGATGCTCACCCCAGGAATGATTTCGGCTTTGCCCTCTTCCCGCCATTCAGCTACTTTTGCGTTAATTTGATTGCGCAATTCGGGCTTGATCTCTCCGGTGTCGCCTGCAAACAGGGCAAGGAAGCCTTGTGTTCGACTGTTGATGACATCGATTTCGTGGAGTGACACTGTATGGACGACTTCTCTCCGTTTTTGAATTTCGCCCTCAGGGCACTGAACAAACTTTGTCTGTGTGGTGACAGTGTCATCAGCAATGTGGCAATGTCAACCTCGGCGACAGCGAGGACATACATCTGCTCCCATGGCATCGTAGTCTCGTGAGCGTGCAAAAGAACGGCCGAGTTTCGATACCTTCCCTGAAGCTTTGTCAATGGAGATGACATCGCCAGCAAGTACCTTTTCTTTGGAAAGTGAATCGATCATCTTTGTCCCTAAGTCATAGATAGTTTCCATGTCCGTGGTTTTAATAGTCAATTTTCCTGTTTTGGTGGCCTGCACAGCATCAAAGGTCAGAAGGCGATCGGAGCAATTCCCGTATGGAACAAATACGTACGCCGGTTAAGCTGCGGTCAATCTGAATTTCAACGACTTCCCCCTCTATGATCTCAGTCTCCTCTTTGATACGCACCCCAATACTCCGACGGAAAGCCTGAGTAAGTGCTTCTGTTTTAGACAGAGAGAGAGAAAAGACCTCAGAGGCCGCGATCATAGTGAAAGGCACGTCCTGCCCTAGGGTCTGTGCCATGCCTAGTAGGGTATGTCATACGGTCCAATAATGATTAAGCTAGGCAGATTGTGAATGGGGAAATATGGTGCTTACCGAGAGCAATAGCGGTCTTTCCTGTGGATGGTGGTCCCGCGAAGAGCATGGCCCTACCGGCGATTCTGCCCTCTTGGACCATTTTCAGGATCATGCCTGCCGCCTTTCTCGCCTTCGCTTGCCCAACCATTCCTTGCGAGTTGGCGCGCGGTTCCAGTCTGTCATCAAGCCCCAAACCGCGGATATGTGAGTGTGCGCCTGGTGAATTGTGTCGGATTAAAGCGCTCGCAAAGAGAATTGTACGCAAGATGTACCTATGCGCTCTATTTTCGTGATATCTCGTAACTCTGACGTTCCGGTGGAAATCTGAGCAGCCTGTGGATGAGTTCCTATCAGATTAAATTGTCCATGAAACAAGCTCCACGCTATACCATCGTTCAAGCTGAAGCTGGAGTTGCACACAACTTGTGGCGGGAGGTGAAGACGCGTATCTTACGTAATTAGATCTTAGCTTCAAGTGAGCGCCAGCGCATGGTCGTAGTCTTCCAAAGGCAGCAACGTAGGCGATTCTCCTTCAACCCCCGACGTGGTCTCCGGATATCCGTATCTGGCCATGGTCGCCGAATCAATTGTGTTCACGCACGCTTTGTCTTCAATCAAGCTGTCCTCGTCGGGTCGGTTTTCCGAGAGTATCACTAATGGGGTCATCTCGTTTCCAAGGTCATTTTCTCACACAAGGCGGTGTCTGCAGACGCTTTTTCTCGTCCTCCGAAAGCGCTCGCCGCTGAGCGGCTAGCAGCGGCTATTGGACTCAATGCCGAACCGATAGTGTTTCTTTGCTCGCCGATGTTGCAGGAAATAGACCTCACAAGATCTTTGAGGCAAAGCAATACCTCTACATGCCCAGATACGGATGACAGACAATGTCGCTGTGAGCGCTGAGTTCAGGTGATTCTCAATACACGGTGTACACATCTGACATGGACGTGTTCCCAAGCTCTCCGGATCTCATTTGGTCGCATATTACGTGCATACGGCATGTTGATCCTCCATTCCGGCAGACATCAGCTTTCAAAGGTCAAAGGTTCCAAGCCATCATCGAGGGGAACGACTCACATGAAGGACGCTATCTTTCTTGACACCGTGTGGCGCCTGAGGCTAGGCCTGAGGGCTTAGAGGAGATACATGCCGCTACGTCCCGAGCGCTCCGTCATACCCCCTCTCAAAAGACCGTGAAGCCGCTTTCTGATAAGTTTGAAAATACAGATAAGTTAGGCGCATATGGCGCTTCTGCACTGTGGTGTCCAGGGAATTGTCCTAGGCACTTCGTCAGTGATTAAGCCGGCGCTGCCCATGGAGTCTTAGGCGGTTAGAGTGAAACGACGCCGTTATGCTCTATCTGACACATGGCGTCAGATACTGACCTACCATTCGTGTTCATTCAACACTTTTCACCGTTGGCCGGGCGGTGCTCGATCTCCGTTTTGGGTTTCCGATGATTTGGACAAGTTCATCCACGAAGGGGACGACTGTACAGTATATAAGCCTAACCACTTCCTGTCGCCATTAGACCTATCTCAAAATCCCCCAGCATTCGAGGACTTGTCTCACTTCCTCTTCCTTCTACCTTCACCGTGCTCTCTGTCTTCCAAACCTATCCGTCCGCCTCATTTTCTAATCATCCACCGCAATGCAGACTTCCACCACCCGCTTCATTCTCCCGGACCTCATTAGCATGTCCAGTCCTTTCAAGGACGCCACCAATCCTCACTGGAAACGCGCTTCCGCCGAATCCAGGACGTGGGTCAACAGCTATTCCATCTTCTCCGATCGTCGCCGCGCCTTTTTCCTTCAGGGCCAAAGCGAACTTCTCGTTTCTCATGCATACCCTTACGCTGCCTACGAAGAATTCCGCACTTGCTGCGACTTCGTCAATCTTCTCTTTGTCATTGACGAAGTCAGCGACGAACAGAGCCCAGAGGATGCCCGCCTCACCGGTCAGACTTACCTCAATGTCATGCGTGATCCCAAATGGGACGACGGTTCAAAACTTGCCCAAATGACGAGAGAGTAAGTTCTACAGAATACTGTTCTAGCATGGGTCATCTAATTATAAGCTCTCCATTCCTAATCTTAGCTTCCGTTCCCGCTTGATGCGCACCATCAAGCCGGAGACTTTCCGTCGGTTCCTTCAGCATGGTCAGGACTACATTGACTGCGTAGTTCAAGAGGCTGAGCTCCGGGAACGCGGAGACGTCCTTGACTTGGAGGCGTACGAGATCATCCGGCGAGAGAATAGCGCCGTTCGGCTGTGCTTCGGCTTGATTCCATACGTCCTTGGGATTGACCTACCAGAGGAGGTTTTCGCTGATCCCGTGTTCCGACGGATCTACTTCGCTGGGGTCGACATGGTCTGCTGGGCCAACGTAAGTCTTCCGGCTTCACTTGGTTTGGATGGCTCATGCTAACTTTGCGTTTAGGACGTTTACTCGTACAACATGGAGCAAGCAAAGGGACTTGACGGCAATAACTTCGTCACTGTGCTCATGAAGACGAAGTACATGACTCTTCAGCAAGCCAGCAACTACGTTGGAGACCATTACCAAACCTTGATGGATGGGTTCATTGCAGACAAGTCCCGCCTTAGATCCCTTGGACCCGCAGTCGACTCATCGGTCAAGCGTTACATTGAGGCAATGCAGCATTGGCCAGTCGGTAACTTGTTCTGGAGTTTTGAAACTCCAAGATACTTCGGTGCTCAGCGCGAGCGTATCCTGAACACGGGCGTGGTATACCTTAAGCCTCTGGATATCTCTGATGATGATTAACCGCGCTTGTTACTTTTATGTTACATACCAGCTTTGGAACCTTTTCTATGATACTAATATCTGCAATCATTTCTAGCTCTGGGCAGCTAATCATCTCACATACTAGTAATTTGTAGCCATTATATTCTAGTTTGTCACGGCTACATAGGGCTACATGCTCGCATTGCTCCTGAAATCGATAGTATCTTCTCGATCTGCTGTAGTTATTAAATCTTACGCGTTGCTTCTGCTCCCGAAATTTATGGATGGGAGTTTCCCGGAGTTTCAAGTCACGATGGCATTGCAACTATTGATGGGTCTTTTCCACAAAAAATACTGTTATAACTGAAATCCGGTAGGGTGTTGAATCGTTGAATGTTGACCTGTTGCTAAATATGCAGAGGCTAATGCGTGACTTGTGTTTTCCCTGAGGTTTCCACGCTATTGTTTGTAAGCAAGTTCATGTTCTTTTCGACCAGGATGCCTATGGACGACCACATATTTCTGTTCGAATTTGTGAACGAGAAAACGTCTCTCACAGCTCGGGATATTCACATACGGCGTCTCTATGATGTTATACAACTCTCCATCCAACGGGATGAGTATCTTAGAGCAAGAAGGGCGTTTGGCATTCTTGCCCGATGCAAGGAGATCAAATGGAAAGACCTATGGAAGCTTGCTCTTTTACTCCTCGCTGATAGCGAGGAACTTCCTACATCTAAGGACGGAAGCCTCACGCGATTAGAGTTCTTGCGCATCATGATGCTGCAGCACCCAGAGGATGCAAGTACTCTTTACTCCCATTTCCGGGGTCGACCATTTACCACTCCCACAGCGTGAAACCATCTTCCAAGAGTTGATTATATTATTGGTTCTGACCGGAAGATCTAAAGAAGCTCTGGACGAACTTCAATTGTACGAGGACTTCAGCCTGCTCTCTGGACTTGATCGCTCACATCCATCATCTGATATCGTTGGGCAGGTACCTTCCATCCTTCCCATATCAAGACAATCCTGTTCTACATGTGTATGCAGGTCTTGTATGCCTTGATCTCGCTCAACCTCCACCTACTATCGAGCGAACGTCGATTCGAGGTACTCTTCCATTCCCTTTTTCGATGACACGAGTCTTTCATTCTGTCTAGACAAGTCAATTGGCCGATCATTTAACGAGAACCTTGTACGAGAAGCCCGCGGACATTTTGAACGTGCTCTGGCACTAGATCCCGACAACGTCGTCCCGTCATCTTTCTTAGAAAAGGTATGCTGTCTCCACTTCTGAAACACGCAGATAATGAACGCCGCCAAAGCTAAGCGCTCTGTGCCGAGTGTTCAGGCGCTCCTGTATTGAGATTTTTCTTGCTAACATTTCGAAAGCTCCCGCAGATAACGCAACGGAAACACGACAGTGCTATTGAAACTGAAACCGAGAATGACTCAGATGACGGAAGATCGAACACTGACGCCTTTGGAGGGGACCAACCGCGCAAACGCATTCGGAGCTAATGGCGCTGGTATAGAAGTAGCTCAAACAACCCTTCATAATTTCAGCTTTAGCTGAATAATCGTAGGCTTTTTTTTGCAGGATCCTCAATCAGAGTCTGATTCCATGTCAATACTAGGCATCTCCTCGTCTTCGTCATCCTCCAGCACAGTCACAGGTATAGGAACAGGCTGCGCCGTTGTGGCTTTCGGCTGTTGATTGGATCTAGTTTCTGCCAATGTTGAAGGAGACATAGCATCGGGTACCTGTGAAGAAAAATCGGATCCGAAGCTGGATGTCAGCCGTGTAGGCAAAGTACTCGATGGAACAGCTTTGGCAGCTGGTGTCGTAGAAGGCGTTTCATTTTGCAACATGGAATATGCTGGTTGTGTCGTCGACGTGAAATCCATAGACCGACTTTGACCGGACGTCTGCCACCCTTGCGTCGCGTTATCGCGTCCCTGAGCGGCGACATGCGGGGCCGAAACCACACGAGCATCCTGATCAATGGCTGACTGTGTGATTGTCTGTTCAGCAACCCCGATGCCTAGCCCTGTCCGCACGTCAGTCTCCTCGTTGCTTTCTTCCGTTCTAAAGAGAGACAGCGACTCCACGTGTGGGAGGGATCTGACAAGAGGTGGGGCCCGCGGATGCAGGAGTAAATCGAGCTTTTGACTTGCCGCTGAAGCATGGTTGAACAGATCCTATCATCACACCGATAAGTTCTAGCAGCAGGACTGCAAAAAAGAATAACTGACATGTCCAGCGTTGCCGCTGTTGAGAACTAGGCCCAGACTTTTGCTCAGAACGCTAGATGTGCCCGCACCTATCTCTAGACACATTGCCTGGACTTTGCTTAGGATTCGCAGGTGTAGTGTCAGATCTTGTGATATTTGATGGGGTGCTATCAATGACAGGGAGAGGTTGATCGACAGCAAGAAGCGCGAGGCGGTTGAATATGTTGCCGGAGCGAGATACGGGTTGTGCAGGACCAGGCGGAGAGCTGAACGAAGATGCAAATTAGCATAGTCAGATATAGAATCACGACGATAGGATATACCGTCTAAGGCCTCTAACACGGATTTTCCCTCAACAATTGTCGAGAACACGATGTTGCTTGAAATTTTGAAAACCTCGTCACCCTCGTACCCCCTTGTACGTTTCTTCCCCTTCTTGCCCTTGGTACCTGAAGCGACCGCAGCTTCACTGACGTCCGACTGTGACGGAAGCAGGACAGAGAGTATGGAAAGAAGAGCTTTTACAGTCCGCGTGGGGAGGATCACATTGTGGAGAGGTTGAGCGAATTCTAAGAGAGCTGTGAGAAGTGAAAGAAATGGAAGGCGTTGTTTACTTCCACGATGTGATCGGAGAATAGGTCCAGAGGTCAGAAAGGCATTTTGATCAACAATCGATGAAGCTTACGGCGAGGTTATTTGTTCAAGATGGAACGATATCACTGATATGAACCGGGGGACGTGTGAAGTCAGACGATGACGTGCGCTGGAACCCAGGCAACTTTTGAGCATCCCGGAACCGCATTAGGGAGCATGATGTACTGACCACGCAACGAGGTCCCTGAGGAGCATACATCCGAAACTCAAAATGTCTGCTGTAGCAGACTGCTCCAGGGCACGCGTAGTCAGATCTATGTGTCCATCCCTCTTTGAAATAAAAATTGATGAAACTCGGTCCACGTAGGCGAGGAATCGAAGGACACGAACCTTTTCTTCGTTCGTGCAGCTGAGAAATGCAAAGCATAATTGAACAATGGCACCTATGGGCATCTGAACGGGCCGTGTGCTGGTAAACCTACAACCTCTTCGGGTTAGGCAGAACCTTCTTAGTACAAGAGACAATTACCTGAGAAGGTCACAAAGGGCGATGATACCGCATCGCAATCGGTCAAGGTTTAGTGGGATACCGAGCAGGGGATCCGCGTCAGGAACTTGCTGTTGCTGGCGGAGCCGAGCTGGTCACAACTTGTCAAAACTGTGTTCATGGAATGGAAATATGGCAAATCACCATCACGAGGAAAGGTTGTTCTGATAGTGACGAACGCATTCCACAGGAAGAGTACAGTCTCATCAACCGATTTTCGCCACAAAGTGGCTGCCCCTACTTTGCCGCCAGTGACAGGTAGAACGGCATACAGGCGTGAAGAAGCTTCTAGTATTGATGCGTCTGTCGCCTTGGGCGTTGAACCATTCAGCTGACGCAGGACGAAGGAAGACAGAGGCGCGTGTAGTCCGCGGTGGAGCGTTGGAAAGAGGGGAATGATTTGTGTGAGGGAGTTGATGGCAAGCAACTGTTCAACGCAGTCAGTAACACTACGTAGGATAGATTCAGAGGCTTGCCTGTAATTCGTGGTCGCTATGCTTATCTGCAAGTGCAAGCAGCGCAAGGCTGTATTTCGGGACATTTGGAATGGCCAATTGTCTCTGGAACTCAAGAATATCTGTCGCTGCCGAGAATATGTGTGCCAGAAGACGGATTGCAGCCTTGATATTCGGGACCGGCTCATTTTTCTTTCATATGTTTATTGAAATGAGACGAAATTGGTGAACCATACAGATAAATACACGGACTGAAAGTAGAGGTAACGCTGCACCTATCCAGCCCTGCGCAGCCTCAATCATCAAAGCTTTTGAACATTTGGCAGTTTGCAGCGCCAGACAAAATCCAGCCCATCGTGCGCCTGGATCCTTGGAATGGATGAGAGAACTCAGTCGCGCAGACCACTTTTGCAAGTGGGGCGACGGACTAAAGCATGCAGGGGAGAGAGCGGGAAGAACAGGAGGCAAGAATCGCACAGAGCTGGCATCTGAAGCCAGTTGGTGTTGAAGAAATGTTTTGAGGACCTGTCCTGGTTCCATGGTTTTTTTTCAGTGCTCGTAGAGGTTGCGATCGAGTTGACTTCGTTCCGCGCATGTCAGATGACCCTTGCGCATGTAATTTAAGTCTCAATACTTACTGCTAACCCCCACTATAGGTACTCGATTTCACTCAATAATTATGAAAAACAATCTAGAGCTGCAAGCCGCCTCTTGGAGGGGGCTGGTCTCGTGCGGCTTTCTAAGAACCTAGATAGCGTCACTTTCCTCTTCTGCTTTTGTCGTAATGAGACGGGCGTCTGGGCCATATGATTCACGACACCGGAGCTGCCAAATCCTCGAAGGACTGTACTTCATCTATGACAACCCGATGCAAGTTGGAACGGAGACTAGCATAGTGTGGACCAGTTGATAGAGCAGCGGCCAATATTTGAGGGATTATCGCTTACTTCGAGATATTCTGAGGGGTGCATGGATGCGCATCCATCACCTCTGCGGCAGAATGGTAGCGATATTAGACAAGGGATACATGATGACCAAATAGATAGCAGCAGAGCGCGGTTAGTTACTGCGCATCTCCTTTCCTCTAGGCCGTTCGCGCACAACCATCTTGTTGCTGTTCTTGGGACCCTTGGGACCCGGCTTGCGCGTGCGCTTGCCTTTGGTATTCCAGCCCCAGATGGACACGGGATGCTTGTTCGACTTGGATTTACCACGACCACCTCCGTGAGGATGGTCATTACTAGAACAAACTCATGAGCTCCGTCGCTCGCGAAGACGAGAAAGAGAAAGCATACGCGTTCATCGCGACACCGCGAACAGTCGGTCTCCAGCCCAACCAGCGGCTGCGTCCTGCCTTGCCCAGACTGCGACTTTTCCACAGCGGGTTGCTGACCTTCCCGATGGTTGCACAGCAGCTCTGCAATACTTTTCGCACCTCTCCACTCTGAAGCCGGACCTGGGTGTACTTTCCAGACGCCTCGTGTGCGACGACCTGGCCGAAAGAGCCAGCAGATCGGACAAGGATGCCACGGCCATCCGGCAAAAGTGCAATGGCATGGATGACGGTACCGGTGGGAATCAGTCGGAGGGGTAAAACGTTGCCAGGTCTGATCGTCTTCGCACGAAGGACACCCATGGTGAGGGACGCAGTGGAATCGCTCTTATCCTCGTCAGTCATGGCCTTTCCTCCCTGTTTCGAGTCCACATATCCTGGCACGAATCCGTCTGGAATACCTCCGCGGAAGCTCTGCACTATGTTGCCTGCCCTTAAACCATCGGGTGCCAGGATATAACTCCATCTCTTCTTTCCATCCACGTTCGGGTTTTGATTGTGTATGAGCGCGATATGCGCTGAGCGGTTTGGGTCGTATTCAATCCGGACAACATCGTGGGGTCCAGGCTCTGTGCGCATGAAGTCGACGAGGCGAATGCGACGTTTGTGTCCGCCGCCACGGTGTCGTATTGTTATTCGTCCGTACGAGTTACGGCCGCCATTCTTGCGTAGCGGGACGGTGAGAAGACGAAGTGGTCGACCTGGAAAGATATGTGGGTTGAGCGGCCGGCGGAGATGACGGATGCCAGGGGTGATGGGTTTATAGGTTTTGAAGAGGGTGGATGTTCGGGCAAGGGCAGCGTTTACGTCGGTAGGACGTTGCTCCAAAGTCGCCTCTGAAGCATAGCGACGCGTCAAGATGTTATATCTTGATGTACATGCCGTTTGCGATGATAGCGAAGAGAAACAGTTGCGGAGCAAGCTGGCACTGCTCCGAACGGAGAACATCGAGGCTCGCGACCAAGAATAATTGGAGGATAAGTACGATAAGTTGCGGCAATGAGGTATTATCTAATATTTCTCTCTTAGAAATCGCTATGCATATGCACGCTCCAACCGTAACCATAACCGTGTATCTCGTGTATCCCATTGAAACTCTTCCTTGTAGGCAGGTAATTTCAAGTTATGGATGATGATCTTACATTCGGCGCGTCCGTGTGGGCTATGCCAGGCAGTGAAGGAGCACTCGCCTCTTCTCCGGTAGAGGTTGACAACCCCACATTTCCCCCCATATCTCTCTCCCTCGATCAAGACACTGCCTTCGATGACTTTGACGATTTTGGACCACCAGCCGATACCATGGGTGCTGTAGATGATACTGATGAGTTTGGAGATTTTGGGGATTTTGGAGAAACAGAGGAAGCCGGTGAAGGGTTTACAGGCTTCGACGAGCAGGCACCCGTGGCAGGCCCGTCTTCGAGAGAATGGGAACCTCTTCGACTAAATCCGCTACCTTCTAGGAAGGAGCTGGAGGAGCGGATAGAAGAGATTTTGGATCCATTATGGTCAACCGATGACCTTTCGCAAGCATTCACCGATGAAGATATTAGAGAAGTCGGGGGACTAAGCCAAATCTTGATCACACCGGAGAGGTATGGTGCGTCCTCTCCCCCCGAGGAGTCTGGCTTCTCATATCTTACAATCGGGCAGCCGTGCACTATACCAAACATTGTTTCCTTCCACACCTCCTTCTGCTCCACCACCTAACTGGACGCGCTCACGAATACGACGGCAGCATCTCATAACACTCGGAGTTCCTGTCAATATCGACGAGTTCCTTCCGCGCGTTAGCGGCAAGCAAATGCCTGCGCTACAAATCTCCACTCGACCGATGTCGGCACCTCCTGGCCCTCGGCATCTACCTCTAAACAATGGCGCGGCGTCGACGAATAACTCTAGGAATAACTCCAGAGCTGGCACACCGGTGTCGACAACGCCATCTCGAACCGGGCCATCCGTTGCATCTCAGTTGGGACTGGGTCCGAAGCCACAGCTGGACGAAAAGAAAATCGCAGAGCTTTTAGAGCTCACGCCAGGTTCGTCTCCTTTTACTCTTATCAAAGAGATTGATCACTAAAAGGGAGGTCAGATAACTTGTCTTTGCTGCCTCTCCCTGCATTAGAAAGGCATCTGGCTAGCCTACAGACCCAGACAGCAAACACTTCCGCGCTCCTCACGCATTTGTTGCAAACACGAGAGGCGCTCCAGCAGGACTCCGAGACATATAATAAGCTCATCGGAGAACTCGTTGGCGAAGCACAGAAGATGAAGACAGGGATTGGTAAGGGGCGGACAGCGATCAGACGAGGAAGTGGGATGGTTTGAGGGTGCACTGACGTTACTCTACATTCTTCGCAGAGGTAGTGCGCTGTGTATTACTTGGAAGCCGTGTAATCCGTCTGTGTGTTTGTTTAAAGCCCCAGTATAATCCGTCAGGAGTGTGCTTTCCATGCTGTTTGTTTTCACCAAGGATGTGACTTCATGATTCCCACGGGTGTGCATGCTGCACCCGAGGATTGGCGATGGAAAAAGTTGCTCGTCGCGATCGCTCAGACTGGCGGCTTTGAGCGTGCACATATTTTCTTGCTCTCCAGCTCCAGAGAGCTTAGGGCCTCGGTTCCGGCCTGTATAGTCGCCTCATCAACTCGGCCGTCATTCTACAACCCTCTATTTCCGCCGAATCGCCATGAACATCGCTCACCCCGTCCCGTCCACTGTCACGAGCATATCCTTCTCGTTCTTCACCACAGAAGATGTCCGCCGCATCTCTGTCAAACAAATCACAAATCCTGTTCTGCTCGACGATTTGAATAGGCCAAATGTTGGAGGTCTCTATGACCCTTCACTGGGCCCTGCGGGGAGACAAGACATGTGCGTCGCGTCTGCTCATAACATCCGCGTATTTTCTGAACGCCTTGCAGTTGCGCAACATGCCAACAGACGTACTACGGCTGTCCTGGACACTTCGGTCATATTGAATTGCCATCCCCTGTCTTCCACCCGTTGTTCATGCAAAATACATACAACCTCCTCCGCGCGACTTGTCTTTTCTGTCACCACTTCAAACTTAGCAGGCCAGTGGTGCGTGCAATCATGCGCATTATGCATCAGACATTCTTATGAACTAGAAATATTCCAGTTGATCAAGTACGCAGCTAAATTTCGTTTACTGGAACACGGTCTCCTGGAGGCTGCGAAGGGCTTGGACGATCTACAGATGAAGGTCAAATTGCGGAAGGGCGAGGAGGAGGACGACAGTCCTGAGGAAACAGAGCATGAATGGGCGGCAAGGATAAACCTCTATGTCCAGATCCAGCTGATGCGAGCCTCGGGGAGCAAGCGCGACAATTACAAGGACAGTCTCGTCTTCCAGGCAAGGAAAGATCTAATCACGGAGTTCTTGCGGACTGCCCTCACAAAAAAGTGCTCCAATACCGGATGCGGCGCGTACGTATCTCTACTCGTATGTTTTTCATGCCGAAATGACTTCGGAAGGGTAGGTTCGGGTATACATTCCGCAAAGAAGGGCACACGAAAATCATAGAACTAGACCTTACCGTCAGGCAAAAAGCCACGCACGAAGCTTTAGGGCTCAGACGCGCTAACATCATGTGGGGCCAGAAAGGTTCTTCATCTACAAGGGATACGGCGGGGGAGGAGGACTCTGATGTCGAAATGTCCGACGCTGAACCTGCAGGCGACGCTACGTTCTCTGACGAAGAATCTGATGAAGAAGACACGCCTAAGGCAAAAGACGACAAACTTCCTAGAGCCGCCAACGGACGTGTCAAGACTTTACGAGGCCGGAACGAGCGCATCATGGCTCCAGAAGAGTGTCGCGCTCACCTTCGTCGTCTATTTTCTAACGAGACTGTCTTGTGCTCACTTGTTTTCGGTCGCCACGGTCCTTTGGCTCCCGTCAACCCCCAGGGCTTATCAATTGCTTCGGCAGACATGTTCTTCATGGAAGTCATCCCTGTTGCACCGACGCGGTTCCGACCACCAGCCGTCATGGGAGAGACGCTTTTCGAGCATCCGCAGAATGAACTGTTGTCGAAGGTGCTCAACACATCATATCGCCTCCGGGACCTCAACGCGGACCTGCGTGCTGCTTCCATCAAATCCGCAGATTTCGACGACACTGAGAGGCGCAGGATCCTAGGACAACTCTTGGAAGGGCTAGTACAACTGCAAGTTGATGTCAACAGTTTCATTGATAGCAGTAAGAATCCCGCGCCGGTAAGGCAAGGGAAGTTGCCACCAGCCGGTGTGAAGCAGGGTCTAGAGAAGAAAGAGGGCCTGTTCCGAATGCATATGATGGTGCGCTTTTTTCAACATCCCATATAATGTGCATTTTTCATGTTTTCCGTAGGGCAAACGTGTCAATTACGCAGCTCGTTCCGTCATATCTCCTGATGTTAATATCGAGCCAAATGAGATCGGCATACCCCCTGTATTCGCGCAGAAGCTCACATTCCCCGAACCTGTCACGCCGACAAATTTCCATGAGATGCGCCAGTTGGTCATCAACGGATCCCAGAAGTACCCCGGAGCGTCAATTGTAGAGTACGAAGATGGCCATCAACAATTCTTGGTAACTTGTTCACCATACTGTGTTTTTTTTGCATGGTTTGAGCTCTATTACATAGGACAAACTCACAGTAGAGCAGCGGACGGCGATCGCCAATCAGCTTTTAACCCCTCAAGATGATGTCCGCAATGCTCCCCGCCAGGGTCTTTCTACTCGAACCACCTCGGTCAACAAGAAAGTATACCGACATCTCAGAGATGGAGATATGCTCATTCTCAACCGACAACCTACATTACACAAGCCGAGCATGATGGCACATAAAGCTCGAGTTCTCAAGGGCGAAAAGACGATTCGTATGCATTACGCAAATTGGTACGAGGACTTGGCATATCGTACATTCTCTGCCCACATGCTCAATGCTCCGTGTCTGTAGTAATTCTTATAATGGTAAGGTGTTCAATTTGATTCAGTTGGGAAATCTCTCATGGCTTACTCTGCCCACTAGCTGACTTCGATGGAGATGGTAAGTGCCCGCCTCTTCATGACATGTTCATACGCTAAATTATCAATCCCAGAAATGAATATACATTTCCCCCGTGAGTAGCTCGCTTACAATAACGCTTTCCTAGCGCCTGACGCAACATCAGAAAATGAGGTTGCTCGTGCGGAAGCAATGATGATTGCAAACACAGACAACCAGTACCTGGTACCTACCTCCGGAAAACCATTGCGCGGTCTCATTCAAGACCACGTTGTTGCTGGAGTGTGGATGACCAGCCAGGATGCATTCTTCTCACGAGAGGAGTACTTCCAGCTTCTCTACGGCGCCCTCCGACCGGAAGAAGAAACATCACACTACTCAGGCCGTTTGGTCACGTTGCCACCAACAATATGGAGACCTAAACCTTTGTGGACTGGAAAACAGATTGTAAGATGATTCACCACCTATTGTTTCTCTTCGTGTGGCTTATGAACGTTTAGATTTCCACTGTACTCTTGAATATTACACCGAGTAATGCCGAAGGCCTCAACCTCACAGCAAAATCGAAGGTTCCTGGCAGTGCATGGGGTCCCGGGTCCGGTGACGATCAAGTCATCTTCATGGATGGCGAACTACTTCGTGGCGTTCTGGATAAATCCGCATTCGGCGCAACTGATTATGGTTTAGTGCATTCAGTCTACGAACTTTATGGTGCAGATGTCGCAGGAAGGCTGTTGGGCGTCCTCAGTCGTTTGTTCACAAAATTCCTCCAGCATCGTGCATTCACTTGTCGTATGGATGATTTGGCGTTGACAGCCTCAGGTGACGCGAAGCGTGCAGAGCTCATTCGTCAAGGTGAGAACCTGGGTACTGAAGGCGCCATTGACAATTTCCCGTCACTTGCCAGTACTCCCGCTGCCGAACAGCCCGCCGCTCTCGCTCGTCTTCTCCAGGACGTTTTACGCGACGATAGCAAGATGGCTGGCCTTGATATGTCCGTGAAGACCAAATTGGCGAAGCTGACGAAGTCGATCGCGGACGCATGCATGCCTCACGAACTTTGGCGCAAGTTTCCGCACAACCACATGCAGGCTATGACGCTCTCTGGCGCAAAGGGAACCGCAGTCAATGCTCAGCAAATTTCTTGTGCGCTGGGACAACAGGAGCTGGAGGGTCGTCGTGTCCCTGTTATGGTCAGCGGAAAGACGCTTCCTTCCTTCAAGCCATTCGAGACGAAGGCCATCGCCGGTGGTTATGTCGCTAGCAGGTTCTTAACTGGCGTGAAACCTCAAGAGTTCTTCTTCCATTGCATGGCTGGTCGCGAAGGTCTCATCGACACTGCTGTCAAGACTTCACGTTCTGGGTATCTTCAGCGATCACTCATCAAACACCTCGAGGGCATCCGTGTTCATTACGATAACACGGTTCGCGGCGCTGACGACTCCGTCTACCAGTTCTATTATGGTGGAGACGCTTTGGATGTAACGAAACAGAAGCACCTGTACCAGTTCGCATTTATGGCGCAGAATGCGGTATCATTCCTCAGCAGGTACCAGGTCAGGGATATCGCAGGCAAGGTGGACGACGAAGAGGCCGCAAGCCATATGAAGAAGGTACTCAAGAGATCGACGAAGCGCGAGCTCAACGCGCCGTCCAAGAGGGACAAGTACGACACGGCTATGACGATGTTCAACCCAGTCCGCTTCCTTGGCAGCACTTCTGAGAAGTTTGCGGAGAAACTAGATGAGTATCTGAAGGCGAATCCGGATAACCTGCTCAAGTCGTCCGATGGAGGGGCTGTCCAGGTCAAGCGACGATATCCCTTACTGGCAGCAAAACGACTGAGATTGCTGATGAACTTCAAGTATATGCGGAGCATCATAGAGCCTGGTGAAGCTGTTGGGCTCTTGGCTGGCCAAGGGTGAGCAGTTATCTTACCAATTCGCTCTTACATGCGGCTGACGATGACCATTGCCAGTGTTGGAGAGCCATCGACGCAGATGACCTTGAACACCTTCCATTTTGCAGGTCACGGAGCCGCAAACGTCACCCTTGGTATCCCTCGTCTTCGTGAAATCATCATGACGGCGTCCACCAAGCCAAAAACTCCGTCCATGACCATGACTGTCTCCAAGGACACCCCAATCCCTGTAGTCGATGCCTTCTGCAAAAAAGCCAGCCGTCTCACACTCTCTCAGGTGGTCGACAGTGTCTCTGTTACAGAGCGCCTGGTCGTAAGTGGAGCCTCTAGGAGCAAAAACTTCGTCATCGACATCAAATTCTTCCCTGAGGAAGAATACCGAGAAGAGTATGACGTCGAGCCTGTGGAGATCCTGCAGGTCTTTAGCGCGCGGTTCCCACTTTTGTTGCGCCGCGAAATCCAACTGGAGATGAAAAAGCTTGACGCTGATCTGAAAAGCCAAATAGCGGAACTCGGCAAGGGCAAAGGTTCGAGCAAACGTGGAGAGGAAGCTGAAGATGGAGACGAGGAGGAAGAGCCTAAAAGAGGTGGACGGGACGATGACGAGGCCAGTGAAGTTGGGGATGGAGACGCATCTGGGGAGAAAAGAAAGAGGCAGGCCAAGCAGCAGGAGTCGTATGAGTCGGACAGTGAAGATGAGGAGAGCGAAGGAGAACTTGATGATGCGGCCATTGAAGCTGCGTATGCATCGGAAGGGGATGATACGGGTCCTGTGGAAGACGACGACCACAAACAAAAAGCAAAGAAGGGAAAAGGTCTGTCGACCATCGTCGGCAAAATCGAAGAATCTTTCTTAGATCGTTTCCCTCGTGCAACGGCGTTTAAGTTCCGTGAGACGGGATGTACCATTGAGCTGGAGGTACGTTGATATGGCTTATTGACTGATAGCTTTCAGATTCATTGTTTTCTTCTAGTTTGGGTCGGACCTGCCCAAATTACTCTTGGTGGGTATCGTTGAACGGACATGCGTAAAATCGATTGTTAGGGAGATTCCCAGTATCACAGACTGTTTCCGCGTACGCGAGCCAAATAGAGACGGCACTGTGAAGGTGAGTGTTCCGAATAATCTTTATTGTTTTGACCAACACAGTATGCAGATCATGACCAATGGTTCCAATTTCCGCGGAATATGGGAATTTGCATGCAACGATGAGCATAGCATGATCGATGAGGACGACATATACTCGAACGATGTCTATGCGATTTTGTGCACGTATGGGGTCGAAATGGCGCGCGCGGCCATAGTCCGGGAGATGAGCGGTGTGTTCGATGTATACAAGATTGACGTCGACATCAGGCACATGGAACTGATCGCGGATTACATGGTCAGTCTTCTCCTTGATGCCGGAGTGCTAAATGGCTAATGCACTCTTTTTATAACTCAATCCTAGACGTTCGAGGGTGGATACAAGCCATTTAATCGCAAGGGCATAGGGATGCATTCCTCACCCTTGCTCAAAGCATCATTTGAGACGACAGCTTCTTTCTTGTCTGATGCGACGCTATATGGTGACTTTGACGACCTACGAACGCCCTCTGGGAACCTCGTCGTTGGAAGGCCAAGTATGAGTGGAACAGGTGTATTCGATGTAGTCACACCGTTAGTGCAGGATGCGAGCGGCCAAAATGGAGTTGTCTCTACCCAGGCATAGGGCAACAAGTCTCCGGGAAAAGCCTATGATCTTTTTGTAGCTGTTTGTATCTTATCTCACTGTGTTCTACCGTCACTCTCTTTCTCGAGCATTTTTGGTTCTAAAATACTTGATGTGATCAGCGTCGCGGGTTGTCCTGATGCGGGTGACATTGACGCGTTACTCGACGCGACTAATTAGTTGTGACGTTACGCATTGTTGTGTCTTATTTATCATGCGCGCGTGAAGGGTGCGCTTCTCTCATCTTAAGATCTTGAACCTCAACCACATCTACACCCCAACCTCACAATCCTATCGCCCACATACTTGCTCCTCGACCTTCATTCGCTAACGGCGATACACACTAATTGTGGTGAAAAATGATTCGCGGAGCATTGCTCGAACTTCCTCTCGAGCGATTCGTTTCATCGACCACGACAGACCCGAATGTGCCGTCGAGCTCCCTCACTCACAGTCCTTTCACACATCCTAGATCCAACAAGCGTCCTCACTCTCCTGGCGTACCGACGCCCTTTAGCCCTGCTAAGCGGCGGATCCTTGTCCAAGAGGGCATCTTATCACCTCCAAAGCCGCGCAGTCCGCGTCTGGGTTTACCGACGTCATCTGCTGCTCGGCATCGATTCGCGCCCGAGTACTTCCAAAGTCTCGTTCAGGGTCCCGAAAGTCCCGCCATGAAACTAGATTTTGGCTTTGAGTCCAAAGCGGAGGAGGGGCCGTCGTCGAGAGTAGCGAGCCCCGTTATCACAGCACCTCAGGCGCTCCGGAATGAAGCAGTTCAGGCGAAGAGAACGCGAACGTCACCACGCCTTGCTCAGCTCGCATCCCAGACGAGCTCGACACCAAAGCCGCTCTCGCGGTCAGACCTCTCGCGGACGAAGTCGAGGGTCCACGTCGCCTCTCCCTCGCCGCGTGTAAAGACTGCACCGCCGACTATGGTACCCCGCGAGATGCCGCCCGTGCCCGATCGTCACTCCGTTCACTATCCTGGGTTCGATGTCTTCCAGGACACGCATACCTTGCTCCCTCACGCTTTCCGAGCGCCCGATGCGGTGCCCGTGAAAGATCAGGAGAGGGAGAGGGATGCGGAGAAAGAGAACCTGCCCCCGCGCAGGAGGCCCCGCAAAGGCGTACTTGCCGGCGTCGCCGCAGCGGAGGCGAAGAAGAAAGCTGGGGTTGCGCCGATTATCGGGACGCCGCAGGGGAAGGCTGTCGATGAACGAGGGGCAGGAGCAGAGTCGCCTACGCCCCGACGGTCGGCAAGGTTGTGCACGCCCGCCAAGGGAGCAGCGTCGCCCGAGCTCAAAGGGAGACGGAAACTGATGGATAAAGCTAACCAGATAGACAGCGATGGCGATATCGTCATGCACTAATCGGCGTGCCTTTCGGTTCTCAAATTTCAGCACCTGTCCCCAATCTCTTTTCGAAATCAGGTCGTTCAGTTCATCTCCCCCTCATCCATATTTACTATGATTCCCGTCACTTTCCCGTCTCCCTTTATATATCCCCTATTGATCTAGAGACGCATGTACCTCTCTTGGACTGATCAATCGCTTGACGGCATTCTACCCTATCCTACTACATAGCATACCATGGACTCCTCTCTGGGCATAACACTCACTAACCTCACCATACAAATGTGCATGCAAGCATTCCGAATTGGTATCGGATAAGGCAGTTTGATATTGTCGATGGTGGGTGTTTTTTTCGCCTTCCCATTTGTACAGGGAGAACCGACAGTACCGTATCAGCTTGTCCTCTCACAATTCATGCGCAACGGCGTCCCTTCGTACAAGGGTCCTGAAGAGCAGACCACCCAAAAGGCTGATGGCACGATCTGATGCCACTTAATTCAACGACCGCAGTCTTCAAAGGACTTCAGATGCACGCATCGTATATTGAGCACCGCCCTAGTCCAGTGCTTACTGTTTAGCACTGCCCCATCTGTCTAAGGTACACGAGAGCATGTGTATTCCTATTTCCAGAATCAGAGGGATTCTATTTCTGGGAGAGGTACATGCCTGTGACGTTCGCACTGCCCGCACCGAGAGATTTCGACTCGGAGTCTCGACAGGTGGGCCATCAACGCGAGCGCCCAGTGAGCGCCCCCACGACTGCGCAGCTCGGAGCTTGAGCCTGTCCATGATTGCGAGGCATGACCCATGTCATTGTGCACGTCAACGGTGAACGTCTCAGATGGCAGCACAAGCAAGACTTGAACTCGGGGCCAAGTAAAGCTGTTCGTCCAGTGTGTGATACCGATGCTGTGCACGCAGATGATTCTGGATGTGACCGAGAGAACGTTGCATAGCCCAGCGACGGTGAGTCCTGAGAGCGTTGGTCAAGAGAGGAGGCGGTCTGGTGACATGCCGACAGCATTCCAACACGGACGCTCCCAGGCGCCCTTCCTTTTATAATTGACTCCCACCTGCGACGTCTGCTGCGCACCCACCCCTCCGTCCGTCCCGACCAAGGCGCACCATTCCCTCCGGCGTCCATCTTTCCGCAGTGTGCCCTTTCGAACTTAAAAAGTCCTGCTGAGCGTACCCGGAAGCTTCACCCGTCCCAAGCTCGAAAAGTCAGACCACAGCCATGTCTGCAGCGAACGGCCAAGACCGCAAGGACCGCCTTCATTCCCCAACCGAGAGCACGTCCTCTCGTGGGAACGTCGTCGACCATGATGCTCCCCACGGTGTGTTTCTCTTGCCCTGTCCGAGCTCCACCGAGCTTAAAGGCTGACCTTCTTCTCCTTGTCGGCGCTGCCATGTCGCTAGTGACTGAGGAAGCTGCTGCTAGGCCACATCCCACCGACAGACATGTCATTCGGGTACAGCCTCTGAAGAGGCAGGAAATGCAGGTTCGTCCCCAGGCCATATCACTCTCAATATCGTTGCATAACCTCTGCAACGCTTGCAGCCGTCCTACGCTCAAGACCTGGGCACAGGCGAAGTGACCCACGGTGTCTACGGCTCGTTGCTTCAAGTTCTAGGTTCGTGCGTCGGATTCTGCGGTGCCATCCCTTGTTGCCCGTTCCCCAACCCCTTCCGCGAGGTCAACCAGGGTACGTTTCTCTCATTGTATCTTTGACCGAAGTTATGAACCGCTCCGCACGCCAGGGTCCGTCGGCCTCGTTACCCGTTTCGGAAAGTTCTACAAGTCCGTCGACCCCGGCTTGGTCCAGGTCAACGTCTGCACCGAGTCGCTCCGTATTGTGGACGTCAAGATTCAAATAAGCCCAATTGGAAGACAGACGGTCATCACCCGCGATAACGTCAACGTCGAAATGTAGGCCCTTCATTTACCCCTTCCTGTTTCTTCACGCACTGACCCTCTCCTCTCGCTCAGCGACTCGGTGATCTACTTCCAAATCGTTAACCCCTACCGCTCTGCCTTTGGCATCACCGACCTGCGTCAAGCCCTCATCGAGCGCGCCCAGACGACCCTCCGGCACGTTGTCGGCGCACGGGCGGTGCAGTCCGTCGTGACCGAGCGCGAGGCGATCGCGTTCGAGATCGCCGAGATCGTAGGTGACGTCGCGGACAAGTGGGGCGTCGCGATCGAGGGCATCCTCATCAAGGACATCATCTTCTCCCCTGAGGTCTCCGCCTCGCTCTCGTCCGCGGCGCAGCAGAAGCGTATCGGCGAGTCTAAGGTCATCGCCGCGCGCGCGGAGGTCGACTCGGCGCGCCTGATGCGCCAGGCCGCGGACATCCTCGCGAGCCCCGCTGCGATGCAGATCCGGCAGCTCGAGGCTCTCCAGGCGATGGCGAAGACGGCGAACACCAAGGTTGTGTTTGTGCCGATGCAGCTGCAGAGCGACGTCGCGGGACAGCTGGCGAACAGCTCCGCTGGCGCTGGACCCAGCGCGGCCGTGCTGAGCGAGAGCGGAGAAGGTCTCGGCGGGGCTGGTCGCGCGGGTCTGCTCAACAGCATGTCCGATATCTAAGCCCACGCTCGATCCACCGCCCGTCCCACCCTTCGCCTCCCTTCGTCTTGACTCTGCCTTCCACGATCTAGTACTTTATATTTTTCACGGATATCACCACGTACTCCACGATCCCTGCTGCTTCCCGCGCTGTAATTTTTCGAGCATTCGTGCTCCTATGCCTTTTGTACTACTCGTATGTTTGTTTGACGGGCCCGTTCGCTTTCTTCGATACCGCCTCGCTGCTCTGCTTTCGGGGCGTGTTCGTTGGCCTGCGTCGACCCGCTTGTACTACTGTAATTCTACTCGCCGCTTGGGCTGTTGTTCTTCATACCCCTTTTCGATCTCGACTGTTGCAGCTCGTTCTGCGCTTTGAGGTTCATTCGATGGCATCTGGACTCGAGCACGCATATTGACTTTCCAGAAAGGGTGCCCTATGTGTTTTCCTTCTATATGGGGCATGTTAGAGTTAAAGTTCCACAAGGCTCAATGGTCTAGTAGTATGATACTCGCTTCGGGTGAACAACCCGCTTATTACATAAGCAGGATGTGAGTGGTCTAGCACTCTTTTCAGGCTTCCTTCCTGGTGAGAAAATATATATATGCAGCAAAAATGGAGCTCAATCGGGATTCGAACCCGAGCCCACTCGCAGGATGCTCACATGCCGAAGCGGGGAAAAACCCGAAGCGAGTATCATACCACTAGACCATTGAGCCATATGAAACTACATGAACGCACACCATCTAGGTTCCAGAGCTCGTGTGGTCAGATGAGTAAGTTTGATGTTCACGTGATCATTGAAGAACGCGTCGAGAATGTGACAGTCATTCTGCATATCTCTTGTCTTCTTGAAGGATCCTCATGTTTCAGTTCAATTCAAAAAAACATATCACCACTCCACCCTCCACACCTCCTGCCATGAAACGAGCATGTGTCGGCAGCTCTCCACCAAAGGCTGCCATGGAAAACAAGTAAATGCACTCTATTTTATGAGAACATCATTTGATGGTGCATATAGTCACTCGACTACTCATGCAATCACTCGGCCGGCCCTACAACTTTTTTTCACGCAAGTACAAACACTATACGAGACTATCATGAATCGGGAAATTGAACTGTCTACCGCTAGAAGAATGGAAAGAGAGATGGCATTGCAAGCTGAGCAAGCAAAGATGAAGAGGCTGGAGATGGAACGTGAGTCGAGGAAGTGTGATCGTGAAGAATAGACAACACGGATGTCGATTGCAACCAAGATGAGTTTGGAGAACACAGAAAAAAGATGTAACTTAAGGCGGTTGTTCAACGACTAGAAAATCACGGTGTTCCTCCATTTGACAGATTGCGAAAGAGTCGCATCACCTCTTCAATTGCAGAAAGGCCATCGGCCGGCAGATTCACATTCATCTAACCGAGGTTAGATGAGTGATGAAGGAGATCATGAATTGAGAAGCGGCGTACTCGAGTGGCAAGAGATGCAATGGTTGCTACGTCAAGATTGAGCAATGAGGACATGGTAGTATGTGCGACAGGCACATCTCTGTTTGATTGAGCTCGGGGATGGCCGCGTTGTCTTGAGGTTGATGTTACCCGCGATGGATTGGTCGCCGCGACGGCAGCAATAACACCGTCTTCAATGACGGATGTTGTTGTCGATGACCCTGGGACTGAGGCGACGTCACCTTGAGGAATGCTTGTGGTCATCGGTGGATCTTCAGGTGCGCGCACGATGGGGAGATTGTCGGTTTGAGGAGCGGTTGAGGTCTGCGGCTCCTCTCCATGCTGTCCGGTATTCAGACGTTGCCCATGAACGATGGGAGGCTTCCATGCCTTGACCTTGAGTGGCCTCTTCCTTATACGGTCAGATTTATCTGAGACTACATATCTGTGAGATTGCGACCGAGGAGGGAGAGGAAGATCGCTCACCACTAGTACTCGTGTCATCCTCATATGAAGATTCCGACCGCCTACGTTGATGAGAGGGCTTCGAATCATGCACACTTGCTACTGGAGTAGGTTCTTCATGCTCGTCCTCGCTCTCGGAAGTACCCTCCATAGGCTTCTCAACTGTGATAGGGAATTTCTCCCGTGCAGCGAGGTAGTTGTAATGAAGGCATTGGTGCAGCCGGTGATCCCGGCAATCATCCGATAGACAATGAGTAATCATGTCAGATCGCATAGATGTATGGCTGTTGTGGAAGATGAGCCGATGGAGGTCCAATGTGTGAATGTACAACACTCACTAACGATCACCAGAGGGACATATCCATCGCATGCGCTTTGCGCTCTTGTTGGGGCCTCGCATCTTTTCGATCAACTCATACCAACCAGAATGGGTAATTCTGTGCATTTTTTAATTGGTGACGCGGTAGCTGAAATGCAACGAAGTCACGTACTGTTGATGCCGCTCAAACATGTTCCATTTATCCGAAACGAATTTACACTGACCCCCTTTGACTGACATCAAAGAGTAGTGCCATTTGCCGTCATTGCCCTGCGAGAGATGATCAGAACGGTGCGAGGGTTGAGAGACAGGAGACCTACTTTGTTTTTCTCTCGCTCCCTCTCCTCCAAAACAGGTTGTATGATAAAACGCATCAGGGCGACACGTAGCGTGTCCAAAGGCAACGACAAGATTTCAAGCTCTTGAGCATCGCTCTTCTGCGATGGCGCGTCCTGACCCTCTGCCACCACCGGGTCATCTACCCAAATGTCCTCGTTTGCCTGTGAATCATCGTCTGCCTCTTCACCGACAGCATCCCCTTCCTCTGGATCAACCCTCGCAAATGAATCCTTACAAGTCTCTGCCGATGCCTGCCGGACGGACACATCCAACTGTGAGGCAATGTCGTTGATTACCGCGCGCAATTGGGCCTCGTCTGCCTGATTGTCATCCTCATCAAAGGGTAAGACATAATCCATTTCATCGGCCCATGCTTGAAAGGACTCGGGCCTGTCGTCCGTTGGCAGAGGAGGAACCTCACCAAGGGCCCTGCCAAGAGGGCGGATATGTGGCCCCAAATCTTGTGGTTCCGTGGCAGCGGCAGCGGGCTCACTGGGAACTTTACTGGATGAGGCGGCAGGAAGAGGTGGATCTTGGTATGTGCCAGGATGCACCTTGCTCGACGATGCGACTGGAGGTGGGGGGTTAGCCTGAAGAGCGTCAGCAAGAATGTGGGAGGTTGTTGTCGAGTCCTTGATGGCGGCGTTCTGCATGTCAGCTGTGCGATGGCCCTTGTTCTCTGTCAGTGCCTTGTCATGTGCCCTTCGAGCTTTTGCTTGGTGAGAACGACGTAAGGCCCTACGAAGTGTGCTCCAATCCACCCAGAGTTTCTTCAACTGGTCCTTTAGCTAAGGGAGATGATAAGCTGATGAATAGTGGATGCGGAAAAGCGCTCGCCTCGATGAATCGTGGCCTGTCGAGAATGACGATGGTCGCATTTTTCATGATCTGCCCCAGGCTTGCGCTGGCAACTTTGTACTGTTCTGGACGAAGAAACCTATCGCTATGTTCGTGTGGGATTGTGTCTAGCAAGGCAAGCATCTTCGGCCATAATGCATCAATTTGCGGTTGAAAAACGAGCATATCGGGGTGTCTCTGTAAAATCACCAATGAATATACACCTTGACCTGAAAATGAAGGTACTTACCTCAACTTCGGCCAGTGCCTCAGCAGAGACCTTGATCTCTACAGTGTGGGAGTTCTTCTTTGTTGCCGTGTAGTCCTTTGAGATGGCCGACGCTGAGCCTTGGGCGACCTCCGCTGCTCTCAGATTAAGGAAGCACGTGACGGCGCAGGACGTACGCCTGTGCAAACTGAGCATGGCCTGTAAAGGGTCAGTGATAGGTCAATTTTTAAATGCTGGGGATACACACAGATTGCGCGTCGGACGACTGTTGATCCAACTCCCCACTCACCATGTGTTAAGAGCCGACTCATAACACATGGCATATGATTACAAATCATATGACGCGTGGTCTATGACCAACGGATATGACCTATACCCGGTGACCGACCCCTTGCCTTCACCAACAGACATTGAGTTCTATTTCTATTCTTATCTTCTTCTGATCAACGATCGACTTGACATCATTGATATGACCGTTACCCCCGCGCTTCTTGATCATAGAAGCCCACCCTAAACCATTGTGCCTGATCGATTGTTGATCCCTTTCTATTGTTAGTACACAGGTCTCCCATTCGACAGAACCATCGTTCCTGGCCCTGTTCCTGGTACCTCGATTACCGATCACGATCGTTTACCTCGGTACCTTAAGAAGCACAGACCTTCTGTCGATCCTGCCCTATACTTACTTACAGTATATATGGAACGAGCATAATGACTGGAGTCCTTAGCTCGTTCACCTTTGTTAAACGTACCCGTTCTTACTTGACCTTGGTACTAGCCATACCTTTGCTACACCTTGCGCTTTGCCTATAGGCCAGCCTCGGTTGTCAATAGAACTATCGTTATCTTACATCGGTTTGACGAGTGTCTCGTCTCTATTCATCGTCGCTCTCAACCGCTCAGTCATCGTCTCGACACTGGCAGCCTTCTACACAGGCTTAGCAGTGTTCTACCTCGACTTTAGCGGACAGCACATCTACTGCAACCCGAACCCGCACCAGGTCGTACCCTCACATCTGTGGAACGACCTTTGTGTCTGTTTGGAGTCCAAGTACTATCACGAAGCCCTCGTACATCCAGAGTTACGCACCAAGTTAGCCGCTGGTGTATTCATCGGACGCACGTGGGTATATCACGTCCCTCAGTGACTTAGGAGCCTCGCGACACATCACGTGTAAAGACCGGGTCTTAACACTTGAACGAGCTCACCTGCCCCTACCTCACTCTGGACCGACTCCCTCCCTCGCATACAGAGATCAACGGAGCCATCACCTTCCATTTACACGAAGGAGATTTGCACCGATCACACACCCTCTCCATTACCCTTGTAGCAGAACCACCCGAGGTTATTAACGACGCGTTAAACGAAATCACCAACGGTTTGTTCAGACCGCTACTTCACCAACCTCCATATCGACAGTTACTCGAAAGAGACGGATACGTCGTATTTCCCGTCTCTATCCGGATCACACCAAGCTACTCAAACCTCGCCTCGCCAACGAGAAATGAACGTAGCCAAGACCCCGGAACCGGAACCTCCGGACAGAATCGTTCCATTACCCAGCATCCCACAGAGACTCCTACGGATGACCCAAAAGGACGGGAGCTGGCGAACGTACACACGAGCCTTCGAGAAGGTCGCCATCCTAGCCAGAGCGGACGATCAAACGAAGAAGGCATGCTACCTGAGGGACTCAAGAAGGAACTCGCCGTGCGAGTCCTCCAGGAAGGGATACCAGATCGATTCATAGACCTGGTAATCCAAACAAAGAAGCACGCGGAGTCAATGGAAGAAAAGAAGAGCACAGAGCCTTCCAGGAACCTATGAACCAATCCTACCGTCACCTGGCAAAAAGAAGAGGAGACGCGAAGGTACTGACAACTATTGCTATCGTTGCAGTGAACAGGACACTGGGCAAGGACTGCCCAAGGAACAAGAAACCGAAGAAGACCTTGAAAGAAGGAATGCGCGGAAGAACCCCGAGCGGAACCGATACCAAGAAGACAGGCTCGCCAAAGCCTCGGAGATTCAGAATCTCCTGGAACGGTTCTCGGATAGGCGCCAGCCAACGCCTATTCCAACCAGCAATCGGTTCTCGCCAATCGCAGATCTATGCGAGGAGATCGAAGAAGAAGTCGAACCACTCTTGATATCTTCGATCTCCCAGATCCAGACAGGCGCACCATCACTTCGGATCGAGATCGATCTCATAGGAAGAAATCGATCGAAACGAACCTCCGCACTAATCGACAGCGGAGCAACCGGCAACTTCATTAATCGCCGGTTTGTAGAGGAGCACAGTGTTGCAACCATCCCCACAGGACCCATCCCGGTCAACCATGTAGGAGGGGAGCCTCTAGGAAATAGGCCCATCACAGCAAGGGCAGATCTAGGTATCCGCATCCCCGGAGAGGATAGCGGAACACATCAAGAACGGACCTCACTATTTGTCACGGACATAGGAAAGGAGGACGTTATTCTAGGAACCGACTGGTTGTTAAGCACAACCCAGAAGTCGACTGGCACGCCTACGGGGTGCACCTTACGAGATGCCCACCCTCCTGCCTAATACAAGGAGGGCCGGTGAAGGCTAGAAGAGCCTACAAGAAGAAAACAGGAACCGGATTCCCCACCCTCGAGGAAAATAGGGTAGAGACAGAGGGCTACCAACGGGACTATGCCATCCCACCACAGAAGACGGGAATACCAAGGAAAGGCCGGAAAGCGGGAAACACTACAGTACCGCATCCGCGGGCAATGCCTAAAAGTCCGGGGTTCGCAACCCGAAGGCTGAATGCGCACCTTCATGCCCGAGCTAGACGTATGGACGATCCTACGTGGGCCGAGGAAGATGCAACAGAGGACGGTGGCGACTACCACGCGCTCTCCTCTACGAACCTGGACGAAGATGGAGTATACCTCGTCAGGTATTTGGAAACGGGAGCTCTAGAAGCACTGGAATTATACAACGACTCCGAGAAGGAGTAGATATCCACAGAGCCGAAACCCAGGAAATGCCGCGCCCTAGCAAGAGAGCGCGCGAAGAATTTAGGAAAAAGTCGCAGCCATGGGGCAAGCGCGAAGACCCGATCGGGCCGGAAGCGAAAGGCGCTACTGGAAAACAGACCAAGCATACTAACTCACAGCGCTTAGCGGAAGAAGCCGCAAAAGGAAAGCCGGAGTTATCATTCGAGGAAATCGTGCCAAAGGAATACTGGGACTATAAAGAAGTATTCACCGGACGACCTAAAGGACAGCTCCCACCGAAAAGACCGTGGGACCATCACATCGACATCAAGGAGGGCAAAGAGCATTCGCTACGCCCCAAACTCTATAGCTTGAGCCCTGCGGAACAGGTCGAACTCAAGACGTTTATAGACGAAAATCTGGCCAAAGGATTTATTAGGGAATCAAAATCGCATATGGCGTCGCCCTTCTTCTTTATCAAGAAGAAGAACGGAAAATTACGGCCAGTCATGGATTATCGCCGGTTAAACGAAATAACCATAAAGAACAAGTACCCCTTGCCGATAATCCAGGAACTTCTAGACCTATTGAAAGACGCGGAATACCTTTCACTCATGGACGTCGATACAGGATTTAACAATGTTCTAGTGGACGAAAAGGACGTCCACAAAGCGGCATTCCTAACGAACCTAGGAATGTACGAACCCCTCGTCATGTACTTCGGACTAACGAATTCGCCGGCCACCTTTCAAACAATGATGAACTCGCTCTTCAAAGACCTCATCTACGCCGGGAAGTCGCAATCTACATGGACGACATCTTGGTATTTACCAAGACTATGGAAGAACATATCCAATCGTACGGAAAGGTCCTTCAAATCCTGAAGGACAACGACCTCTACCTACAACCACCGAAATGCCATTTCCACAAGAAGAAACTGACGTACCTGGATACGTCATCTCGCATGGACACCTGGAAATGGACCCAGTCAAGGTAGAGGAATCGCACAGTGGCCAGTGCCCACTCGCGTCAAGGAAGTACAGTCCTTCCTTGGGTTCTGCAATTTTTATCGCAGATTTATCAAGGATTACTCGAAAGTAGCGCGACCGCTATTCGAGTTAACACAGAAAGAACACGCCTGGGATTGGACCCCAGGATGCGAGCAGGCCTTCCAACAGCTTAGGAAGGCATTCACCGAGTCACCTGTACTAATAATGCCTGATACAGATCAGCCATTCCGCATCGAATGCGATGCCTCGGATTTTGCTACAGGTGCAGTACTCTCGCAACAGGCCAAGGACGGCAAGTGGCACCCATGTGCCTACATCTCGAAGTCCCTCGCACCCGCAGAACGGAACTACCCAATATACGACAAAGAACTATTGGCAGTAGTAAGATCGTTCGAAGCGTGGAGACATTACTTGGAAGGCGCCACACACCCGGTCGACGTCTGGACCGATCACAAGAATCTGGAATGGTTCAGGACATCACAGAAACTAAATCGTCGACAAGCCAGGTGGTCGCTTTATTTGTCACGCTTCGACTACCAGTTAACACACAAGGCGGGGACCACGAATAAATCGGACGGTCTGTCTCGGAGGCCAGACCATAAAAAGGGGGTGGAATTAGACAATTCGGGAGAAGTTCTACTGGGGCCGGAAATTTTCAATAAAACAGCCCAGCCAGACACCCGGACCCCCTTCACAGAAGCAACGAACCTCCGATCTGTCCATATTGGCGCAACAGATCGGATAGAACCTCTCGATCCACACAAGATCTTCCACCTTAGGGCAACGGGAAGAACGGCGGTCACCATGATCGAGACGGAGTTAAAGGACCGCATCATAGCAGGAAACAAGGAAGACCCTTGGCTATTGGATATACTGAAGCAAGTCAATGAACTCGGACCAAGATCCCTCAAGAAAGGCTTGCAGGAATGGAACGAAGAGGACGGCTTGGTACTTCACAGAGGAAAGGTTTACGTACCGTCAAACGAAGAACTCAGAAGGGACATCATCAGGCGACATCACGATAACCGAACAGCGGGACACCCAGGAGTCAGAGGAACCCTGGCGTCAGTCGGTCAAGACTATACTTGGCCCGGTATATCTAACACGATACAGCAATACGTGGAAGGATGCGCAATATGTCAATCGACAAAGAACGACACTCATCCGACGATGGTGCCGTTACAGCCTACGGAGATACCGGACCGACCATTCGGAACAATCACTATGGATTTTATCACAGATCTCCCGGAGTCAAATGGATATGACTCATTACACGTGGTCACGGATCGCCTAACGAAGGCGGCGATCATTACTCCTTGCAAGAAGACGATCGATTCCGACGGAACGGCCAAATTATTATTAGATCACACATGGAGACGGTACGGATTACCGGACAAGATAATTTCGGACCGCGGAACACAGTTTGCGTCTAAAGTAGCTCAAGCGCTACTAGAGGAATTAGGAATCAAGTCATCGCTCAGCACGGCATACCACCCACAGACGGATGGAGCAACGGAGCGGATGAATCAGGAACTGGAGCAATACCTAAGAGCATTTTGCAGCTCCACACAGGACGACTGGGCCGATCTAATCCCTTATGCGGAATATGCCCACAACTCGCACCAGCACTCGGCGACAAAGATCTCGCCGTTTGAACTCCTCCATGGATATCAACCAAGAGCCTACCCCGCTATTGTCGGTAACACGAATGTACCGACCGCAGATAAACGCCTGGGACTATTGAAGAAGGCACAAGAAGAAGCGCGGGCTAGCTTGGAAATAGCAGCAGAATCCATGAGGACACAGCACGACAAGTTTGGGGTAGAACTTCCCCCATTCAAGATAGGTGATCAAGTATGGCTCGACGCCAAGAATATACGCACGGATCACCCCTCGGAGAAGTTAAGACCTAAGCGGTTCGGACCGCTAAAGATTTTGGACACCATAGGAACGGTTAACTATCGCCTGGAACTACCGAAGAGCTGGAAGATCCACAACGTCTTCCATGCATCGCGATTAACCATGTACAAGGAGAACACCACTCACGGTCCAAATTACCTGAAACCTCCACCCGACCTCATCGAAGGACAGGAAGAATTCGAGGTCGAAAAGATTATAGCATCGCGTCGCCACGGACGTTGGAAGACCCTACAATACCTAGTCAAATGGAAGGGGTACCCGGAATCCGACAACTCATGGGAACCGGCGGACGCAGTCAAGAATGCTAAGGAAGAAGTCAATGCCTTCCACAGGAAATACCCACTAGCAGTCCGAGGCATGAAGCCGTCTACTCGGGAATTACAACTCGCACTCGACAGGAACCTCATAACGGAAATGTGCGACAGACAAATTCGGCTAATGAAGACCTCGGCAGGAAAGAAGCTACTGGACAAAGGATTAACTATTAAACAAGCAGAAACCGCGATACAAGACGAACTTGCGCGGAGGAAGTTAATCACTCACCCTATAGGGAAGAAACTATTAGCCATGGGAGCAACAGTCGCACACATCCGATCAGCAGTTGCGGATGAAGAATACAGGCGCAGGCTCAAAACAACGAAACTAGGAAGACGGCTCCTGCGGCAGGATTTACCCCTGCAGAAATCAAGAAGGCACTCAGTAAACCGTTGTTACCTAGCGGACAGATTCGAATGAATCAACAAAGGCAGAATAACCTCCATCGACAGGAGATGGACATCACCCGCGACTCGGACAGTCAAAGGAAGAACAGCGGAAGAATAAATTCGGAAGCGCTCGGGAACAGAAGGTGGCCCCTTCTTTATCCTCTCGCACATCGACATATTCTCCCTCATCCAAGCCAAAGAAATCCCAACAATCTACATGGGCCAGGAAGAATGCGGCCGACTCAACGTCGAACTGGAGATACCGCGCAGTTAAAGACCTGGAGAGACAAATGACCAAGGGGCTTGCTTGGAAGAAGACTCGCTTCGCCAAAATGCCGACGAAGAACACGACTCAGAAGACGGCTCGGTATTCACACCGGAACCAGAAGATCTGTCTTATCAATATGCCGATGAAGACTATATGAACACAGGCTCGGATTACTCGCCGGACGGAGAAGAATTCCATGATGCCATGGACCTGGACAGCATTGAAGCAGAAGAAGAGGACTGGAGATCGCATCAATTGGAAACGATCGGAGAAGAAGAGGAAGACGAATATTCGGAAATGTCTACCTCCCCGACCCTTACACTCCTCCCTCGACGCTCACGGAACCAATGCTCGAAACACCACAGACTCCCTACGCGGACAATCGTTGGAACAGAGAAGCACCCGTAACTGCATACGGCAGCGGCGCTTGGAGAATGTCGGCAAAGACCATCGACTCAGATGAGGAAACACCTCCTCATACACCCGACACACCCTCCGACGAAGACATACCGATCACCTCCGATAGAGAGGAAGAATACATCGAGAAATCCAAGATGGCCGAAACTTAGAAGACTTGTCAATAGAAGACGCCCGAGACAACTACCGGGCTCCATGGATATTGACAGTCTCACATACAGAACGGCCAGTGCTATCTATCGAGATACCACACGAAACGGATTACCCCACCCCTCACTCCACAGCGGACGACACTTCAACAGACGAAGTTCCCGGAGAAGAACCACACCGACAAGCGAATTACTTTGGAAAGACTCCGACACCACGGACGTAGAAGATGATCTTGGCCGATCACCTATAACGAAGACCCAATGGAAGTCGATGACGATCTCGACCGATCGCCTATCGCGGAGTTGGAAACAGAAACATCCCGAGAGGAACAGCGGTGGCAAGAGATTCAAACCCAGCAGATTGGCCAAGCAGGACCAAACGAAGCATCGCCTATAATAGACGACCAGACCACTGGAATCTCCCCACTTTCCCCCGACCATCCTCTACTCGCACCACCACCACTGCAAGGCAGCCAGTGGTACCTTAACCCAGAATTGTGGAAACCCTTGGACCTTTCCTACAAGCCGCCAAGGAAGAATGCCTGGTGAACGGGACCCTCGCGTTGCAATATACAACGCAGTCAAGGTCATGATGGAGCTCGCTTTACGCGCTCTACACGACATCGACGGATACGCTCACACTCCGTCGTCGGAACCATCCCCTGCACCATTTCAAGAACCTTCGGACACATCGTCCTCACCGTCATTACCCGGACTACCCGTCCCACTATGAATCGCCCTTCCACACCGACTAGACGCTAGTCAGACCAACGTCCCGGTCCACATTCGTTTCAACCCATGCCTTTCCATTCGCCTGACTCACGACCAGTCAATCCTACTCTGATATTCACGCGACACTACCCGACTTCTGCCTTGGCCTGCATACAGCTCAACCGACCATCGTTACCCATTGCGCTATATGCAAGGCCGAGGTTAGAAAGGGGGTGGTGTTAAGAGCCGACTCATAACACATGGCATATGATTACAAATCATATGACGCGTGGTCTATGACCAACGGATATGACCAATACCCGGTGACCGACCCCTTGCCTTCACCAACAGACATTGAGTTCTATTTCTATTCTTATCTTCTTCTGATCAACGATCGACTTGACATCATTGATATGACCGTTACCCCGCGCTTCTTGATCATAGAAGCCTACCCTAAACCATTGTGCCTGATCGATTGTTGATCCCTTTCTATTGTTAGTACACAGGTCTCCCATTCGACAGAACCATCGTTCCTGGCCCTGTTCCTGGTACCTCGATTACCGATCACGATCGTTTACCTCGGTACCTTAAGAAGCACAGACCTTCTGTCGATCCTGCCCTATACTTACTTACAGTATATATGGAACGAGCCTAATGACTGGAGTCCTTAGCTCGTTCACCTTTGTTAAACGTACCCGTTCTTACTTGACCTTTGGTACTAGCCATACCTTTGCTACACCTTGCGCTTTGCCTATAGGCCAGCCTCGGTTGTCAATAAAACTATCGTTGTCTTACATCGGTTTGACGAGTGTCTCGTCTCTATTCCATCGTCGCTCTCAACCGCTCAGTCGTCGTCTCGACACTGGCAGCCTTCTACACAGGCTTAGCAGTGTTCTACCTCGACTTTAGCGGACAGCACATCTACTGCAACCCGAACCCGCACCAGGTCGTACCCTCACATCTGTGGAACGACCTTTGTGTCTGTTTGGAGTCCAAGTACTATCACGAAGCCCTCGTACATCCAGAGTTACGCATCAAGTTAGCCGCTGGTGTATTCATCGGACGCACGTGGGTATATCACGTCCTTCAGTGACTTAGGAGCCTCGCGACACATCACGTGTGAAGACCGGGTCTTAACACCATGCCCACGATGGGTACATTTGCTGTGCCCCGAGAATAATGGGTATCGAACGTGCTGTCACCCTCACGATGACCAAGCATTATTTGCGCGAAAACCTTTCCCTGGGTAATTCCAAACTGGAGCCAATTACTAATAACAGCGTGAGTTTACATATCTCTACCTACAATATTCCCGACTTCCTTGCGAAAGGCACCAAGCCTAGCTGGCTGAAGACCAGCATTGCGCGCGAGTGAAGAGATTGAGGCCGTCAAGCGGGCTGACAGTACAGGCTCGCCATCCAGCAAGTGCCTTCCACCTGCATCCGCTTTGACAAAACTAGACATGTGACATCAGAAGCGGCGAAGATAAGAGCGTGAGATTACTCACACTGGTTGATCACGCATTTCCGGGATGATCTCGATCTCATCTTCATCACCAAACATCAGTTCGTCAAGGGTCTAGGATTGGATAAGTTAGCTTTACCAAAGATATTGTGGAACAACGGTAAAACAACAGACCATTGCCCCGAATGCCCCACGGCACCACAGATGAGCAAGGATCCACAGCTGGGGCTCAAACATGACATTGTGGGATTTTGTGACAGGCTCGAAGACAAATGTCATGAGTTTAGAGTAAGCACCGATGGCCCATCCCTACAGCATCATGTCAGCATGATGCGGATAATCGGCTAGACCGTCATGCAAACCTTCGAGTGTTGGATATCCACCTCAATTCGGCAGCTGATGGATCCGTTGGCGATGCGATGGATAGTGAAGTCACCACAGATGAGATACTATACTGGAGATCTCAATAAAGACAGAGTGGAAGAGAAGGCGAGTGTGCTTACTCTGCGTTTGTCAAGGTACTCTGTGTACGGAGCGGTGAGACTGCTTGGGCGTACACCAGTGTACATGGACATTGCCATTATGGCATTGTCTTGGATCTTGACAGGCCGACCCGTGGAAACAGTGCCCCGAAGGGCCTGTTCGAATAGCAGTTGCACCTCCGCACGTCCGTAGTACATGGGCTTGCGGCGCGTACGAGGTAGATGGAATTTGCGAATCACTGTGGCCAAGAGAGCGAAGGTTAGTGGGTAAATGCAGCCACACGACAGATTACGAACTGAAATTGACTTCATCCCTGATCAACTGAAGGAGGCCATGTTTGATCAGCACTTCGATTCCCTGTTTGAGCCCACTCTCGTCTCGTGTGTATTCACAGATGCAATACACGAGCGCGTGCATCCAACCAATAAGTGTGACGGAAGCAATCCTTGGCCCGTTCCGTCCAGGGACAGACATGACCTATTGGACAAGGTTGGGCATGGTCTAATCCATTTAGAAGAACGACTCACTCGTACGCGCAAAAAGGCGGTCGCGTAGGTCTTGACCACAGCAGGAAGCCAACGGTCGCCTGATGGAACCCCTGCCTCCTTGATGAACTCGTCCCACAGCATCAAGGTCTGCAACCGATGTTTGTGAGTGCTGGGGTTTTCGTTGTCCTTGGGTTGGAGAGAGATGACGACCTGTTCCTCTATAAAATTGCGAACATTGACGCTGCCTTGGTTTGACAGGAGGGTGATGCTAGCGCCGAACCGCCTCTTGCCAATCGTGTTGGACTCTGTCTGATGCCGCGCAACGTAGGCGTCGGGGTTGGGGGCGATGCGTTTCCCTTGAGCATTGACGGTAGGTGGTCGACCAGCTCTGGCAGAGAGAGCGTCGAGGCATGCGAGGTGGTTCCGAGACGCGGGGGCCTGGGATTCAGCAACGTTGTTGTCCTCGTCGTTGTTGTCGTCATCGATCCGATGCTGAGCAACAAGGGCAGATACGCTGGGGGCACTGGCAGAGGTAGAGATATGTCGCGAGGATGAAACGGTACGAGCTTGGGCTAGCTCACGGCTGGTGAGGGACTTGGGAGGCATGGAAAGTACGAGATGGGGTTGAGTGTGCGTTGGCGAGGGCTTTTATAAGACGGCACCAGAGTCGATGTGAGGAGAGCGAGAGTGCGTCGTTGAGATTGCCTGGTATGGCTAGATTGCCCGGAGACACCCAATGCCTGAAATGCAAGCTGGGCCTCGGCGGGAACAGACACGCTCGAGTGCACGGGGAACCAGAATGCGAGCTGGGCCTGGATGGGAATTGCACTCCTACGCAATGAATCAAAATGCGAGCGGGGCCTGGTTGGGGGTGAACACATCTGAAAGGGTTCTATGGAGCCAAATTGAGAATGTGTGGGAGCGAAAAAGTCTTTGGCGAGACATACCTCAGTTGCGTGTTCATCCTCGTGTGGATGCCTCTGTGAGGAGCAACCAGGGAAGTCCTCGATTCACGATGAGAGCGGGCGCTCTCGTGCATGTGGATTACTATGTGAGACTTCGTGGTGGTGAGTCCTCTCTCGCGGGTGCGGATCCCCCCGGAGCAAGCGAGCGCGGAGAAGCGGCGCTCGGAGAGCGCGAGTACCCTCACGGCCACGCGCAGATCCCGTCCACAAGGTCTTTTTGTGGGTAGCGAGTAGAGAGGCTTTGTGGATCCCCCCGGAGCAAGCGAGTGCGGAGAGGTGGCGCTCGAAGAGCGCGAGTACCCTCACGGGCATGAGCAGATCCTGTCCACATGGTCTTTTGGTGAGTAGCGAGTAGAGAGGCTTTGCAGATCCCTCCGGAGCAAGCGAGTGCGGAGAGGTGGCGCTCGAAGAGCGCAAGTACCCTCACGGCCATGCGCAGATCCTGTCCATGTGTGCCTTTGCTGGCTAGCGAGTAATAGACGGAGGATGAAGGAACGCGAGTCCCCTCGTGGGTGTGAGCGAGAACACCATCAGCCATCTATAGATGTCATGCATGTGGGTCACTGAGAGAAGTCCTCGTCGCCACGCTGAGTTCGCGCTTCGTTGGTGTCTTAATGACATGGTCATTGGGGATTTCATCGAGACAAATTTGCAACTGCGTGCTGGCAGTGTCAACACGAGAGAAGGGGGAAAGCGAGACGTCACATGAGACAGACAACGACGGACAAGTGCTTATGCTGAAAGCGAGAGACACTAGACAATGCCATGAGGGAGTAGCTCAGGCATGACCTGGCGTTGCAAGTTGTCGGGTGAATACCGAGTGAATAAAGAGACATGATGGTTCAACATACCGTAGAGAATGAGGGCAATTGCTAGCGCCAAGGTGCAAGAGGCAACTACAGCCACGGCTCACGTGGCTGCTGCAACCTCTGGAGTGTGCCCGGGGACAGACTGGCGGGCGGGAAGAGCGACGCGTACATCACTCTCGGTTGCCAGCGAGGTCCAAGGTCGTGTCCCACTCGGGAGACGTCTCGAGACCGTCGCTAAGGTGGGCCATCCGGGCCTGAAGCCTGTTCGCGAGCATGGCAAATGGAGAGGTGCTGCGGAGGGCGTCGGATAGCTGCTGGAAAGCACTGAAGGCGGGTCACGTTAGCCTGGAGCGCCTGGTACAGGCTGCGTGTTTTTGTTCGGAGCCTGCGCCGGCATGAGAAATGGCAGAGTAAGTCCAGAGCGAGCGGGCTTACTTTGCGAGAGACGTGTCAAGAGCATGGAGCCCACACCGGACAAAGCCGAAGGAGCTCGAGGTCGCCGACGCCGACGGCCGGAACGAGGAGGGCCTCATGGTGGGTGGTGACCTAGCGCTATGCAGTTGAGCTTGAGTGGGGGGGCTACGCGACGGGGGAGGGCGGAGGACGTACATACCACATTTTTGATCTGCATGTCGTCGTCGTCGTTGTCGATACCGTAGTAGGGCCTCTCGACAACAACGTAGATGTCGTCCCTGACGGGTTTTCGGATACCGCGGCGGGAGCGGGCACGCAAGGGGACAGGGGTCGCTGGCAAGCACGCATTCGTGTGCATGGCAGTCGGGATGAGCGACTCGGGCAGCACAGAGAGCGTTCACAGCGCTTGCTGTCGCACCTCAAAGCGACTTGACGGTGTCCGCTGCTAGCAGCGGCACGGGCAGCGCAGAGAGGAGCGACGACGACGAAGGGAAAAAATCAACCGACAGCGGCGAACTCACTCAACGGAGTCACGTGCGGGGTGGCATTATCTTGTGGTTAGGGTTGAAACGGTGGGCCGTGGGATAGTGGACAAGAAAGGAAATTAATCGCACCGGGAATTGAACAATCTAGTACTTTATATTTTTCACGGATATCACCACGTACTCCACGATCCCTGCTGCTTCCCGCGCTGTAATTTTTCGAGCATTCGTGCTCCTATGCCTTTTGTACTACTCGTATGTTTGTTTGACGGGCCCGTTCGCTTTCTTCGATACCGCCTCGCTGCTCTGCTTTCGGGGCGTGTTCGTTGGCCTGCGTCGACCCGCTTGTACTACTGTAATTCTACTCGCCGCTTGGGCTGTTGTTCTTCATACCCCTTTTCGATCTCGACTGTTGCAGCTCGTTCTGCGCTTTGAGGTTCATTCGATGGCATCTGGACTCGAGCACGCATATTGACTTTCCAGAAAGGGTGCCCTATGTGTTTTCCTTCTATATGGGGCATGTTAGAGTTAAAGTTCCACAAGGCTCAATGGTCTAGTAGTATGATACTCGCTTCGGGTGAACAACCCGCTTATTACATAAGCAGGATGTGAGTGGTCTCGGGTTCAATTCCCGATTGAGCCCTTTTTATGTCGGGTCATTTTTTGCATCTAACACAGCCAGTGCAACGAGACCTGTTCCAATATTAAGATGCCACTTTTTTCAACGTTTTTTGAGAGAGCTATGACTTTCGAGAGCCGGGTTGGAGAGGTCGAGCGGTCGAGCGGTGGGCTAGACGGACCAGATGCGGTGGCGCAGCGGTTATCACGCGCGGCGCGTCTTGACGAGCAACTGCTACAGCCACCATTCGCGTACTCCTTACTCGACGCTTTCATTTTTGCCACCGCTCGTGCGGATTCTCGCCCAGATCCTCGCTTCTACCAGGCGCGAGACCGACACTACACAGTACTATGCGAAAGGTGGCCGAGCAGGCGCAAGGAGAACCCGAGGGAGAAGGACTGGGGTCGGGGTCGGAATCAGAGGTAGGGGCAGAGAACGCGGGGCAAGCGTCAACGACAGTGGCGACAGCAGCGACGAGGGGCTACTGGCTGATGAAGGCCGAGCCCGACTCGCGCATCGTGAAGGGGAAGGACGTCAAGGTCAGTCGGTCATCCGTCCCTCCGTCGTCCGCCCTCGCCGCCGCGCTCATGTCCGCCGTCCTGCTCTCTGCCGCGTCTGCTCGTCGGTCTCTCGCCGCGCCTGCATCGCATCGCATCGCACGCGCGCGTTGCTTTGTTTTGGGGGCGCGCCGCGACGGGGCCGCGTGTGGTAGTTCAGCGTGGACGACTTCGAGGCGGCGGGGACGACGCCGTGGGAGGGCGTGCGGAACTACGAGGCGCGGAACCTGATGCGCGCGATGCGCGTCGGGGACCAGGTGCGTGTTGTTCGCGCGCGTACTGCCACACGCACTCTCGTTCGCTCACGCGCGCCGGCTGTGCTATGTACGACTACTGCTGCGCGCTACAGATCCTGTTCTACCACTCGAACTGCAAGGCGCCCGGTGAGTCCTCGCTCGTCCTCGCGTGGTGGAGCGACCGACGTGAACGCGTGCGCGTGGTGATGGTGATGTCGTGCGTGCGCAGGCATCGCAGGGTTCGCAGAGGTGCGTCGCGTCGCGCTCTTTCTCTTCCCTCGCTCGGTGGGTGTTCGTATTCATGTTTCGGGTTTCGTGTGCGTGCAGGTTGCGCGTGAGGCGTATCCCGATCGTGAGTCGCCCGTCGCACGATGGGGGTGGCGTTCTGGACGCTGACGCGCGGCGGCCGCACAGACTCGGCGTGGGACCCGTACGTGTGCTCGCTTGCTCGTACCTGCGGGGGCGGAGAGCTGATGGTGCCGGCGCCCTGACGCGCGCGCAGCGAGCACTCTTACTTTGACCCGGTACGTCTCCGTTCTGTGTCTCGTCCGCACCGTGCGCGGCTCATGCGCGAGAGCAGAAAACGGACCAGGCGAACCCAAAGTGGTTTATGATCGATGCGCGGTTCGTCGCGCGGGCGCGGCACTTTGTGCCGCTCGCGCTGCTGCGACGGATCGCGGCCGGGGACGCTGCGGCGGGCTATGCATATATCGGGGCGGAGGGCATAGCGGCGGTAAAAGGTGCGTCGACGGTGGCTTGCTTGGGGGGAGGCTGAATGGGGCCGGGTACAGGGATGGCGCTGGTGACGCGGGGACGGCTGAGCGTGCAGAGGGTGGAGGAGCGAGAGTGGGAGGTCGTGCGGATGTTGGCGGAGAGAGGGGGTTGGGAGGAGGAGGGGGTGGAGGGGGCCAAGGGCAAGGGGAAAGGACAGGCAAAGGGCAGGCGAGGAAGGAAAAAGGACGAGGAGGATGAGGGCAGCGATGCAGGGGAGCGGGAGGCAAAAGAGCCGGTGCGGCGGGGGACGCGAAAGCGTAAGGCGGCGAGCGGGATGGACGTGGCCGGAGACGGGAGTGGGAGTGGGCAGCGAACACGTGCCAAGAAGGCATGAGTGTATAATTGGAGGAGCTGTATACATAGCCAGTGTGGGCGAGGGGCAAGATTGTGAGTGAGATCGCGAGATATGCAGCTGCGAAGGCAAGCTGGGGATCTTGATTCTCGCCATAGACGGTTGATCTCCTCGATCGGCGGGTCTGCCGGCGGGCGGCGATCTTGTTCATCTTCTGCCTAGCAGGGGCTAGCGGCTGCTAGCGGGGGTATCGCACCGCGTAGATCATGAAAAATAGCGTTTTTGGGTCCGTGGGCGATGAAATGAAGAGGTCGGGTGGCGGGAGGGGGCGTGACCGAAAGGGGCAAGAGGGGCGGCCACGCGTTGCGGCACGTTGCGACGGTGCGACGACGAGCACGGTCCTTGCCTTCGTCCCTCTCTGCCCCCAGCCTCCCGCCTAGCCCCATCGCTTCCGATCCCCGTCACACCCCCACCCCACCGCGGGCCACAGATGTCGGCGGCGGCACACCCTGCCCTTGCCACACCCGCTGACACACCACACCCACAGCCCCTCCACCAGAACCCGAACCCGTCCCTCCCGCCCACATCCCCGTCCGACCCCGTCCCCTCCCCGTCCGACCCCGTCCCCTCCCGTCCTCATCGTCCCCATCTCCCCTGCCATCCCCATCCACCCCGCTCCTCCTCACCGACGCCCCAGAGCCACCCCTCGACGACGACGACGACGACGACGACGCCCTCGTCCTCGCCCACGATCCTCCTCCGCACCTCGTCCTCCCCCAAGACACCCTGGGTCCCTCCTCCCGCGCCGACGCCCCACACCACGATCCACAGCACCAGTCCCAGCAGGCCCACGACAACAACAACTCCGCCGACAGCCACGACTCCGCCGATGCGCAGCTCGCGCAGGACTCCGCCGCTGCCGAGGACGCCCAGCAGTGGTTCCACGATGAGGGTCGCGATTTGAAGCGCGTCAAGGTCCGTCCTCCTTCCCTACCGCCCCCGCTCGTTTTTTTCACTTTTTTGCCGCGCATCATTGCTGCGCGCGTGTGCGGTCCGTTCGCTGACGCGCCTCGCCTTCTCTCCTTCTTTTGGTTCACCGTCGCGTCCCATCTCGACGATGGTCTCGCCTCGCGAATCCTGCGTCGCCACGCGGATGCGAATGTGCACCCTCGCGCCCACGCCGACAGGTCTACGAGCTCATCAACTCGCGCTGGATCGACCAGGGCACCGCATTCTGCTTTGGCCACTACGACGACTCCACCCAGGAGGCCCTCCTCATCGCTCGCGCAGAGTCCAGCTACAGTGAAGTCATCCTCCAGACCAGCATTCGCTCCAGCGACGTCTATCAGCGGCAGCAGGGTGCGTCGCCTTTCCTTGCTCTTCTCGCATTTTTTGCCCTTCCCGCTTGTCCTTTTCTTCCTGCCATCCTCCTTCCGACACTGACACCTGCCGCAGACACGCTCATCGTCTGGACCGAGCCCGACGGGGTCGACTACGCCCTCAGCTTCCAGGACCCCGAGGGCTGCGCCGAGGTATGGCAGTTCATCCTCGAAGTACAGCGCATCCACCAGACCGGATCCGGTACGTCTCCTCCCTTCTCTCCTCTCCTTTCTTCATGTCTGCTTATCTGCCCCTCACTCTCGTCCTCGTCTGTTTACGACCTCAGGCCCCGCCTCCCTCTTCGGCGGCCCAAGCAGCAGCAGCCCCGGCGGCCCGAGCGGCGGGCCAGGCAGCGGCGGCGCAGGACCTGACCCATCCATGGCACCGGCGAACATCATCAAAAACGGTCTCCCGCCGCCCGCGCTGGGCATCATTGGCGATATCGAGAAGGCGATCAAGGTGCTGTCGCGTGCGGCGACGGGGAAGGACAAGGTCTGCGAGTACATACATCGATCGGTGAGTCTGGGTTTTGAATTTTGCCTTTTTTTCTTCACGCATATAGGCGCGTTCCTTGGCGCATATATTCAGCCTGTTCGTTGTTATTGCCATCATCTCTTGGTTTGACCTACTGAACTCCTGGGCTGATCGGATGCGTCGGCTAGAAATACCTCAAGGGGATGATCGACATTCTCGCGCAGGCGGAGGACCTCGAGTGCCTCGACGACTTGCACGCGCTATGTACTCTAATGCAGACGATCCGTGAGTATCCTTGTAGGCGTGCCTCTTCTTTCGTGAGACTGATTGATCATGGCAGTCATGATGAATGACCATACTTTGTATGAGCATATACTGGACGACGAGTACTTCATCGGTGTTGTAGGCATGCTCGAATGTGTGTCCCCGCCATCCAATCGCATCATCCTCGGAGATTCCTGACATCTCGCGACAGACGACCCCGAGTTCCCGACGCACAAGGCGAACTACCGCGACTTTTTACGCACGTCCGCCAACTTCCACGAGCCGATCGCGCTGCACGACGCGAGCGTGCAGAAGAAGGTGCACCACACGTACCGGCTGCAGTTCCTCAAGGACGTCGTCCTCGCGCGCATCCTCGACGACTCGACATTCAACGTGCTCAACTCGTGCATCATCTTCAACCAGATCGACATCATCAACCACGTACAGAACGACGTGCGCTTCCTCGGCGAGATCGTCGACCTTTTCGTCAACGCGGACGGGAGCACGCGCGCGGAGGACGACGACAACGAGCTGGGGACTCTGTCGGCCGTCAAGGAGAAAGACCCGATGGACGTCGACGCGCCCGTGCCCGCGGACCCCGTCGCGTCTGCGCACGCGCGCACGCCCTCGCCCGGGCCGCACCCCGCCCCGCCGCCGCCGCTCGCGCAGCGCCGGCGCGCGGTGCTCCTGCTGCTGCAGCAACTGTGCATTATGGGCAAGAACGTGCAGCTGCCGACGCGCATGGCGCTCTTCAAGCTGCTCGTCGACCGCGGCGTCGTGCACGCGACGCAGTGGGCGCTCGCGCGCCCCGAGGGCGAGCCGGAAGGGCGGCGGATGATCGCGGTCGGCGGGGAGGTGCTCACGACGCTGCTGGACCACGACGTGAACGGCGTACGGGAGCACGTGTTGCGGCAGTTTGAGGGCGTCGAGGGCGCGGGCGCGGGCCCGAGCAGTGGTGGAGGTGCGGGTGCGGGTGCGAGTGCGAGTGTGGGCGGCGGAGAGAAGAAGAAGGAGAGGGAGCAGACGCTGCTGTCGCTGTTATGCTCGATGCTGGTGAGCAGCCGCGAGCTGGCGGTGCAGACGCTCGTCGGGGACGCGTTGCGGATGATGCTCGAGATGCCGCTGCCGGACGGCGCGGATCCCATGGTGCGTGGCTCCCCTTTCCAACTTTACTTGGCATAGACTGCCTATATGCGCGGTCCCTGGGCCGGTTCTCATCCATATTCCCGCGCGTAGCAGATTCCGACGAAGATGTTCTCGCGCCCAAAGGACGACCCCAAGACGGAACGCTTCCTCGACTGTTTCTACAAGCTCTGCATCCACCCGCTGCTCAAGCCCGTCTTCGACGTCCCAGACCGCAAGCTGTTCACAGGTGAGCCTCTCCGTCGCCGTCGCCGTCTCCCACCCTCCCTTCCATGTCTACGCGACGCTTACCCGGCTGGTGCGCAGAGCCGACGCTGCGCCTGACGCGGGAGAAGACGAACTTGTTCCTGTCCTTGTGCGACCTGCTCTCCATCTTCGCGCTGCAGCATACGTTCCGGAGCCACTTCTTCATGCTCACCTCGAACATCTCTACGCACGTTGCCACGCTGCTCTGCAGCAGGGACAAGCACCTGCGTCTCGGTACGTCTGCGCCCCCCGTAAGCTCCTTCGAGGGCCAGAGGTCTAATGCTGACTAACGTTTGGGCGCCTATTGTAGCCGCGTTGCGCTATTTCCGAATACACCTCCGTCGGAACAACAAGAACTTCATGGCGCACCTCCTCAAGCAGGACGTGTTCAAGGCGATCCTCGAGCTCGCGCTGCAAGAGTCAGACCGAGACACGCTCGTCAACTCGTCGTGTCAGGAGTTCTTCGACCACATGCGCAAGGTCGGTGTCCTTCTACTTGTTTGTGCGTGGTGACCCCCAACGCTGAGCCAGGACGGCGCGCAGGAGAACATGAAGGAGGCGATCGACGACATCATGACCCGGCAAGAGGCGCTCGTGCGGCAGCTCGCCCAGTCCAGGTTCGCGAAAACGTGCTTCGAGCACTTCATCCTGCGCTGGGAGATGAACACCGCGCCCGAGCCCCCAAAAGAGGAGAAGCCGCCCGCACCCCAGCAAGTCTTCTCTCGCGCTCTCCCGTCTGCGCTCACGCTCACACTGACGCGCAAACGCGCGCGCAGCCTCAGCCAGCCGTTCGAGCTCCGCCGCCAGGAGGCCGAGGAGGAGTCGTACTTCAACACGGACGACGACGACGACGACGACGACGGCTCGCCGCCGCTCCTCAGCACGCCGCTGCTCACGCGCCACCAGTTCGCGGGGCAGAAGCGCAAGCGCCAGCGCGTGCCCGGCGTGCCGATGCGCGCGCTCCGCCCGCCAAGCATCCACCTCCCGCGCGCGCCGCTCATCGGCAGCCTCGTCGACTACGATGAGGACGAGGACGAGCGCGACCTCGCGCTCGACCTCAACCTCGACCTCGACCGCCGCCTCGCGCCGCTCGGCCCTCAGGATGGCGACGCGGAGGCGCGCGCGGACCCCGTCGCGCCCGTGCCGACCCCCGACGCACCCCCGACACCGCGCCTCTCTCATCGACTAATCGCGTCTACCAAGCGCGAGCGCACACCTGACGTCGACGATGCCGACGGCGGTGGTGGTGACGAGCAGCCGGACACCGGCGGCGGCGGCGGCGGCGGCGGGGGTTTCATACCGCTCTCGCCGCGCCCCGAGAAGCGACGACGAGGGGACGACGACGGCGACGACATGGGGCTCGAGCGCCTCCTGTCCAAAGTCAAGCGACCCTCCCTCACGCCCGTCGTGCCGGCGAAAGAGGGAGCAGCGCCCACGTCCGCCGCCCCGCCCCCAGCGGGCGCGGGGCGCGTCGGCGTGACCGGCGGCGTGAAGCCTGGGGCGGAGGACGGCGGGCCCAAGAAGATCAAGCTCAAGTTCGGCATGGCGGGGCTGGCGGTGGCGTCGTCCGCCCCGTCGGCCGCGGCCGCGGCCGCTGCTGCTGCGCGCTCAGAACCAGGCGTGAAGGACGGGGACACTGGCTGATGGACACACCCCTCGATCTGTTGTTGTGCTCGCTGTTCGCTGTGTGCTTGTTGCGGTGGTGGCATTATTGTATCGCTCGTTGTGCCTGCTCTCGTGTCTGTGTCTGTGTCGTTTTCTTTCTTTTACTTACTTACGCCGCTGTGGCATGGGTGCTCCTCCGCGAGTACTTGGCACGCTTGTTTTCATATGTCCTCTCAATCCGCGTGTAACTGGATTTTTCCTGCTTGCTCGAGCGCTCGGCCTTTCCTGCCAGGACCATAACGATGCGCTTCGACGAAAAAGAAAGTGCTTGGCCGTAAAACATAGTGGTGTACCAGTACATGCCGATTTCTCCGCTTGTTGTCCGCTCTTCGCTCACCCCCGGGCGAGCGCCGTCTGGATGTCGAATTCAACGCCCCGACTCAGTCCTTTTCCCCAAATCTTGAACCGTTCGGGGTGGCTGTGACCGGGCCAGAGCAACTCCCAGAGCGCACGCAAGACAAAACGGCAAGCAAGCGAATTGTTCAATCAATGGAGTAATTATACATGTAACCCTGCGCAGAAGAGCTATCGAGGAAGTGTAATCGGGGTGTAAAAAAAGGGCCGCGGTGCGCTTCGATGTACCTATTGGGCTTAGCAAAGTGGGAGAGGTTGGGGGTTACGGACGGAGATAAATAAGAGGGTAGCAGTTACTAGCAGGAGGATATCAGCGATTGGGCGTGCAAGCGTGCATACGTGCGTGCGAGGTATGCGGAAAAAAAACGAAAAAAAGACAAGGGGCCAGAGAGGAACTGGACTGGGGGTTGACTCAACCGCACGTGAGAGGGGAAGTCTGCGGAAGTATGTGTGCGTATGGAGTCATGACGGGGAATAATAAAGCATCGTTGATTCAGAAGGGCAGATAGAACAGGGTTGTTGCGAGCGAACACAGGGGACAGGGTGGTTGGACAAAAAATAGGCACGTACGGATGTGAGCGTAAGGTATAAAGAAGAAAACGTGAGTGAGACAGGGACGAAGGACTGAGGATGAAAAACGGGGTGGTGCAAGCCAAAAATAAGAACCACTGAGGGCTTAAACTGGACACAAGGGAGAGGGAGGGATAAGGGTAAGAGCTGGTAGAATTACGACAGGTGTGGCTCCAAGTATAGTGTCAGAAACAGCCAGAAAGACAGAGAGGAAAGAAGACAGAGGGGGAACATAAACGTTACGATGAGGGATGGGTGTGTATGGATACGGTTGGTTTAGCAGACGTATATGACAATGTGAATTATCAAGTGAATTTGTGCACAAAGGCTGAGATAGATAGATAAGACGAAGCGCGCGGGGCGATAGAGAGAAAGGGATACTGGGACTGTGTCACGAGCCGAATTGTCCGCCAGGGGAAGAAGGGAAGAGCTGAGAACGAGAAGCAAAGGTGTGCCAGAAAGCGTGAAGATATGCGAGCGAGATCGAGGTGAGATGGATGGTGTTCATATGTCGTCGATGTAGGAGGGAGGCTGATACATGGGGTGGGTTATATATAATTGATGTGTACGCCGGGCCGCCCACCTCTAGTGACCGTCAAGAGACGGGGAGTGCGTGGGAGGGTGCTCGGTGATGTCGGAGAAATTGCTCATGAGGTGATTGCCGTTGCTGCTATTGATGAAGTCCATGCTCTCGGGTATCGGGTTGTTGTGAATGCTACTACCAATGGGAGAGGGAGAAATGCCGAAAGGAGAGAACGTGGGCGTCGATGAGTTTGTTGTCGTCATGTTGGACGGCGGCGGATACCCGAAGCCCTGCCCACTGGCCGCACGAGGATATGCGGGAGGTGGGGAAACAAAACGTGGCGGAGGCGGAGACACGCTGAAGTGGTAAGCGGAAGAAGATGACGAGGAGGGCGATGTGATGCCAGACGTGTCAACGCGAGGGTGAGTCCCAGTGTCCAGCTCGGTCAACTTCGGTTGAAAAGCCTCCGCTGGGATGGTTGCTCCGCCTGAGGCAGGCAACCCGTTCTGCTGAGACGCCGACGAGCCTGTCGCGTTGGTCGGGGTACGGACACCGAGCGGGTTCTTGCTGTAAGAAAGACGGATTCCACCACCCTTCACCAGTCCGCCTAGGGTCGCGCCATACAGATCGTTGAGAGCCTTCGTCGCATAATTGACGTCGGCAAACTAAACCGAGGAAAGAATCAGCTCTGCGATCACTCAAATCAGAACTGAGGAACATGCTAACCTCGACGAAGCACATAGGCCCATTACTCTTCTGCCGGAAACAGAGCTTGCGGAAGCCAGGTCGACGATGAAACAGGTCGCGAAGGCTGTCCTCAAGATATGTGGGTGCAAGCCCAGGGGGAGGCGGCGAGCTGGGGAGATTGCCCACATAGAGGGTATTGATCTGGGAGACTTGAATTAGCGTCCTACTCTCAAACTCAATGTCCCGAAATCAGACTTACGGGTGGGTTCTGATCGACGGCAGCACTCTTGCTACCTGAGCTCGCACCCGAGGCGGGGCTGGGTAATTGCGGGGAAGAAGAGCCAGTTTCGTGGGCAAGCGGTGGTTCGGAGGTGTTAACCGCAAGGATGTTCATGGCACGTGACGCATCCTCATCGACGCTGCCCTGCGAACCTTCCACGCTGGACGAACTAGACGATGAAGTGTCGTGCCCCGTAGCGGCAGGGGTATATGGCGGCGGGCGAGAAGGAAGAGAGGGATGGACGTGACGAAGGTGTGGCGGCTTTGCCGGAGTAATTGGAGGCGGTGGTCCAACATGAGCCAGATACACCGTGCCATCCGACGACCTCCAGAGACGGGGTGTCGAACCATATGGATCATTTGGCTGACTGGGAGAAACGGGGCGAGGAGGCAAGCCAACATAGAGAGGCAATTTGTTCAAAGAGCCAGGAAAATTATTTCCCCTGCTTTCAACGCCCCAAGGACCATTGGCTGTTGCCACACGAGACCCATTACCGTCGCCTCTGATGGTGCTTGCGCTCTCACCAGCAGTTGCGGCCAGTAGAGAGTTCCCGACAGACTGCTGAGAGGAAGGCACGGAATGAAACGCCGCGAAAGCATGGGCGTTGTTCGAACGCAATTGCGCGCTACGTTCCCTCTCTGCATCAGCCTTATCTTTCCACTTCCGATCCTCCTCTTCTGCCGCACGCTCCCTCGCGCCTCGGGTTGTCCCGAATCCGACAAGAGCTCCGTTGCGCGTATCTGCGTCTTCCTCCCTAGGATCCAAGCGATCACGCCGACCAGTAAAGCCCATCGCGCCCAAAGTGCCCAGCTCGCGCTCCCGAGCAGTCATAGTTTCCACACCAGCCCCCAAGGTTTGAGGTGAAGTCAATCCATGCATGTTCATCCCAGGCATACCGGTCAGTGCATCTGGAGCCACTGTTCCGCCAGACCCTATCATGGACGATAGCTGGAGGGGAAGCGGGCCGATCCCACGCTTCGTGTGCAGGTTCTTTTTTGCCATCTCCGCCTTGAGGACCGCGCCTTTTTCGATGTCTATGCGACGGCCTTGAAGCATATCACGCGCCTCGATGGCTTCGGCGCGCGTGCGGAACTTGGCAAAACCAATGATCTGCTTTCGAGTCGAAATACTCGCATTGGCGGCGTTGGAACCGGAGGCAGGCCCATTCGGGACTAGATGGGTATAGTGTTGGTCGTCGGACGGCGGCCATGACGACGTGGTGCCGTCGCGACCACCATCCACGACGATGCCTCCTTGATTGATGGTCACGACATTATAGGGATCGTTCGGTCCACCATGCGTGTGCGGATAACCTGCACCAGGACGGCCAGCGTTGCCTCCCTGACCCGGCCCATAAGCCGTGAGCTCTTTGTTGGGTATTTTGAGCGTCGCGGCTTCAAAGCCGGGTGAGAATGTGAACATGTTCTGAAATTCGCGCTCCTGACCAAAGCCGAACGAGGCAAGACGCCGTTAGCCTTTTTGAGACAGATTTTCCCAGGGTGCTGACACGTACCTGCATGTCCTCCGGGAAGCCCACGACAAAGATGGTTGAGATCTCTTCTTGTGATGGAGCCTGCGTGCTCCCGTTCGTATGACTCGTTCCGCCCTGTGTCGTAATAGGCGCCGACGTGCTTGACGGCAGATGGGGCCCAAAGGCGGTCTGCGACTGCATCAACTGCTGTTGATGGAGCCCGTTCATGTACTGAGCTTGACTCGTCGGGTGGAAATTGCTCTGCGGCGGCTGCGTTTGAAGCGATTGCGCCTGGAGCTGCTGCGAACCCGGACCAGACAAGTGCCCGGTCGATTTGTGAGAAGGCAGCAAGGACGGACCCGTGCTGCCTGTGAACATGTCATTCGCATAGGAAGGCTTGTTGTTGGAAACGAAGCCCGTTGACGATGAATGCGGGCTGGGCCCAAAGTCGAAAGTGCTTCGAGGCTGAAGCATAGGATCAAAGGCACTCGGACCCATCGACTGAGAGGGCTGAGGCGAGGATAAGGATTGAAGGGAGGGTTGCGCAGTAGCGTAAACATCTAAAGGGTAGTGATGGGTGTAATTTGAGGTGTCGCGGAAGGTGTGCTGACCGAGAGCGGGAGCAGAGGGTTGTCTGGTGCGATTATTGGAGAAAGCACTGAATGCAGCGGAGGTTCTGTAGGGCCCAGATGAGGCGTAATCGGATAGCTTTCCTTGTTTCTGAGGGTCGAGGTCTGATGATGAGACAAAATCGGAAGGTTGCATGTTATGATACATGGATGGCGAGCTGTACGAGTCGGGAACGAAGGGAGAGGGAGATTCGGGACGAGGCTGAGAAGATTGAGGGGCGATGTGATATGGGACAGAAACAATAGAGGAAGACGAATGGGTGCCGAAGGACGTCGGACCCGGAGCTTCAGAGTCGGACGAAGAGAGCGGCTCTGCGTCTGCCTGCGCGTCGAGGCTGTCGAGTAAAGAGCGATTTATGAAGTCTTCGTCCTGTGAACGGCGAGGGGGAGGGCCGTGAAGGAAGGAACGAGAGGAGACGAGGGAAGAAGCCAGGATGGGCAATATTTAACGGAGGGGGCGGAGTCGTCTGTTGCAATGGGACCTGAATACGACGAAGAGCAGTGGGAGATGCTTGCGGGGGAACGACGCGTTGAGAACGGGGATGGAGCGTCGAGGACGGGGGGAATGGCGTGGACGGCGTGGCTGTTACTTTGAAGGGACGATCGGGGAAGGGAACGTCCAACAAGGCGCGGCGCGCCAGTCCGTCCCACGCCTATTCCCACGCACAGACCATTAAACAAACCCAGCTCACAAACCTTAACCTTCACAGCCTGCGCACGTGCACTCCGTTCCCACGCTCGGGTCCTCCTCGTCATTGTCCTCCTCAGCGAGCGGTGGGCCGCACGTATGCCGGCGGCAAGCAGACCATTCAAATGTGCACTCACCGAAAGAACAATGGGTGCGCGACGTGCGCTCCGACGTTCATTGTGGTGTGCCACCCAATAGCCCGTACCAGAGCGCAGCGATGGTGCACGCCCCACTGTCCCGATTCAGTGCAGGCTTCCTCGACTCACCTTGAGCATGCATGCGAGGCGACGACTGGGCGCAAGAGTAAACGAACAGAGCAAGCTGTAGCAAGCGAGTCAGTGAAAAGAATGAAGAGGCTGACAGACGTGCCCCAGCGTTGCAGCGGTCCACGCGAGCGCTCCTCGTCCTTCACAGTGATATCCAAAGGGTGCTGGAAAAGGTGTTGCCGGCCGGCCTGCAGATCTCTCCGCGTCACGTCGCCTCTGCCGTGAGTCCGAGCCATCCATCACTTCGTGACAGACAACGCGCCTTCTTCCTCTTGGATGCCGTGACAATCGTCTCCACCTACGCACCTCGAGCTCGCCACGCACACGCCTGTTCAAAGCTGACGCACTCACCGCCTGATGCCTGATGCCTGATGTAATGTCGACAACGAAGCACGCTCTATCCACGGTCACAAGCTCTCGGGCAGCCACCGTCGTACGCCTGCCCGCCGCTCAAAATTGGATAGAACAGGACACGGCGCGATTTCGTTCGGACCGATGGGCCAATGTCGGCGTGAGCACGGACGCGGATGGTCAGTCAAGCTCATCTAAAAGAGGACCAGAATTGTCGACGGAAAGTAGAGCATCGTGATCGTCTGCGGAGAGCTGCGGAGTCAAGGTGAGGCGACGGGATTCGGAAGCTGGAAAACAAGGTGGGCCATACGAAGGGCCCTAAAGAAGAACAACGGGATGTGTACGCTGCCAGACAGTTATATGGGACTATCATGGTCCAAACACCCAGCGACCCGACGGGTACGTCAAATACTCTGCCTACAATCACCAGTTCCTTGTCTTCGCTTCCTTTCCATCGTACTTCGAATTCCAACCGTCCACGTTCCGCGCCCGAACACAACACTGCACATCCCATCGGCCCATCGATAAAGTGATGCCACCCGCCGACCACCATCACATGTACATCCCAATCTCTCTCCCTTTCGGAATATTCGACACAGTGGTGTGGCTCGCGCGAAAGGTGCCGCTTCACGTGCGTATGTATGTACATACGACGCAATGGAGGCCATGATCTCTCTTCATATCACCGCCTTCTTAATCTTGCGTATCTGATTGGTCTGTCCTTCTAAGGTAGCCGAGGTGCTTTTACAAGTGATCTTTCGTGGCATCAACTTGTCACACACGTCTTTGGACCCTTGCATGGGAACGAACAGCTGTTGGAATGGCTATACCGGCGCTCAACATTCTTCTGGGCTATGTTTTATGTGTAGAGTCCAGCGTTCTCCCATATTCCTATGCGCGGCTCAGGTTCGCTTTTTCCATCCAGGAATCTTGGAACATCATGCATCATCTCGCACACATACGCACGCCTCCGTGTCTTGCCTACGCGCGCCCCGATGCAAATACCCCAGCTGCCTGAGAAGACTCTCAGCTGCTCACCTCGCGGTCGATTGATACTCGACACATGCTCGCCATTGAGTTTCTAGTCCTGACTGGAATAGCGTTAGACACAGTTCGGGATCGACGATCTATGGCGATGGGTTATCTCGCCCTTCGCTCAATCCCGTATGATCAGCCATCGATTTCTTCGTGCTTCGTGGCCCCCGACGCACGATCTGCGCCTCTCTGTGTACGTAGTGCGTACGTCCCCGTTCGGTTGTCCATGAACCAGGGCCCTCGCAGACCAGCGGCCTGGCTCTCATCGCAATCCTGTCGATCAGTGTGGGTAATGTGCGTAGGTGTTACGTACCGAGACATGCTGAGAGGTCAGAGGACTGTTTATCGAGAATGGCATCTGTATTGCTGGACTTCCTGTGCTCTGGATAAGTACTTACCCTTGCATACCAAGTAGGTCATACTTGAAATTTCCATGTAGCTGCTCTGTTCGGACTTGGGCGTTTCAGGTAGCTCCCCTCAGACGCTCGCTGTGACGACAAGGAACAGAAAATCAGAACAAGGACCCTTTGCGATGCTCTTCGGTGACATGATAAAACCACCAACTCTGTACCACTTCACAAAAGCTAATTCAAGACTCAATGTGCGATTCGCATCGTTGCAAACATGAGAAGATTGGAACGAAATCAACATCATATTTCCGCTGGCTTTGAGCTCAAGTAAAATGCGTCAATGTTCATCCTCGTCCATCACGCAAGTTCAGCGAATTCAAGAAATTGCTTCTTTTTTGGATTCCGTCATGATACAATCTCCGCGCAGCGAAGCGCGAAGAGGAGGGTAAACTTCTACAAATCGTCGTCACAAAGTCCAATATCCACGCCAACAACTGCCGCTCACGCCCACACTGGATCTCCCGCGGAAAGCGACGTGCTTAGAGGGGAGGGGTGTCGAGGAAGGAGAGGTTGTTGAACTCTCCTGGGTACCGCTCGCCCGGCGCGGTCTTGTGGATCTCCTCAGCGAGCTTGCGCAAGTGCGCGACCTCCTCAGCGGTGAGGGTGACCTTGGCAGCGCCCAAGTTGTCCTCGAGGTACTATTGAAAGAAGACAATGCAATCAGAACGCGTTCCATAGAGGTGGAGAAACGAGGAAAGCTGTACCTTGACCTTCTTGGTACCGGGGATGACGAAGACCTTGGGGCCCTGAGCAAGCAACCACGCAAGCACAACCTGGCCGGAGGTGGCGCTGTGCTTGGCACCGATGGCCGCGAACTCGTCCGCAAGCTTGACGATCTTGGGGAAGTTGTCCGCGTTGAAACGGGGGATGTATTTGGCGTAGTGGCCGTCGGGAACCGACTCTGCCGTGCGCTGTATAAGGTTTCAAAAAGAAAACCACGATTCATCTATGAGTGTCCGTTCGCAAGGAGAAGCAAAGCGCGAGTACTCACGAAGGAGCCGGTGAGGAGACCACGGCCGAGGGGAGAGTAGGCGACGATTGCAATGCCAAGTTCCTGTGCGGTCTTGAAGAGGTTGAGCTTCTCGAACTCGATGTCGAGAGCTAGTGGCGAGTATTCGACCTGGAGAGCGGCAATTGGGTGGACGGCGTGCGCGCGACGAAGTGCCGAAGCAGAGATCTCAGAGACACCGATGGCCTTGACCTTTCCTTCCCTGGATGGCAGGTGCATGTGAGCCTCGACGGCACAAATCATGAGCATATAGGCAACTCACTTGACCAGCTCGGCAATAGCGCCGATCGTCTTCTCAATGGGGACGGTGGGGTCAGCACTATACGCAAAAGTAGTTGTTTAAGAACTTGGGCTCTGATACATCGAATTGAATACGACTTACCGGTGGAGGTAGTAGAGGTCGACGTAGTCGGTCTGGAGCTTCTTCAGCGAGTTCTCGAAAGCGACCCTGACGTATTCGGGAGAGCCGTTGGGGAAGCGGGTGGGGTCGGCGAGACCGAACTTGGTGGCGAGGTAGATGTCCTTGCGCTTGCCGGTCTTGGCGAACCACTTGCCAATCAGCTCCTCGTTGTCCTGGTAGGCATCAGAAGTGTCCCAGAACTTGCAGCCACGCTCGTAAACGGCATCAAGGAGCTAAAAAGCACCAGTATCATTAGACCAAAATCATGTCGAAAGGCATATCTAAACAGCGTACCGTCAAGCGCTCTTCGATCGAACCAGTGTCTCCGTAACCGACAGAGAGACCCATCGCGCCGAAGCCGATGGAGTTGACCTGGGTACCACCAAGTTCGCGAGTAGGAAGAGACATTGTGCTGTAGAAGTGGTGAGGAGGATGGGTGTATGTGTTTCGGTTGGATGCACAAGGGCGACTGGCGAGTCTCAGATTTGAGGCAGGCCTTATATACGATCTGGCGAACCAGGATCCGTAACTTGGGACCGAAGGGGTGACACGCTGATGAGATAGATAAAAACCGATATGGGAGAGCTGACGCGTACACATGACACCAAAGCGGACGAAAGTGGTGGTGATGGAATGAATCTCGTCAGAGTGTCGGAGGGGTGGGTTTTATTGCGATGCCATCGATGGAAAATGCTGCCTAAGACAAGACAGAAGTGTGTGCAGCCGCATCGACACTGACGCTAGAGGAGGAGTAATCACTCGGAGGAAGGAAGGATACTAGAGCGTGCAAACATAATCCTCCGCCAGGAAAGGAGGTAAGGATGCTGCACTGGCGGACATCAATGGCATCATCAATCTCAGGCCCATTGCACTGCCCCACACATCCGTGACATAACTCTTGCTCTGTCAAGGTGAGCGCAGATGATCAAAAGGGGTTGCTGCCTCTCCATAGGGTCCAGATGCTGGACGAAAAAATACAAAATCTCGGAAAATCTGCAGCCCAATCTAGCCCAATCTGAGCAACAACAGATCGTTCTTGGAATGATCGAAACGAGATTTAAGTTGAATGCTCCCGGCTTGTTGCAGCAGTGTTGCAGCTATCTCCAAAATTGCTCCGATGTCTGGATGTCCGAGTCCGGGTCGGGTCGTAGGCTTTTCTAAGCACGGTAACACATTGCATCAATGCGCTCCTGTGCCATAGATCATCATACAACATGCGTGGTGCCGGCAACGTCGCCACCCTACTTACCTGCGCAAAAGAAACATGATGTCGAACTAGTGTCAAGGGAAACATCCAAGACGGGTGAATCATAGAACTAGCGAATGATCGGGGAGCTTTCCGCCGAGATCAACGGAAGTGTAGCTGCAGGACCCCAGCACTCTATGCCGCAACTGCGTTCAACAGAGGATACGCCAGGATACGCGATGAGACGCCATTTTCCAGCAAGTTCTATGCACGGCCGGAACATTCCCTGAAGACTGCACAGAAGACTTCGAGTCCAACGTGTTTGCTTATGGAAAACAGGTGACCTTCCATGATACAACCTCCCTCCTGTATTCCCACTCCATCCACCACCGTAAATGAAACTCATGACATGTACGCACGAAGTAAGTTTCGGCCATCGATTATTGTAGAAACCTAACCAAGTCGACCACATCGTGGGCTGAAAGGAGGCACCGCGTCATAAGACCGCAAAGAGAACAGAAGTCCAGCGATGATCATTGGATGTCTTCGCATGGCCTTAACTATCGCCCTCCGTAAAGCGCAGAGCAAAGTTGACGATGACGGAGACTAGGTGAATGTCGGTGTGTTTAATGTGCATCGGAAGTTGATCCTCGCAGAGAACGACGTACTTAACAAGGCCAAACAAAGCAAGGTCTAGATCACGGACGTCAGCTTTCTATACAGGAGTTCAAGGATAACGAGATCTTGCTCACAGGTCCCAGGCGATCGTCATATGGTCCTCGGCCTCCTTTACGGATAGAGGCTGCGCGCCAATGATAGGTATACAAAGCATAGAGCATGATAGCTACCGCTGATACAAAGAAATCAGTATCTAGTGTATTTTCAACTGACGCTTGATATATACTCACCTACGATGGAAAACATCGCAGCGCTGATTTTCCCAACCTTGACCAGAACTCAACTTGAAAAGCCACACCTCACGTACGGGCAGACTCACCTTATCGCCAAAGTTTAGCAAGCCAACAGATAGACCGCCTAAGATGACCGTGAAGTGCAACCATGATAGGAATGTGCGCTCGTTTGCGAAAGACACTTTTGGTTCGACTCGGACAGGGAGAGCAATGCGCTTCGTCGCTGTGCGCTGCAGGAGGGGCTGAGTTGACATGATGACCGTTCGGATTCAAGGTGGGTGGAGTGGAGATTGTGTACTTCTCGGGAAGACTAGTCGGGCTCGAAGTCGTTGAACAAAATAAAAATCCAGATGGACCAACTCAATGAGTCCAGATTCCAGCGATGGACCGATCACGTGATATGTCCGTTGTATTCACGATGGGTTTCAGTACTGTTTCAGTGCAGTCGCCGTCGTTGCTCTCATCGTCTTTCACCAAACCTGCGAGGCACTCACAGAGTTCCTCTCAATTATTCAAGGAGTTGCATCCATGTCGAACAAGCAGTCCGCGCCGAGCACACCTCAGCCATCCGCAATTACTCCGCTAACTGTGGAGGAAGAAGGTTTGTGCACCACATTCTCTTTGGTTGTTCAGCAATAGCTCATCGGCCTCCTCAAGATGCTATCATCCACTCTCGGATTACGAACGACGAACGTGCACTACGTCGGGTCATAAAGAAGTTTCATGGCTACACCTCAGTCGCCCATGAGCCCATTATCCCCATTCCATCGAGTTCCATCGGTATCGAGGATGCGCGAGACGCGTTTTTAGTGGAGCTTGCCTCCTTCAGTCTGCAGCTGAAGAAAGCAGTTATGGTCTGTGAGGCGGAGGCGCGGCAGGTCGAAGAGTACCATAGGGAAAGACAGAGAATTGGTGAGTTCTCTCGAAATTGTACCCCATACTCGTGACCGATATAGTATCATTCGCACATTACAGAGGATGAGAGAGTTGCACTCAGAGGACAAATCGAACAACTGAAGACGTCCTTGGAGCATGCGCAGCTGGAGCGCCGGCGGAAGATCGAATATGACCTTGTTGCCGAGAAGATCAACACTCTTCCAAGTCGACAGGAACTCCAGCGGTACGTCGAATGACATTACATTAATCGCTGTACTACCTCATGCTGGCTATAAGAACAATAGATTCTCTTGAGAATGACATGGCCGCTATTCGCGTGGATCATGATGCTCAAAATCGCCTCATTCACGCTCAAAAATCCGCTTTGGTCTCGATCATCTCTGAACTCGGTTCTTTGCGCCTTATGGGCAAGGATATAGAGACCCCGCGCGGCACCACACCAGCTCTTGACGCCGTTGGGAGCGATGGCGAAGTAGTGCCTCTCTCCATTGTCACAGTTACCGATGCGGACACTGAGAAAGAAGATGGCGAAGAGGATAGGCAGTCGTCTGACGATGTGCCTCTTTCGGCTACGCTCAATCCTGGCCCGAGAGCCTTCCACGCCTCTCGAGATTCCGTCGCTACAGGATCACGGAGTCTGCGCTCACGCACTGGTCTGTCGTCTGCTCCACAGTCTGCTGCTGTCTCACGTGCAGCATCAAAATCGATCGAGGATGATGATATCGAGATGGGCGAGCTGACGGAGGAACCCAAGGATTCGAGGACAAAGGCGAAAGTTCGGGAGGAGTTGGAAGAGGGTGAGGCTAGCGACGAGAGTAGTGAATTGTCAGACCCTCCAGACGACTGAACGCATATAGTCTGAAATGGTATAAGATAGGCCGCATGCAAACACGACTACATCACGTGGAGTTACTTTCACCGTGACATTGAGTGACCATTGAGTGACTAAAGGTTGTTAAGTGGTACTTGTCAATGATAAGTCAACACAGAGAATAGGAGTAACCAAAAGTGCACAATACTTGGTGTAGATACATGGTGTATGAGTGATAATGTATTGATACTTTGACAGAGAATCCATGCCTAGTGAGCTGCATTTAGATAAAATGGGTCCATTCACACAATCTTGGTACACTCATATCCTACTTAGATATTGAAGCTGGGGGGGCTAGAGCTGGTAGAATTATGGTGCTAAGACATTGAGAAGTAATAAGGCAGTAAGTAGCCAATAGTGGCCTTACAGTCGTTTGCATGTCATTCTGCAGTCGTGCACCCAAAAATGTTGTTTGTTCTCGCCAAATACGTTGTCACCTGTTGTCACGCAGCCTAGGCAACACAGCCTTGTGATTCGGCAACTTGTGGAGAAACTGTGTGTTTTGAAGTGGTCTACCTCTTCGCTCAGGGATTTCACAATGGCTCGCATCTTGGTGGAGAGAATGGGGGCCATGGTGGGTGTTGCGAACCAGAGGCACCAACCAAGGCCAGTGTCCGCTGGCAGAGGAATGACTCAATCTGAATAAGCACTGTGACTATCTGTGACTGTTTGGTCGGAGCAAACAACATTTCTGGCTGCACGACTGCAGAATGACATGCAAACGACTGTAAAGCACTTGGCCAATGTCAAAACAAAAGTGTTGCGGCGCAAGATCGAACCAAGCTGAGATCGCAAGTAGCATAAGCACAAAAATGACCGATTAACCCATCGGCCACGGTAGCTACCTTTCGGATACCCCAAGCTTATGTTGACTACTACTCCTACATTTAACTTATCGCTCTTATTCCATTCCTAGCCTTAGCACCATGAAAAAGAATCAAAACCTATCTCCTCATTGAGTGAGCCCTAATTCAAATAAATAGCACCAAGCAAATGTCTGTTAAATCGATACAAATGATCCCTTGGTGCCCAATTTCTTAATTTCTTCTTGGTGAGAGAGGAGATAGCAATTCTTTGCGAAAGTAACGCCCTTCTCCGCCAAAAGTGACACCTTGGTATCACGTGATGTAGTCGTGTTTGCATGCGGCCTATCTTAGAATTCCGAGGATTCATGGAATGTGCAAGCTTGGTATTCAACTATGACTGCTGAATTCTACGTCGAATGACATGAAGTCGCGTGCACATACAACAGGGCCGTTGTAGTTCTCCTGAGCCAACGCCTTTATCGCGTTCATCGTCTTCCTAGCCAATGGGTCCTTATGATCATCCCCTGCGTACCGCGCAGAGAAATGATTCAGCACCAGCTTTTTAGCGGCGATGCGCTGCGCAAACGCGCCGGCCATTTGTGGCGTCGAGTGTCCCCTTGATTTGGCGCGCTCCTCCACGCTCTCGACAGTATCGGTGTCCTTTGTCTCGGCGACGACACCACGCAGATATGCGTTAGTCGCCTCATGGACGAGAATGTCCACGCCAGCCGCAAGGTCGGCAATGGGCGATGGGTCATATGTGTCGCCCAGGATGGCCAGTTTGCGACCTTGTCGCCGCTCTGGGCTGCGCAGCACGGTACCGTCAGAGAGTTCTACACTTTCACCCTGTTGCACTCGCCTCATTACAGTCATCGGGGCGCCGGTCCTCTTGATATGTGGGATATACTGCTGTGGGTCGATTTTTCCTGGCACCGGAGCTTCCGTCACTACGTACCCCACACAAGGCACGGAGTGCAATATTGGAGCAGCAGATACGGAGATGAGATCATTTTTGAAGATATCTGTCCATACTCCATTGCTTTGTGATATATTGCGCCCGGTAGGTGATTCGAAAGGAAGGCGGGGAAGAGAGGTGAAGTCGCCATCCTGAGGGTCAGTAGGGAAGCGCAGTTCATGAACAACGTAGGGGCCGCCTAGAAGGGTATGAGAGTACGAGAGTCCATTGCGGATGTAGGCTCTTGTGCCAAGAGGACCGTAGATTTCTATAGGCTATGAGGGATTGAGTAACTCTCCCTCTGCGAGATCAAGCGACGCACCTCTTGATTGATCACCTCTTCCGCTCGTGCGTCTTCACCTTCGGTAATACCGCCAGCTCCGTTGAGTCTACTAGCAAGCAAAGGCAGAATCCCGAATATATGATCGCCTAGCTTCTCTGTCAAAATATGGATACATGACATTATGCATAGAAGGCGCACCATGCGTGTGAGTGATGAAGATCTTTTCGATCTTGCCCATCTTCACTTGACTCCTCTGGATCTGGTGCTGAGTTGCTTCGCCGCAGTCAAATAGCCAGATGTCCCCGCTGAGTCTCAAAGCGAGTGCGGAATGATTGCGCGTAGAAGATGGCTGAGCAGAGGCGGTCCCGAGGAAAGTGATATTAATTGAAGAGATCATTTTGTGTATCGTCCGAATCTGGAGTGACTTTATTGTGGATGCACCGGCAATGCAAGGTGAGCTGATAGACCTCTTGATAGCAGGAAAACATCGGGCTAACAGCATGACAGGGAAATTCCGAATGTCTTACCACGAAAGGAGGACATGGACTCCACGTGATGGGAAAATCGGGTCACGTTAGGTCAGTGCCAGCGCCTAATTGTACTGTCGAAGTTGCCCCAAAGTGACCTACCTAGTGAGTGAGCTGCAGAATGCCTAGGCTCACCAGATCCTCAAACGCGGCGGCATCCTCTTCCAAAGACACTCTTGATCTTAAATCTTCCGATGTCGTAAAGTCTGACGAAAACGATGACCTCGAGGTGCGTGTGAGATTACAACGATGAAAGGGGATCGGACCTGACAATGTTGCATCTCCCACACGCGCTAGAGTCATATCTCTGCCATTCGAAATGGCATGAGAAAATGTCGTCAGGAAATCAAATCGTTAGAGACCCGCAATGCTCAGCTAGAGGCTGAGATAGAAAAACTCCATGATTCTGCCAATACATCCATTCAACCTCGTAGGGGTCGATCAGGCGGACCAACCAATGCGGGTTTACAGGCCCAAGTGAAGATGTTGAAGAGCGAAGTAGAAGCGCTGAAGAAGGTGCATACGCTAGCTCGATCCTGTGTTTTGACAGTGACGAATTGATCATTGACAGGATAGAGCTAAAGATAAGAAGAAAATCCAACGAGTGCGCCTCTTTATATCTCACCGTTCCTTTGTCGTACTCTAACACAGCTCTCTCATTCAGCTACAAATGAAGGAGGTAGAAGCAGACATAAAAGAGCTTCATGATGAGCAGGTGAATGGCGTCACGGATGTGAGTCACCAAATGCGCAAGGTGAGATATCATAACATTTGGATCTACAGTAAACAAATATATTCGATGTATAGTTACTTCGAAGGTTTCAAGAGATCATTTTGAGCGGGGCTTTAGATGATAAAGAAGAGTGCACCATTTGTCTGGAAACCATGGAAGTGAACGGCTGTTCTAGGTAAGATCTTTCGATATAATGATGCCTATATCCCTGACAGACGGGGAAGCCTCTCTTGTCAGCACATATTCTGCAATGCTTGTCTGTCACGATTGGAACCAGGCTCTGACGAGGTTACATGCCCGCAGTGTCGGGAGAAGTGTGCTCGGGAAGAGTTTGAAGTCGTGAAATTCTCAGCCGGAGAACAGTGGGATCAACTCCTCGAGGTTGCAAATGATTTCGCACAAATAGATATTAGGGGTGAGCAGGAAATAAGCGAAGAGGAATACGAGGAACCCTTCATCGACGATAAGGACCCAGACGCTAGGTATGTCGTTTACATGGTCATGATCACCGTCGCGCTTACATGCTTATTCCTATCAGCTCAACAGCATCTGAAGTCCAGATGGCACCAGCGGCTAGGAATTCCATGTCCTTGGATCCTGACCCTGTTCCAGCTGAAGCGATTGTTCCAGATCCAACTTCAGATGATGGTGTGCCTCAGTTCGTATATTCCAGGGCTTCTGCGTCGGAGAAGAGAAAATGGCTGGCACAGATGGCAGATCAGCGAAGAAAGAGAAGGAGAGATTAGCGCATATGTCCTTCACGTACGCTATGTTTATGGGTAACTTAGACTGGATTTACGCTTTCCGAACGACAGCGAAGGAAAGGAACAAAGGTGGAATGCAACGGTCACGTGGCCACCGGACGCGTCGAAACCAACAAAGGTAAATATAGGCGCCTTCAAGTTGACTTTATCTCTCTCGACAACTGAAGCCGAGCCTCCCAGCCGAACCTCTTTCCGCTGGCGGCGTTCCGCTATATATATCCGGCGCAACATTGTGGAACGAAATTAAAATGGCCTTGAGCATTTCTCCACGGAAGGTTGTACCTCTCGCCGGCGGGGATGACTGGGAGCCAGTAAAATCCAAAACGGCAGGCACCACCACAAAACGTGTCTTCTTCTGTGGTGTGGTGGTGGAGAGCGCGAATGGTCAAGGGATATCGGAAGGTGCGCTGTGCTCCGCGGTCTTGCGCCATACTGGGTTGATCTCGTGAATTAGAGGTACAGGATCTGGTCGCATCTTTGGGAGAGCCGTTGAGTGCATTCGAAGACGGAGGTTCGCTACCATCAGAGTCAATGAACGATGAGCTTTCGGGATCTGTGAGTGTATTGTTACGGGCCTCTTTTGTCAATAAACATCACTCTGCCTGTACGAATATTCAATGCACCCGATCAATCATAATCTTTCATTGTCACCTTATGACCGCCACTTTGAAGCCTGCCCATCTAACATGAATCCTTGTATTCGTAGAACATTCAAACACGCAGGCGAGCATTGACCGAATCGCCAGCCATTCAAGACATCATAAACGAACTCGTATCTACGGAACGATCTTATGTCAAGCGACTTCACATACTCAAGTACGACTACGCAGATCCTCTACGCACCTTTGCTCGTACCAAGGACACCGCCATAATCGCCGCATATCAGGCGAAAACCCTCTTCGGGAACGTGGATAATTTGTTGCCAGTCAACGAAAGCTTCCTCGCCGATCTTGAAAAGATGGTTGCGCCAGATGGGCCTCAGAATATAGGATACATCGGCGACGTAGTCCTGCGACACTTCAAGGAACTCCGCGGGTTTGACCAATATAAACAATACTACGTGAAACGGGAGGAGGCACAAACAATATTCGAGCGGGAGATGTCGAAGCGGTCGTCAGGTTTTGCTGCCTATGTTGACGTCAGTACACCGACTCTCTTCGCTCTGGGCATATCTCACATTTGAGACAGCGCATCAAATACTCTTCTGCGGACACAAAGAACCGGATCGGACTGCGCGAGCTTCTCATGGACCCTGTGCAGCGGATACCCAGGTATACCCTCTTGTTTCGCACAATGATCAAGCGCATGCAACCTGGTGACCCTCAGCGGGCAAAGCTCATGGAAGCTGACCAGATAGCAAGCAAGATAGCTCTTGCCGAGACCGACGAGCAAACGAAACGTGCCGCCGTCATGTACTGCTTAGGCGCGACCATCGATGGATTTCCTCCAGGATTGATCTCCAACTCCAGGCGTTTCATTGACTGTATCGATGTCGAGGATGTTTTTTTAGACACGCCTGTCTCCTCGTCCGCGACCGGTGCGACAGCGTCTCTCGATTCCCTTCACTGTACCTTGTTCTTGTTTGACGATAAACTCATGATCGTGAAGCGACCTGGCAACGAAAAGAGCGGAAAGGTTTTGTCTGGGCTTGACCAATTAGAGAAGGTGACAAAGGCAGGTGGCCGACCTTTGGAGATGAAGAAGACAGGGATGAGCTGCAAAGGAGTTGTAGACATATCTGAGATCGCAGCCACAGACGTCGGTGGGGCTGGCAAGTAACTTCTTCGCGTTTGAGAACCTTCTGTTTTTCGTTCTGATAGGTGGTGACGGCTTAGATTTCCATCTCTATCTGGAGAACCCTCCACAAGATCAGACGGATCGGTGGTCCGGTCGGCCCTTCAGATCTCTCTCTGTTGTTCTCCCACCCGCTCCGGTGAATATGAACCCTACTCGAACTGAGGTGGAAAAGAAGCGCTTTTTGGAGAATTTGTGGTATGCACAAGCTGTGTATCGGACAAAGGCCGGACAGTCAGTAGCACTTCGCGGAGAGGAAAAGGAAGTGGAGGCGAAGCATGGTCGTGTCACATACGCACGGACATATTTCAATGTCTATCAGAGGACTGATTTCTTGAAAGAGGCCAAGAAAGTGAGTTGAGTCAACCTGATTGACGAATCAAGTCATTGACAATTTTGCCACAGACAAAAGTGGTTGTACACATCGATGCTCTTGGTTCTTCAGATCCACTTCCGTTTGGTATCAACGGTCCCCCACACGTGGCAATACGGATTCAACCCATGGCTGGAGAACTTTGTCGCTACACAGTGACTACAGCATTTCCAAATGATGATCCTACTGATGAAGAGATCGTGCAGTCGAAGCGAGTGCCGGAACGGATAGTGGACACCAGTGCGTTCCCGAGCAATTCTGTTTATATATTTATTGAGATAGCAGTATTCAGTCCACTCGTACGGGTTGTTCAAATTTCGGACGGGCAGAACTTCATTGCCGTCTACTCCAACGGCCACGACTCGTTCACGCGCTGCCATCTTCGGTCTCGATGTCATCTCCCGAAACATCTTCAATGCTCGTGCGGCCTCTAGGAATGAAGTCTTCGGGAACTCTGTTAGCAGTCACAGACGGACGAAGTCCTCCATCAGTCGCTCGTCGGTCTACACGCACACAACATCGGACGGTAGTTTCAGATTCTCACATCGTACTGGGTCAACAGCTGCCACGTCTGTATACGATGATGCATCGATCGCGCCCAGCAGACCCTCGACACCATCTCGAAAACTGCTCAAACGACGCAGTAAATCGCCCAAGGGATCCAGTAGTGAGCCCGAAAGCTTTGCGCCCGTACGCAGTACGTTGCGACCGGGCTCGAGTGCGAGATCTAGGGAGAGCACTTCGATGTATAGTGACGAGGAGCATGACTCTCGGCCACCCGAACATATGGCCGAATCAGATCCGGATTTGAGCCAGAGACTAGCCTTGGCCAGGCAGAATAGTCAAACGCAAGAAGGACATTCTTCGGCTATCCCCACCCGAGTCAGCACTCCTATAGAAGATACAATCTACGAAGGTAACGAATCTTCTTCTGGACTGAACGCTTCGCTCACCCAATCTGCAGAAGAACCGCCACAACCCATTCGGCCGTCGTCGCGGGCATCGACGCCAGCTGGTCGACCGACGACACCATCAGGTGGACTTGAGATTCCCGGCCAAAGGCCTCGTTCCATGTCTGTGCTTTCGTCTGATGATCATCCACGTGGTCCTCGCAGCCTCTCGCCCTTGCCTCCATCATTCGACGATAGATTTACTTCCTCGCCCTCCCCTGAGCCATCCGAAGGTGACATGTCTATGGAAGATACTTTCGTTGACGCAAGCTATACACCGACACATTCCGTGCGAGAAGGCGGGGTGTCTCCCCTTCCACGTAGCCGAAGACAGGCTTTCGACCGCTTGGATCCTGAGCGTACACCGACGATCAAGCCGTCCAATTATAAACAGGGCGCTAGCATCATCGAGCCGTTGTCGATCAAAAAGAAGACCTCGTTGCGGGGATCGGGTACGTCGCCATCCGCCGGGCGAAAGGTGGGCACGAGGAGATCTCCAGCAGCATCGACTGTCGCCAAGATCGCTCACCGAAGAGTGTCGCCTCAAATTAAGAATGTCAAGATAGCGACTTCGAGTCGGGTGAAATTAGACATGGACATGGATAGGATGACTGAGCTCATGGAGGCCACAAAGGATGATGCACGTCTTCTCTCGCAACCTCATTACTGCCATGGCACTGATCTCGGTGTCTAGATCGAGACATCACGACGAGCCGTCAAACGAATCAAGATTGACATCGAGCAACTGCGGCCTGCGATAGCTCGTCCTGCAGAGCAGGAAGACCTGCAACCTCGGCCATTTGTCAGAGGCCTCCCTCGTGCCCCGGTGGTCAACAATACGCCAATGGTTTGGACCTCAGCCTCATGATCATGTCAAGTATGAAGTGTTCACCGTGATCCCTTTAGACCAGGGCAGCTCAAGAACGCATGGAGGAGATGAGAAACCTCATTGGCAAACGGAACGGAGAGATCATCCCTCGCGCTAGGAACCGGTCGCGCAGTTTCGCAGACGTTCCCGGTCCACCTCCCTCGCTGGAGAAGGCACGCACGGGGGATTTGATGAAATTGATCGATGAGGCGACTTCCGAGGCAGATGAAAGTTTGGCCCGTGCCTTTTCAAATCAAGAAGCACTGGAGTTAGATTTACAACGCCTCGTTGCAGATCTGCAGGAGGTGAACTGGCGATTTCGTCTCGAATTTGAAATATTGGGCATGGCTGACGAGTGCTATCGTCGCAGAAAACAATGCTTTATGAGAGGGCCCGGTTCGAGCTCGGGGCATCCAGGCGACAATGTGATCTGATGAAGAGTCTCCTCGTGGATGCCACGGCCGAGAAGGAGATTATGTACGATGTAGGCGTCCCGGTTGCGTCTAAATATGCGTGTACTGAAACAGGTCCGCGCGTCAGGCGTTCAACGAGGAACTGGACCATATGTTCACGAACGCTCAGCTGCCGGAGGACGAAGCCTGGGAGGCGATGGTCAAGGACCTGTCCGAGACCAAGGCCGACCGTCACATGCTCGAGCACCAGAAAGCGTAAGCCCAGATCCCGACCTTCGACCGCCGCATTATCGCTGATTTAGGACACAGGCTGTTGGAACGCAAGTTGACCGAGGTGGAGGATGAGAAGGAGGAGTAAGTCGTCCTTGGTCGTTTCACCCGCCCGGTTTGCTGACCCGTCTGGCAGGTGGGGTGCCTTGCTGAGGCAGCATGGACTAATATCGTAGTTTCCCCGACCGTTCCTTTTCCCCCTCCCCCTCATTTCTGATCTCTCTCTGATCTCTTGATCTCTCTGCTTTTGTAATCGATTCTTCCTTCGCCCTTCGCCGTACCATCTAATCTTTCCGGACTGTATTCTAACTTCCTGTCGTCATCATTTCTTGTCTCACCGCCATCATCTATAGCTTGGACATGTCTCCACCATATATCTCGCATCTTTTACCCGGAATATATAATATCTGTACGCTGGACGCGTCTTTGCGGGGCCCGCGGACGTTCGGAATCTGTGGGGCCCACATTCGCAGGATCTGCGAGCGATGTGACAAGGCCAATCTATACAAGAACAAACGTAGTTACGTGCTACGGCGGCGCATGGGCGGGGGTATGGGCTCTGTTCGTCTGGAAGGAGCGTTACGGATGCGTTGCGTACGTATACAGGGTCGAGAGAGTGCGGTGCAAACCGAGGCTGTGTGTGAATGGAAGATGGACATGGCTGCAAGAAGAAGACGGAGACGGAGAAACGGCGTACGTGGTACATGGGATACGAAGGCACACGGAAGTTATAAAAAAGAGGACAACCGGGAAATATAGTGGGAGAGAGAAGGGGGTGTGGGCCGAGAAATGCTCGTGGCTGGATGGGGGCTTGGGGAGGGGCATGGGTGGGAAGGGCAGGGAAGGGGACACGGGAAGATGATAATGACGGGAACATGAGGATATAAAAATGCGAGATAATGACTACTAGGCACTAATAGACTTCGGGCGCAAAAGATGCAGTGCGCGCGCATGGGACAAGAAAAGAAACACAGTAGGATAAAAATTACGTCGTCGGCGATCCGACCAGGAATAAAGAAAGAAACGAAAAGAAACGAACGGGAATGAAATTGTGTATGTTCACGCCGGTGATTTCGCCTGGGCGAGGTTCGTCGTGGAGCCCGAGCGTGTGAATGAGAACAGGCCCCGCAGCGTCGACTTCTTCGAGTACGACGTCGGCAGGTCGGCCAAGCCCTCCGCTCCCGCTGCGGATGCAGCGCGCACGGTCCCCGCGTCATGCACCCGGCGCACGTACGTCGACGACGCAGAGAACACGGAACGGCGCCGCACGGGGATCGAGTGGAAATCAAAAACGGAGTGGCGGCTCGTGCTGTTGCTCCGGCTGTTGCTCGTGCTCCGGCTCGTGCTCGCACTGGACCCTCCTTCCCCTCCTACTCCACCGCCGCTCGCCAAGGCGTCGCTCGCCGTGTGCCAGGTGTGCCGGTTCACTTCGCGCGCGCGCTCGCTCGGCTCGACGGTGACGGTGACGCGCGGCGTGCGCAAGTCCTCGCCGGGCTCGCTCTGCACACGATGGCGCAGAGACTGGCGCCAGCGGCGCTTCAGTCCATCTAGGGCGGTCGGAGTCGTGGTCGGAGTCATGGTCGTGGTCGTCGAGGGCTGGCTCTGCGCCGTGCCGGGCTTGGCCGGGGTCTCTGGATTCATGCGCATGCGCGGAAGCGCGGAGGACGTGGGCAGGCGCGAGATGGACACCGCGCGCGGGGGCGGCGCGGGAACGGGCTGGAAGAACCCGCGGACGTTGTCGATCATCGAGCGCGAGCGCTGCGGCGCGCGGGCGGGCACGCCGAGCAGGTGGAGGGAGTCCCCCCCGCGCCCTAGCAGCACGCCCTCGCAGCTATGCGGCGCGCCGTCCGCGGCAGCGGGGCTCGCCGCGCCCGAGCCGCCGTGCGAGCCCGTCGCGGAGGAGCACTGCGAGAGTGGCGTCGGCGAGTCGAGCATGAGCTCCGGGCTGTGCGGGAGGAGCCCGTCTTCGCCGCCGGTGCCGGCCGCCGCGGCCGCCAGGCTAGGCGCGTCGACGATCTTCACCGGCTCGAGCGGCAAGCGCAGGCCCTTCCTGTTACCCTTGCGCGTGCGCGCCGGGACGGGTAGCGGCGCTCGCGCCTCTCCACCGCCGCCGCCGCCGCCAGCTCCGACGCCTCCGCCCTCGTCGACGTTGCCTAGATCGACGCAGCTCTTTTTCCTGCGCACGAGCACGCTCTCGCGCTTCGTGAGGCGATTGCGCGCGGCGATCCCCATCGCGCCGCCGACGCCGACGCCGGCGGACGCGCCCGAGAACAGCTGGCCGTCCTTGAGGTTCGAGAAGAGGCTCCCGGGGCGGCGCGCCTCGGCCGCGCGGCGCACGCGCAGGCACGCGGGGTCGAACACGTCCTGCAGCTGCGCGTCGACCTCCGCGCGCGCCTGCGGGCTCGACTTGTGCACGAGCAGCGCCGAGTCGGGCGACGTGGAGAAGAAGGCCTTGACGGATGCCGTCGACGAGCGCCTGCTCGGGGGCAGTGCCGCGGACGGCGTGCCGTAGCTCCCCTGCTGCTGATGCTGCTGCTGCTGCTGTTGTTGTTGTTGTGGCTGTTGCTGCTGATGCTGCTGCGCCTGGAACTGCGCCTGCGAGAACGAGTGCACGGCAAAGTCGGTGCGGAGCGTCGGGCGTGTCGGTCTATGGAGCGCGGGGCGGTCGATCGGCGAGAGCGGCTGGAGGTGCGGGTACGAGTGAGGGTGCGGGTGCAGGTGCTGCGTCTGCAGGCTAAGTGGCGGCCGGCGGGCCTCGCTCTCAAACTCCAAGAGGGGCGGCGCACCGCCGGCGTCATCCGGGGTCGACACAGAAGGAGGTGCAGCGTCAGCGGTGGCGGCATGGCCCGTGTCCGCAAGGAGACTCGAAGGGGGCTCGACGGCGTCCGGCCAGCGCGGGTCCGCGACCGCGATGTCGCGCAGTGCGGCGAGCCAGATCGCCTTTTCCTCCTCGCACGACGCGCCGAGCTCGAACTCGTGCCCGTGGCCGTACAGCCGGATCGAGTTCGTGAGCAGCGCTGCGAACCACGCACAAACGCACAAACGCACGCCATCAGCGAACACGCCCAGCCGCAGCCCAGCCACCAAGCACACGAACACTCACAGTCGTCCTCGTGCGGGTCCACGACCGCAAACGCCGTCAGCGCGAACCAATGCCGCAGCTCGTACCGCCCGCGCACGGCCTTCGCGAGCACGATATACCCGCCCCCGCCCCCGCCCCCGCCGCCATACAAAAACGCGCCCAGATACTTCGCCTTCACCGCGCCCGTCTCGAGCGCGCGCAGCCGGTGGTGGTGCACCACGTCCAGCGCGCCCACCATCGCCGCCGCGCCCAGCGCGCGCACAAACGGCACCGCGGGCGCCGCCGCGCCCTGCGGCGCCACCAGCCGCGCCGCGATGCGCGCCGACGCGACGTGCCGCTCGTGCGCGACCTGCGCGCGGTCCACGAGCGCCGCGACGTGCCGCATCGCCTGCGCCGCGCTCGCGACGACGACGTCCGGCCCCGCGAGGCCCGCGAGCCGCGCCGCGCTGTCCCGCCGCGTGCCGGGGGCGCCGCGCGGGGCGGGCGCGGGCGGCGTCTGGAGGAGCGCGTCGAGGAGGAGCGGGTACTTGCAGATGCGCTGCGCGGGCTTGATGAGGTAGTCCATGAACTGGAGGCGCGGGAGCGGCGCGCTCCGCTCGCGCTGGTGCGGCTGCTTGCCCGCCTTGTCCTTGTCCTTGTCCTTGTCCTTGTCCTTGTCCTTGTCCTTGTCCTTGCCCGTGCTAGAGCCCTTGGGACGCTCGGGCGCGTCCCCGGGCGCGCGGTCGACGGCGGCGCCGACGGGGGACTTGAGGTTCAGCGTCGAGCGCACGGGCGAGACCGCGCGCGGGTGGCTCGCGGCGATGCCGACGAGGGACGACATCGAGTGCCTGCGCTCCGTGCGCGCCTCCGCCTGTGCCACCTTTGCGCGTTTCCTGTTCTCCCGCCGCCTCCCCCACCCGTCCGCCTTGTCCTTGTCTTTGTCCTTGGCGGCGTCCTTCGCCCTGTCCTCGTCCGGGTCCTTCTCCGCCTCCTCCGCGCGCCCCTCCGCTTCCTCCGCGCGGTCGCGCGCGCGCCCGAACTCGGGGTCGCCCGCAAGGAGCATGTCGGACACGAGGCGCGCGCAGCGGCGCTCGAACGCGTCCCACTCGGCGGGGTGCCGGCTCTGGAGGCCGTGCACGAGCTCGAGCGTCGCGAAGTGGTCCGCGCAAAAGTCCTCGTACACGTTGAACAGCGCCGCCTGCGCGCGCGTGTGGGTGAGCGAGCTGCGTAATCGGACGACAAGGAGTCGGGCGCACCTGGGTCGTGAACGTCGTCGTCACCTCCACGATCGCCCTCTCCAAAACACGCATCGCGCCCTCCCCCTCCCCCTCCACCACGCCCTTCTCATCCCCTCCTACGCCTGCTCCCACACCAACGCCGACGCCGACGCCCGCGCGCTCCCGCCGCACGACCCGCTCCGGCACGACCGGGAACCCAACGGGCGCAAGCGCAGCCCGCAAGCGCGCCACAAACGCCTCGTGCGTCGCCAGCAGGCGCGCCGCGCTGGCCTGCACGCCGCCCGCGGGCTCCGGCTCCCTCTCCCTCTCCCTCTCCTGTTTCTCCCTCTCCTGTCTCTCCCTCTCCTGCCTCTCCTTGTCCTTGTCCTTGTCCTTATCTGTATCTTTAGGCGGGTGCGGCGCATGACCATCGTCCGTTGGGGCCTCGTGGTCCGCCTCGCCCGCGCCTGGCGACGTAAGCGCGCGTGGCCCCGCCCCGTCCTTGTCCGCGTTCGTGCGCCCGCGGCGGCGCGCGGGCACCGTCGCCGCGCGCACGGGCTTGGACGGCGCGCCGTGCCCGTGTGCGGGGGGCCCCGCGAGCGCAAAGCTGGACGAGTGGGAGGGCGACAGGAGCGGGAGCGGGAGCGCGCGGGCGGCGGCGAGCAGCGCGAGCTGGTGCAGGTACACCTGGATCACGGCGGGGCGCAGCGTGAGGGACAGCGACGAGAGGAAGGGGGGGAAGGAAGTGGGGAGGAAGGGGGGGGGACTGACCGTGACCATCGCGCGGAGATCGACGAGGTAGCCGACTTCGGTGGTGAGCAGCTCGACGAGCGCGTGGTAGCGGCGCACGGCGCCCCTGCTCGGCTTGACCTTGGCCTTGACCTCTTGCTCCGTCGTCGTCGTCGTCGTCACGGGCACGACCTGTGTCTCAGCGTCGTCTCCCACGGGCAGCGCGACCTGCGCCTCCCCCTCATCCGACACGCCGTCTCCGTCTCCGTCCGCCTCAAAATGAAACAATCTCCGCCCCCAGTCCCACTCCAACCCGCGCCACCACTCCTCTCGCGCTCCCTCTCCCTCTCCCTCTCCTGCTCGAACGCGCGCCGCCCTGACCCGCCGAGGCCCGGCTCGTGCGGCGCCCCGAGGGTCCCCGCTCGCCTGAACGCGGACGGCGGGGCGCCCGCCTGGGCCGGGGACGGCGGGGGCAGCGCGGGGAGCGGCTTCTGCGGGTCCGCGGGGAGCGACATGCGGCGGCGGGCGGGCGCGTGCGCGGGATCGGGTGCGGGGCCGGGCGCGTGCGCGTGCGCGAGCGGGGGGCGGAGCCTGTGGGGCGGCGGGTCCGGGTCCGAGTCGCGCCGGCGCGGGGCGACGAACGTGCGTGCGCGGGCGAGGGCCGCGTGCGCGCCGGCTGGCACAGTGGTGGCGTCGGGATCGCGCGCGTGCGAGGGTGATAGGACGGGAGGGCGAGGGAGGCGGGGCGCGGGTGGGGTGGGTGCGGCGGCGCGTGGGGGGTATGCGTGCTCGTCGGCCGCCGCGGCGGTGGCTGCGAAGCGGGGGAGGAGCTTGGGCGGGGGCGTTGGGGGACTGTGATCCATGCGGGGGTCTGGAGGGGCGTCGGGTTGGACGCGGACGCGGACGGGATGGGGATACGGTGGACGAGGAGGTGGAGTTGGAGGTGTATGTGGAGGTGTATGTAGATGTAGAGGCGGAGGGAGGGAAGGCGGAGGCGTGGGTGCTGGAGTGCGACGGCGTGGACGTCGAGGGTGGGACGGCGGCGGGGGCGGTGGGGGTGTCTGGTGGTGGACGGGCGGAGCGGTCGTGGTGCGAGGCGAAGCTGCGCGAGGAGGGCACGGACTTGAAGGACGCGGCGGAGGACGAGCCCGAGGAGGAGAGGGCGTCGTCGGCGGTGGAGGTGGAGGAGGACGAGGAGAGCGAGGGCGAGGGCGAGAGGGCGGCGAGGGCGGCGAGGGCGGCGGGGGAAAGAGCGGACGGGGCGGGGACAGGTCGTTGGGGGCGTGGAGGGCGGGGAGACGATGGGGGTGAGCGGGGTGAAGGAGAGGACGGGGCGGGGACGGGCGGTCGGCGACGAGGGCGACGGCGAGGAGAGGACCTGCATGGTTGTGGATGAGCGAGGTCTCGGCTGGTGTCAACGAGGTCGCAAGTCAGTCATGGCAGGGGAGGGCTGTGTGAGCACGGACCGCGCCTGGTGCTGCGTCGACCGTCGTGCAAAGGGCCCTGTTCTGGCTGTTGGTTGGACTGGTGTGTGTGGTTTATTATAGAGCCCTCGCACGCACAACGCGGCTTACGCCATCCCCAGCCCTGACACTTTCTCTCCCAGTCCCGTTCCCATCTCCTCCCCCTCTCTTTCCCCATCCCACGCTCCACCCCTCCGTCATAAAATCGTCCCCAACCGCCCCCGCACGTCATCCAGAGCCCCCATCACGACCCCCGCCGCCCGAGCACACGCCCCCCTCGCAGCGGTCACGTGGCCGCCGTCCTATCGAGATCGTTCCGTCCCGCCGAGCACTGCAGCTCCCGCCAACATCCCGTTCCCGACGATCGCCCTCGGCAAGCTCTCGGCCTGACCCTAGCGCCCTCCATGGCCACCGCTGCCGGTGAACGTGAGCCCGCCTCTGCCCGCCGCTTCGTCCACCCCATCGCACGCTAAACTGGTCTCCCACTACTCTAACGCATTACTGTAAATCATCCGAGACACCCGATGCGCGTCCCGCACATCACCCACGCTTTCCACCCACCCACCTGTCACCGGCTCGCCCTCCCGCGCCCCGTCTTACAAAGGGGCACACCCCCGTAATAACATGTCTGTCTGTCGTCTCAGAAAGGCAGGTCCCGGCTGCGAACGACACTGGCATCGAATTCGAAGCGCGCACACACGACACGACACGACACGACACGACGCGACACGACGCGACACGACGGGAAACCCTCGCGCCGCGCTTCCCCCTCCCGCCCCCGCCCTCTCCCCTCCCCCGCTGCGCCCACACCCTCCCCCGGAGCCCAAATCTGAGATTCAGCGCTCGAGCCTACACGTTCAAAACTGCCCCAGAACGGCTCGGCGCCAGACCTTACCCAGCAAAGAGCCCCCACTGCTAAAGCACGACGACGACGACGACGACGACGAGCATGGCAACCCGCACGCCTCGCCCCACGCGCCGCGGCCCGACACCCCACCCGACCCAAACCGCACCCAGCTCCCCATCCGCGTCCCTCGACCCCGCGCTCCACCGCCCAACCGCAGCCGCGGCCCCAAAACCAACACGCCGCAGCCTCTGCCGTGCTTACATTACCATACCGCTCCCGCATGTAGAGGCGCCGTCGCATCGGGATCCTCCAGCGCTGCGCTGCGCGCATCGGCGGGCGCCAGGCAACGCCCGTCCCACTCCAGTCTATGTATCCTGTCCTGTCCTTCCCAATCCTCTTTCTCTTTCCCTTTCTTTCTCTCTCTCGCCAAAGCAGCCATCCCAAAGATGGGGGCGCGAAATGCACGGCACGATTTGAAAATAACGAAAACGATGAGCAATAAGCAACACGGTGTCCCGTTGTAGAGACCGCGCAGCCCCCTCAGCGCGCCCGATCCGTAGACGAAATCAAATAGCAGAGAGGGCGACAAAAGACGATCAGAGAAAGGATAAACCCGCCATGATACCTGAAGCGAAGCTCGTCGCATCGAGTGTGAGAGGGCAGCTGGTTGAGCGAGGCGCGAAGCACGCGCTCACCGGTCACCGCGTACACAGTGTGGACGGCCCTTCGCACTGCGCGCTGCGTCCCTCGCCCTCGCGAGTGGGGCCGCTGCCGACGACAAAGCATCGACGTCAGAGCCAGAACACGCAAATCACAGCACGCGCAGCGCACGGCACCGAGCCGAATCGCTGCTCCTGCTGCTGCGGTGGTGGTGGCGCATCAGCATCGTGGGCCGCCACCGACATCATCCCCAACACCTCTCGGCATCGCGCCGGCGCCTCTCACCACCCATCTGTCCAACCCAAACCGAAAGAAAGAATATATGCCCACATACGATAGCACGCACACACATGCTCTGATTCGCGCGCTGACGCGCCGCGGCGCCACAGAACGCGCACGAGGCGCATAAACACAAAAAAAGACAATAGACGATAGACGATAGAAAATAGACAAAAGGCAATGCAGAAAAAGAAAAGCAGACGCGCACCGTACTCGCGCCGCACACGCTCGAAACCCACACGTTATCTCCCCACTCTACACGGCGCATCTCGCCTGGAAACGCGCCCGAACCGTCCGCCACGGGCGCAGCACCGTGCACCGTGCAGGGCGCCGCCACGCACCGCAATATCGCCCGCCCGGGCTCCTGCTCTCCATGAAGCATGTGTGTCCGAGGCGAACGCAGAAACGTGGGTGCAGGCGGTGCGCGCGGCGCAGGCGGCGCAGGCTAGCCCGCATCCGTCGCGCGCTCGGTGCGAGGAGCGCACAGTCGGTGCATGCTCGCGACGAGGGGTTGACAGGTCCATTCTACGCCTGCGACCGCGCCTGCGCGGCCGGATGCGTACGCACGCGCGACAAGGACGCGCCGAATCGCGCGAGAGACCACAGAGCGACCTCTGCCCCTCCTGTCCAGCGTCCGGACTGCCACGACGCGTCCACGCGCCACGCCCCCGACGCGCGACGCGCGGATCGGCGATCGGCGCGCGTCGTCGCAGAGCATAGACACGGTGTGCGTGTCATTAGCGGGCCCGCGCCTTCGCGACAGAGTTCGGACGGCCGTCGACACTGCCAGTGGGATCAGATGCCAGAACAGTGATAGGGGTTGCGTCAGATGCGGGGGCGCGATGGCGCGATCCGGCGCGACGAGACGAGACGGAATGGAACGTGAATGTGAAATGGGACGGAACAGAAGTGGAAAGGCCGAAAGGCGAAAAGCAAAAGGCAAAAGACAGACGGGCGATGGAGGTGGACGTCGATGTTCGCCGCAGACGAAGCAGGCCGCGAGGCCGCGCTGCCGCCGGCGCAGCAGCAGACGGGACGGCGAAGAAGGGTTGTGTGCAGTGAAGCCTGGGAGCACGGATCGGGCTGGGTAGACTCGCGTTAGTTGGTCGTATACGGATGCGTGCGAGCGCGGCGTTGAGGATGGCCTCGGAGCAGAGACAATAATAGCGGTCGCGGCGGGTCACGTTCGTCGCGCGTATCGCCGGTGTGGACGAGGGGTGCCAAAGGGACAGCAAATAGAAGCGGCGAAGAGCTGCCTCGCGGTTCGCAAGTAGTCCTGCAGCTGCCGTCGCCGCCGCTCTGTGACGCAAAGCACAGGATGGATGGATATGGGTCGCAGAGGCGCAGAGGCGCAGAGGCCACGACGATGGAGTTTGGACGACCGCCCGTGTCAGTCGAGAACGAGCCCGTCTAGCGCGTCGATGCACCGGTCGGTGATTAGCCTGACGGCGCTGTTGCGGTTAGCGTTCGGGGATCTAAAAGAGCGGAGAAGGCGCGAGCGTGGGCGTGAGCTTGAGCTTGCGCGCAAGGTTTGAATCGGTAGTGCGCGATCCATGGAAGAGGATGAGGTTAACCGGAGATAGCCGAGCAGGCGCCCTCTGGATCAGAGGCGGAGAGCAGGCAGACACACACACGATGCCATCCTCAACGTCCTCCACCCTCGGCTCCGTCTCTCCCCCTGCCTCCACCTCAGGTTCGGGCTCAGGTTCGGGCTCGGGCTCGGGCTCCACCCCGACCCTCGCCGCGTCCACCAGCACCGTCACCCCCGCCGCCTTCATCACCACCCCCACCCTCTCCACCACCCGCCTCGCCACCCAGCCCTCCTCCTTCTCCGCCCTCGCCGCCGCCGCCGCGGGGCCTACCACAGCTGCCGGTGCAGGTGCAGGTGCCGCAGGCGCAGGCACGCGCGCACCGGCACTCCCGCCCGCGCCTCCTCCCCCGGCGTCGCTGTCCAGCCGCATGCCCGTCACGCCCGCCGTCCTCCGCGCCATCTTCGCCTCGTCCCGCTCGCCCGCCGAGGAGCGCTCGCTCTCGCGCGTCGCCTTCTTCCGGTGCGTGTCTCCCGCCGCCTCCCTCTCCTTGCGCGCGCGCTCACACCCCCGTGCGCGTCTCGCCGCTCGAACACAGCTTCACAGGCTTCCTCGTCAGCTGCCTCGCCATCAGCCTCGTCGCGAACCGCGGTCGCGGCATCCGCACCGGCGCCGCTCTCCTCGGCGTCGGTACCGCATGACGACCTATGGACCCGCACGCACGCACCGAAGTCACATAGCAGGCTCTATCGACGTCACGTCCCGTGCGCACGCATCCTCTTACTGCCGTCGCGTCCTGTCATTTTCTCATAAATCGCCGAAGCGGTGTGTCATTGCACCAGATGGTGAGGCCTTTGGACAATCAACTGTTCATAGCATCTCTCCACTCTCCGCTCCTCGCGCCCAACCCAATACTCTTCCTCGAGCCGTCCCCGCGCTCACCCCCTTCCTCCATCACACGCCCTCACTTCATTGCACGGACCCCAGTCTGCGCGGGATATCTGCCGTTCGTCCATTAAGAACAGTAGAAGCGCGAACCAAGGAATTGCATACCGATTTCAGACTCGAGAAATCGCGCGCTCGGCGCTCGATGCAATGTGCAGCGGGTTGTCTGCGGTATCGTCTGTCAACGTGACGAATCGAAAATGAGAGCCATTACAAATCACCTGGAGTCCCAGCAACCTCGCTTCCTCTCTCACCCAACTCCACCGAGCATGCGCAAGACAGCATTCGACGCGCGATGTCCTCGCCCTCGAGGACCGCATGGGATCGCACAGGCAGGCCCGCGATCACGACACGATCGCAGCGCACCGCAGCCCGCGAGCTGCAACTGACCTGACCTGACCTGAATCAGCGATCCCCAGCCGCCGCCGCCAACTCCCCTCTTTCCCGAAAGAAAGACAAAAAATAAAGTGTGTGCCTGGGGTCGTGGCTCAGCCACGCCGCCGTGCATTGCGGACACCGCTGCACGGAGGGCGCCGATAGCGAGGGGTGCCCGCGCGTCCGATCATCCCTGCGCCGGGGTGGGGCCGGGACAACCCCCGCCTCGTGCGCCCCGGTCGACGCATCCTACACGCACGCACGCATTGCTGCGCAGGCCAGAGCCTCGATGACATACGTATATAGCCAGACGCGGGAGGCCGACACAGCGAAGGGGCACCCCATCCCATCATATGATCGAGTGCTTGCTCGTTCGTCCGTGCGTTGAGAGGCTGCTGTGCATCGCCGCGCACGGATCGTACACGGAGGGGCCCCGATAGCGAGCGCCGTCGATAGCCCTGCAGGCCAGCGACGACGGCCAGCCCCTATTCGCTGGGCCCGAGCGGGACGAGCGCTCGTCTCGCCTCGTGAGCCCCGACTCGATGCGGCCAACGGATACGCAACAGCGCGCGGGTCGGTCGCGACGCGTGCGACAGTGCGACTAGGGGCTTTGGCTCCCAACAATGGACGAGGTCTTCGATACGCTCCTGGCTCGAAGAATTATGCGCTGCAAACCCACGCCGCAGGCTGCAAAGTGATAGACAGGCACATAGAGAGGAAGCTTGAGTGTCTCTCGATGGCAATTTGAAGCAATCGCACTCTTCTGTTTCCTATTGCGGAAGTGTGTTCCAGGATCTTAAGATTGGTGTGATTTGAGCGAACGCCGTGCGCAAGGGAAGGGGCGAGGAAGACGCACCTAGTGCGTTATATCCCCGTCCTCGCGCGCTGAGAGTTCGTATCTTTCGCGAACAGCACCTTTGATGGACCGCAAATCCATGTCTGCGTGCATACGACATGAAGTGAGGTCCTCATAGTGTGCCTCTTGACGGGAAGCAATCGACGTGCCATTTCCGATAACAAAAAGCTAAAATCTCCGAGCTTCCAGGAAGGCAACCAAAACCCTTCATGTTCCAACATACGTGCCACGCCATGGGATGAGAAGAAAAAAGAGAAGAGAAAACGCTTTTGCCTGTGTAGTGGCTGGGCATCGCCGCGCACGGGCGTGCACGGAGGACGCCGATAACGAAGGAATGAGCCCTCGTCTCGTACGCCCCGGCTCGATACGGCCTACATACGATCTTTGCGATGCCCGTGAGGTCCATTAGGGTCCAAATCAGAATGTGTGCTGGGTCACTGAGACCGGGGTACGGGAAATTCCCACATCGCGATGAGCCTCTGGAAAGATTGTTTCCGGGTTCGACGTTCTCCAACAAGACGCCACGGATCAGCGCCGCTTGCCCTGGGAGGGATGAGTAGCAGTCCACGATATTCATTGAGGTCAGGAATAGAGAGAAACTAGCTTATTTGCCTGGAGGTGGCTGGGCATCGCCGCGCCCAGAGGCACAGAGGGAGCCGATAACTCGAGTTCGTCTGACTCGAGTCTCGTACGCCCGGCTCGACACGGCCTACACACGAGTTTTGAGACCACGAAGAATCGACATTCATGTAGCAGTGTAAGGTATTGAGACCATTGACGCCCACGATGGTGGTCGGTAAGCGCGGCGGCACACGCATGCTGCGAATGGAGTGTGCGATGTCATCAATGGGTGAACAGAGAAAGAACGCATTTATCTGGTGGTGGCTGGGCATTGCCGCACATGAATGCACGGAGAGCGCCGATAACGAGAGAAGGCTCCTGTCTCGTACGCTCGGCTCGACACGGCCAACCCACGAGCGACGAAGGCCGTTGCCTGGTATGGTTTTGAAGTCGTTCGAGATTCGTATGTGTGAGAGGCAGGTATACTAGGGATCGGTGAGGGTGAGTCGGTGAAGACCACGCAAAGTCAAGAGTCGACTCGCAGTTGTGCAAGGCTCCGTCCGCCGACGTTGTACGTAGATGTGGAGGGGAGAGCAGGGAAAGGAGATCGGATGTTGACTCGGACGGCTCTTATGTGACTCAGGAGCCAAGGCAGCGGACCGCTGATGTCATTCGCCCCCTCGGCCCGGTCCTGCTCGATTCGATCCGTCGACCTCGACCAAGTCAGATGTTCAACTGCACCCTGCTCTGGACAGCCATCCAAACACACAATGCCGGTCCATAACACCCAAACTAAAGTGACCTTGAACCACCCAAAGGTTTGCATCGATGACTTCAAATCCGACGGCCTCGTCATTCTGACCTGATGCGGCATGCCGTATCTCTCAGGGGCCTTCTGCCGAAATTCTGCTCTATGGCGCAACCGTCACGTCGTGGAAGGCGGCCAGCCCAGCCAGCGATGGATCCGCCGCGACTGAACGCCTCTTTGTCTCGTCCAAGGCCGCTCTAGACGGTTCCAAGCCCGTGCGCGGCGGAATCCCCGTCGTCTTTCCCTGCTTCGGGGCCCCAGAGCATCCGGAACACGTCAAGCTCGGCCAGCATGGGTTTGCGCGCAGCTCCGTGTGGGCGTTCGACTCCGTCGTCATGGACAACGACGCGGGCGTCTCTGTGAGATTCAGTGCGTGCTGCAGGCACACGTCACTCGCTGTTGAAGTTGACTAGACGCATGTCCCGGCGGTAGCCCTGCAGCCCGACGCGAGCATCGCGGCGGTATACGCCCGCCCCTTTGAGCTCGCATATGTCGTCACGCTCGCCGAGCACCAGCTGAGCACCGATCTGCACGTCACCAACCCTGCCTCGAGTCCCCTCGAGTTCCAGGCGCTGTTGCACACGTACATACGCGCGCCCGCAAACGACGTGACCATCTCTCCACTCGCGGGCAAGTTCTACATCGACAAGACCGACCCTGACCCTGCGGCGAAGAGCACGCTGAAAGAGGAGAAGCGCGAGAAGGTTGACGTGAGGCGATTCACGGATGCGGTCTATGAAAACGCCCCATCTAAGGTCCATGTCGACTGGCCTGGAGGAGGGCTTGAAGTGAGGATGACAGAATTCAAGACTCTGACGGTGTGGAACCCCCAAGCACAGGCAGGCAGCAAGATTGGAGATATGGAAGAAGACGGATGGTGAGTTTCTTTCTCTTTTCAAGATCTTGACTGACGCCACCTCCAGGGAGAGATATGTATGTGTCGAGCCAGGCTACGTACGCGGATTCAAGAAACTTGAGGCTGGCAAAACTTGGATCGGGCAGCAGGTCTTAACCGTCCTTTGAACATGGAAGCGTAAGGAATAGATAATACAAATGTTCTATTAAATAGTCAGCAGAGTCTGTGCAATATGTATAGTATCCCTACAGCAGTTCCTCGTACGCCCGGAAGCGTTCAGACCACATCTACGACTCCCCTCACCGGCGAGACCACGGCTGCGACCTTAGCCGCCATATCCAGCACGCATCCATCTGTATATGCGACTATATCGCGCTGGACAGCCTCGTCTTCTCGCTGATTTTCGCCCCGCACGTCAACTATCCCGAGGAGCTGCTCGAGATTCACGCTCGCAAGCGCAATCGCCTCCTCTTTCGTAATGCGTCCTCCAGACTCAGCCATGGCCTACGTGTCGCACGAGGTCAGATATATGCGCGGGAGGCCAGGATGGCAAAATGGAGATGCCAACAAGTAACGGGAAACGTACCCAAGCAAGATCAAAACGCGTATGCATCGCCGCGCTCGCTTCGACGTTGCCGAGTCCGACGACGACGCCGTGTCTCAGAAGCTTTACAAGGGCTGTGTCGTTCGTTAGCGGAGGGCCGGGCAGTCTTGAGCGACGCGTGAATATTGCAGTGTTCGTGGCGCATCAGTACAGCTCGGGTTTCACCGCACAAAGCAAGGCCACGCACATCCGTCGTCTGTCCCACGTTGTAGGCGCTGGGCGCGGGGGCGCTAGAATGACACCTATTCTCACCTCGCCTAAGGATCTCCAAGTCAGCACTTTTCTTGAGAAAATAAAATAAAATAGAGACCGATCTCTTTCGCTAATAAATGCGCCTCCTCTGCACCCACAAATACCATTTTCATGGTGCTCCTCCTTGCCAGCTCAACTTCCTTCTTCAAGGCGATTAGCGTCGTCATCTCGTCCATGCCACTGACATCAATAACAAGTGGAATCTGGCCCTCTGCTGCCTTTGAAAACCAATACCCTGGCTCTTCTTGCCCCGCATCGGAGACGTGGTTTCTCAGAAGCAGCCGCCGAAGCGCTGTGATCCGCTCGCTCACACTCGGCGGAGACGTCACGCCGGTGAAAGGCAAGGCGGATGCGATCGCATTCAGCGGGTGGACGGCATAGTGCAGAGCAGATACGGGCTGTATAACCGCTCCCCGTGCTAGCGCATGTTTCGCGCCAGTGCGGAAGGTGGTGGAAAGGCCGGCAAAAATCCAGTCCCCAAACGTGGTGTGCGTGGCAGCCGTGGCAATGGTGACGCCTGCGCGGTGCGCGCGGCTGCACGGGCAAGATAGCCCTGTCATCAGAAAAGATATCTGGAAAGAATGTGGCAAAGGGGTACGCACAGAGCATTCCGTGTTCGGAATTGGAGCGCATCAGCGGCGCGGAGAATTGTGCTTCCCAACAATCGCGGGGAAGCCCCGAACATAGTGTCTTGCGGCAAACCATCGCCCGTGCTTCGTTCGTACTGAATCTCCTCGAGACCGAGAGGCGAGCCGAATGTGATGAGGGCGGGAGCAAGACACCCGCCGTGCAAGTCGATGCTACGTGCGACCGTGCCTGTGTTCACCAGAGGGGCACACTCAGCTACACAGATGACCTTTCCAGACTCCAAAACGACGGTTCCTCCATTGCCCTTCACGGACGAATCCCATCGTACCTTGACCCCATGGGGATCAGCATGCTCTCCACTCACCACGCTCACTATCTCTGAAACATTCCTCAACACGACCCTCCCCGATGTCGCAGCACCTTCAACTTCGAGAGGCGGCAATCCTTCCCACTCGATCGCCCGCTTCCTCTCCTCTGTCCAATCTGGCACTTTCGGGGCTTCACCCCACTCTCGGCCCTTCTTTCCATTTTCTATATCTACCGGGTCTCCGGCGGCCGGTATTTGCAGCGCGCCGTCGATCCATACCCATTCTGGCGTGGCACCTAACCGCAGAGGATGGGAGTCCCAAAGAACGGCGTCGGCATCGGCGCCCGTGCGTAGGACGCCAATGCGGTGAGCGAGGCCCGCAGCGGAAGCCGGAATGGATGTGACCGACGCTAGGGCGAAGGTCGCAGATAGGCCGTAATAATATGCCTGTTGTGCTTCATAAAGCAAATACCGGCCGTTGAGCGCAGGGTGATCGGTCTAAATCGGAACAGTAGGTAATTTATTCTTGAGAATTTTTCACAAACACAGGAAGTCCATGCGTTTGTACCTTCATTACAACAGGTATCCCACTGTCCGCGAGGATGCGGGGCGCAAAGACAGAGCCGCGGTAGGATTCACGTTTATACCTTATAGAACATGTCAAAAAGAGGTTGCGATAGGAGCGAATGTAAAATTCTAACCCGTAATTACTTCCAAAAAGTGCGACTGTGGGAGAGCCTCCCCACCTACGGATGTAAATTCAAAATCATGAGACCAAAAGACATACACGGACTTCTTACGCTCTTTTCAGTATATCAAGTACAAGGTATGCCTCTGCAGCATGATGGATGGAGGCAGTGTGAAACTTGAATTCGTTCCCCAACTATAGAAGCTATCATTTAGACACAGACATAACCTGGACGTGTGGAATACGAATTGACTCACTCGAACCATAGCATCAATGTCAGTCGCCTCGTATACATGCTGGGTAATCTGAAAACCGACGACATCACAAAACTTGAAAACAAGAGCCAATCACAAGCCACACCTTTACATGTCCTCGAAGCACATCAACAAGAGTCTCCCATTGTAGACTTTCGGGAAAGCTATGCTGGACAATGTTCCAGAGCCCTGCCTCTGCACGACGGCAATATTCGTCCTGCGCTACCTTGATCTGGCGAGCTTGCTCGTATGCGGAACGAAAGGACCACGTCGAGTCCATACGTCCGCCATAACCAACTAAATTTTCTCCCGCGGCTTGTCTGCCTCGTGTGTTTAGTCATGCAAGAATTATACTATGCAGTTACCAGAGACCCTACATCAGGTGACGCCAACGTGATCGAGTGTGCGGTTCCACTGTTGTGTCATTCAATGTATATGGTGGCTCAATTATCATAGAGGAAGGAGAGCGCTCCACCGTCGGACGCAGCTTGATCATGAATGATTGACCACCTATGTATTAATGAGGAAATCTGCATTAGCTTGAAATATAAACAATTCATACTGATGGCATTTGCGCTGCCTGGCAATACTTGGGCAGATGTCACGCCGCCTGCGATGAACAGTCGTACGCTTTCATCGTGCGTATTGAAAGAATCGATGCTCCGGAGCCAAGGCAGGATAGGGCCCTTGAGGGAATTCAAGTCGAACGCGCCTTGGAATTGACCATATAAAAGGCAGGTTATATGAGAAGAAACAATTGCACGAACCAGAAAGAGAGGGCCAGCTAAATAATCCAACATGTGAATGGAGGTCAACTGCACGACATTTAGAAAATAAAGGTTGAATATCATTTTGGCTATTGAACGAGCAAACGGGATGCCACCTACCCAGTCCCGGTGTGACCCAAGCCTCATGCGCTTCCACAACCGTCAATCTCCCAACTCTTCTGAGTAGATTTACGGGGACATGACCGACAGCCTTGACAACCCCCCGATCAAACAACACATCCCCGCGAATGACCTCTTCTCCGTTCCTCGCTCCAGTCCAAACAGTCGCATTCCGAATGAGTGTGGCGTTCGTCCCGTGCTCCCACCGGTCCGACTCTTCCCGATCACTGAAGTCATCTGGTGGACCTGGCATCATCTTCAGCATGGCACAGCGAGCAAGGATCTGTTCCGCATTCATGGGCACAGTTTGCACTGGAGAGCCAACACGAGTTATGGAGTACGAGAAGTAAATGTTACATGCAAAAATAAGGCAGAAGCCAGCAATCAATGCAACGATTCCGAGGTGACTTCGGAAACGAAAACATGAATAGAGGGACAGCGGCTTTTGAGGCATGATGCAGTGGTGGTGGTGGTGGTGGTGGTGGTGGTGGTGGTGGACGCTGTGGGAGAGCTGCAAGCGTGGAGGGGCACGTAGTATCACCTTGCCTCGTGAATCCAATAGTTACCTCAGCTGCTGGATCTGCTTCAGGCTTTGCACTTGACCTACCCTCTAGTGCATGTGCAGGCAGGATGAAGCAAGCACTGAACGCTACCCTATTGGCAGTCTTCTCTCATTCACTTGGGAGACACGCTAGTCAAATAACTCAGAAGATGTCGATCAAGAATGATACCGGGGTGCTTCAACGGCAATTGTAGCTCGCTTGTGCGCTAGGCTGTGTTGTTCAGTATTTGACCAACTTTGTTAGATAGAAACATGTGATGTAGTAAAACGCACACGTTCGGATGAACGATCGTCACGGTTCGTACAAACGTAGATACAGCACGATCGAGAATAATATTGATGATAGGCAATCACTCCTCGTCCGATGAAGGCGAAGAGTGATTGCCTCCAGGTTGTATAGTTGGATTCCGCGCCGTGCCAGCAAACCCATCGACCGGTAAGGCGGGACCAGACTGAGTCTGATTCAGATCTTCCACATCTTCTTCAGAATCTTCGACGGCTTCGGCACTGACAATCTTGCGTTGACGACGACCTGTATCTACGGGCAAGTGAACATTCTTGACAAGGAGGATATCCATGATTTCTATCACAGTGGTCAATAGTCAGAATGCCGTATACCAATAAGCTTGTCAAGTGACTGCACCTTCATGAGACATGTCTTCGTGGCCTCTGATACCCCGCTTCATCGTCTGCCATCGTCTTTGAAGAGTGTGAGCGCTCCAGAAATTCCAATTCGCATCTGGAAGTGTCTTCCAGTCGATTTCACTATCGTCTCTGACGTTCAGGGAATGAACTCTGTGAATAATAATGAATGACTGAGCAATGAAAGGTCCACAGAGCACGCATACTTGTGAACGAGAATATACGCGTCTACCAAACTCCAACGCGGTTTGTCTCCCTGATTTTTAACGGTCTTGCTCAGGGAATCGAGCCTACCGATAGTTCTAAGCAGTTAGCACTATCTTATGATGATGATTCGAGACCTACCATTTGATGCGACATTGCTGTCGACCACGCTTATTATCCATGCGCTGGCTTACAACCCCCCAAAACACATCGTTGTCCGGGTCCTTGCCCTGACTGACCGTTATTTCGGTGACAATCTGCGTCAACAATGCCTCTTCCTCTTTTGTCCAGGCACCTGATGGGTGTTCAGTACTTGTCGTTGCAAAACAGAGGATATTGGTGCCTACCATTAGATCTGTGTTCACGGTGTTCGATATGATTTCGATAACGATCCCGACAGTCAGAAGCCATACGGCCGACCCTATCACTAATCTTTTCCCATTGCTGGCCCAGCTCCGCTACAGCGCTGATGAGTTAATGCTCAGTAAGAGTAAACCAGGAGCCTGCGAACGAGGGCTTACTGTTTGAGCATCGAGTCCTCTATGGGCATCCACCTTCCTTGCTGTTTGAGTGGATGATTCTTCCTTCGGACGTGGTGGTAGACCGCAATGATTGGACGGAGAGGGACAGCGCTTGCTGGGAATTTATAGACATTAGCACCCTGAAGAAGACGGATCAAGCAATTTACTGACTGATTTCAGACCAGAATGCATTGTCCCTGTCTTTAGTATTTCTGGGAAAGATGATGTCTACCAATGCGTCTTCAGAGATTCCGGTTCTCTGCATCAGATACTGCCATATAAGAGAGAGGTCGATTAAAAGCAGCGGCAGCACAACTAACCGCACGATAATTCTCAATAGCCTTGTTCAGCTGTGCTTCCTCGATGGCAGAAAATTTCCCCTTCTTATAAACGAGACCTGATGGTGAATTCTGTATTACAATGATGCGAGCTCATAGAACGACCGAACACGCTGACCTTCGGTTTTCACTAATTCTGCCAATCTGTTCGCACTCAACCACTTAGCGGCGAGCATATGCGCATGTTCGGGGTTATCGGTCGCATCCACAGGTGGTAGATTGATGTTCGTAATTCTACTGCGGTGTACTGGCTTCGCCAGCTGCTTCGGGGGAATCCCAGGAATACGGTTTGAGGATGAAGGAGTTTGATCCACCGGAACTGAACTTGCATCTCGGGGGGGCTGAGACACGAGAGAATCCAAGAATCCAAGGGGAACGTTAGCTGCAGCAGCTGCCTCACTTAGAGTCTTCAGCACGTTTGTGATCTTGGAGACATCTAAGTCTTGCATAATCCGTATAAGGTCATCATTCGACCCGAAACCAAAATCGAATGGAACATTAGCACCAAAGAGTTGTGGGATTTCGGAGGATGTCGAAGGAATCGACGAAGGATACGGGTAGAGTGAAGAGGGGAGAGGATAAGGCGCAAACTGTAGAGGCTGAGGGTCACAAACAGGAAGGGCCGGTTGAGGGTAAGATATTTCCGGAGAAGGCTGAGCGGGAGCGTTCGACGTAGCAGAAGCAGCAGATAGCACGGCATTCAAGAAGGCCGTTTGTATATCCACGCTTGAACCAGGCGACTCGACGTCTGTGGAAGGCGACTGAGGAGAGCAATTTTTGTTTACCTTAGACTTGGACTTTTTCTTCTTTGGCTCCGTCACAATCGAGTCCACAACCTCACGTTGAATATCTGCAAGCCGTTCCTCGACAACTGCAGTTTTCTTCTTTTTCTTCTTCCTCTCCACTACCTGCTCTCCTCCGCCATCTTGTCCCTCCGATTCGTCTTGCCTGGCGCGTTTCTTATTTTTTTTGGAGCCATCCTGCGCGTGGCCGTTTGCAAAGGCGTTGTTGGCTTGGCCTACAGCGTGCTGAAGCGCTAGCTGGATATCAGATGTGAGTCCAGGCTGTGTTTGAGCATCCATGAGAAATGCGATCCAGTGGCACTGAGGGCACAATTTAGGGTGGGCAACGCCGCCAACTCCGCCCCACGGAAACGGGCGGCATTTGCCGTTCACTACACTTGCCATTTTAGGGTTGCGCGTAGGAATGCCTGATTGATTTACATAGACACGAGTGTACAACGGAAAACATCCATTCTAGGTTATATAAAAAAATCTAATGATTCGCGACGATGAGAAGAACACGATTGTATCAAACGGTCGAATCAGGCAGTGGGCGGTTGCATGGCCAAGAACGCGGCTAAGTCGCGGGCAACTACGCTAGCGAACCTGGTGGATGGATGTATATGATCATACCAGATGGTGCCTCCCATGACACGAGTGTCCTGAGCACGCATCCCGTATGCCGTCGGGGTATCGAGGACACTACTGAAGGTTCCCCAGGACGAGAAGACCATAGACGTGACGTCAGGATGTAGTGCAGTGAAATTAGCAACTGCCGATCGTAGTTCTTCGTTCCATATCAAGAACGGTTGAGCGAAAGCGTTGTTGCCATCGATAGGGCCTAAATAAACATAATGAGAGGCCTTCTACAGAAGCCGTGATCAGGCGACTCACCTACGGGGGAGCGGTGGATAGGAGGTACATCAATAAATAAGAAATTTCTGGCTCCCGCTCGAAAGAGTTGTTCTTGCGCAGCAAAAAGATTTCTGATGATTTCTTGAATTTCCCTTCGGTCGTTCGTATAGCTGTGAAGCAATGCCTATGATCAGTGGCGCACGTTCGTCAAACTATCGACACGCACAGCAGCCGGCAGTCGTTGGTGCCAACCCAAGTCACTAGTGAGCCATTGTCAGTAATTCAAATTTTACCATCATTATGAAACCCCACCAAATAAGGTCTCTGCGGCAGTCCAGGAAGCCCATCGTGGCTTCCTTCCGACGGTAGGAAGAAATTGCTCCATAATCTGACGCCTGACACCGGGGGCAGTGTCACCCCGCACGGCGTAGTCATATACCAGTATATTGGCCTGTCCATGAGAGTGCGACGTGATGAGGTGCCCAACCCAGTTGGACTGTCCGGGTTCGTTGACAGGGACGCCTGGAAATGGGACACCGAGCGGTCTCGCCGCCGTTGGCGGGGGTGCTTGTGAGTGATAGCCAACATAGCTGTAGGAGTCACCACTACGGGTAGCAAGGCAGTCATGAAATCTTGTCGCACCAACGGATTTTCAGAAAGACCTACAAGATGACTAGCTTTTTAATGCCGCCATAGCCTTGCCAGTAGGGACCGAGTCTATAGGTGCTCGACATCCTGGGTGCTGGTCGTAAAGTATTCGGGTTGGTGCCCTCAAACGACAAGCTGTCGGGAGCTTATATACAAGATTCTTTGACACTGAGTCCTGGAATGTGGGCATCGAATCCCTACGGGAGAAAGCGGAGTCATTCAACATTGATCGGGATGTTCGAGTTGCAACGAATTTGGCCATAAATCTGGTTCACAGCTCGGCCATTGAGCAGCTACCTTTGAGTCATGAGGCAGAATTGTCCGTATCATAAGAAGAGTTTCGGTGATAACTCACCCGTAGTTGATAAGAAACTGTGTCGGGTCGATGACGGGGTCATGTCCGTGAGAAGGCCAGCAAGTAAGGCAAATGCAGAGCGAGAAGCGGAACAGTGCAACATCTCAGTCGAGCGTATCAATTTGTCGTGGGATAAGGGGAAATCCCAACAATACGCGAACGCCGTCCCCGGGCCCAATTCAGACAGAGCCCCAAACCCTGGCTACTTAGATTCGAGTTTGCCGCCCAATCGTTCAAGCCATCTGTGAGACAACCAAGATGCCTTTATTAGCGGCATTGTGAATCAATAATTTTACATCGGAGATGGTTCCTCATCTTCCTCTTCAAACCAGCGGTCTTCTGTCTCTCGATCACCGTCATCCCATTTCTCCTCCCAGTCGACTTGATCGTACAAGTCCGTCTGAGAGGGTGTGCTCAATATATAGAAACATGACGAGTAGATGTAACACGCACTTCCAATAGACCGTATATGAAACGCTCCCGAATGCGCCGCTGAAATAAGGCCTGTGAATCGCCAGAGGCCTCAGGCTCCTCCTCCATAGTAGAAACATCCTCTTCATCAGAGCTTTCGTCTTCTTCGGGGACGAACTCCTCGTGTATCGCCTCCTGCCTGCGAATTACTCGGACGCGTTCGGCCTCGCGCTCTTCCTCGTAATCGCCTAGAAGAGCACCGAGCTTGCCTACGTAAGGCTTACTTCCTCCCCCGAGGAAGGCATTCTCCACCCACTCTTTCTCCTCGCGACCTTCATCCTGTCCACGGCGCTCGTGGCCGTCCCAGAGAGTGGGCCATTGAGATCTGGCAGCGGTGAAACGCAACTCCGGTGGATCCGTAAGAGCAAAACGAAACCGCCTGTTACGGACAGCTGCAACGGTAGACCGTTGTCGCGGGGTGGTGACGAAGGAGAAATGCCTGAGTAATTCAGGTGGGAGTTGGTAGAAGTGTCGGATTACAAACTCGATGGGAGCTTGCGAGGGGGATGGGCTGTAATCATCCGGTAAACCTAGGTACGATAGAATGCGAATGTGATCAAACGTTGGGGCAGAGCTCATGTCTGTCGGAACAACTGGTCTCTACAATAGCAACAAGTGTAAGTCATTCAAAAAAACTTGACCCACACGAACAAGGACAACCGTAACAGCACCTCACCTGCCTGAGATCAGAAATTACGTAACCGGTCCACCAAATGCGTCATATGGGCGTTTGTAGAACCCGGGTGCCTGTCGACTCAGCCGTCATGAGCCCCTCCACTTTACAAGATCAACAAACCAGTGAAGGAGACAACCCTCTATTGGACATTGTTCTCGTTGTATTCATCCATGGGTAGACTTGATGGTACAGACCATTTGTCGTTTGGCTTTACTAATGCGATCTTGGCGAATGCGCGCTTGCAGATTCAAAGGCACCGACACAACCTTCGGCAGTTTTCCTTCCAGACTCGGACACGTCCTGACCGACACCCTTCGAAATGTTAAGGTCGAATGTATCGTTTTTCCCGCATACGAAGTAAGAAAATGTTTGCTCCTCTGCAAGTTGGACTCTGAGACACATGCTTTCATTGAACAGACGAAAGGCGAATTGGTGAATACAGTCATTCGCACCACCTCCATCTCTATCTCAACCCACCATGTAGAGAGAAGCGGTAGAACGCTTTGCTGACTGGCTTACCACTCTGACCGTCAACAAAGAGGTAGCCTACGGAGTCGGGGCTGGAAGAGCGAAAGTTGTCCTCTGCGGTCACAGCATGGGGGGCCTTCTTGCGGCCGACTCCCTTCTCGAGTTCGTCAACACACGCCCGGACAAGCATGCCCCTCTTTGGCCAAATATCGTTGCATGTCTTGCATATGACACCCCCGTGAGTGCCTATCGCCTCGCCGAAGAACGGTCCAATAGTTACAGCACCATCAGTACCTCGGCCTTCATCCACATGTTTTCAAAAACAGCGCTCAAAAGGTGGGAACTTACGTGCAAACTGCCCGTGAAGCCGCTTCTGGTCTATGGGGTTCCTGGGCTGCTTTCAGCAATACGAAAGCCGCGTCGTCATCAAACGCCACAGAACCTGTCGGGCTTCTGTCCCCTCCCGTCGATGCTGTGAAGAGACCTTGGGAGAAATTTGCCCCCGCTGCGTATGCCATCGGTGGTGCAGTGCTTGCAGGCGCCGCTGCGGGTACGGCATATTACCGCCGCACTGAGATTGGCACAGGCTACAGTGCGGTGTTTGACCACATGAAGTACGTCGGGAATTTGTGGAACGAAAAGATGCTAGTAGACAGGCTGGATGCCCTAGTCCAAGCGGAAACTGTACACGGGGTGATTTTTCGAGCGTGCGCCAATCTTCATCCTTGTAAACATTCGACAAGATTAATGACTGGTTGATAGATTTTATACTATCCTCTCGCATGGGCCGCTTTCGCCGAGGGACCGCACGTTTATCATCCTCCCAAAAGTATCTCCTGTGATAGATCACTTCCTGGGAGCACAGAATAATTTGGCTACCGACGAGGTGCAAGCGCATGTAGGCATGTTTGAACCTTCAACGAACGATGGATATTATGAGTTAGGGATGATGACTGCGAGATTAATTCGGGAGGCAGTGACGAAGGACAGGGGATTCCATGTTGAAGATGAAATCCCCGACACTGCGAAGCCCGTCGAAGCTGATCTTTGGGACGTAAAGGGCCATTCCGGGGTTCCAACAAAATCAACGCGTTTGGGTGACGGACAAGGAGTGATTGATGATAGTGTAGTGACGGGAGGGGCATGAGCTGAGACCTAGACAACGTTGTGCTAGGCTTGCAGCACGTCCATGTTTTTCCAGTATACTTTATTCCATATGTAACACGATCGGATACATCCCGCTACCAAATGGTATTGTATCACTGTTTCAGTGACAGTTGCATCGCATACGCATCTTCTCCATCGGCATCTGTGGCGAGTGATCCGATAAGCATTGCACGCAGGGTCCGCGGAAGTGATGGACAACTCACAATACTCCTTCTCAATATCTTTGACGGTGAAACCAAGTGTGTCGCGGTAGAGGCTCAGAGCGGCGCGGTTCGACTTACGGACATGCAGTGAGACATACGGTGCTTTGTATATCGACGCCATTGCCTCTTCTATGCCACGATGCGGATGCCATCAAAAAAAGTATCAGCTTCGAGGAAGATAGGAGAGGGGAATTGAGAAAAGATGACATGTCACAGGACGCACGAGATTGTATCATCAACTTTTTGGCAAGTCCAAGGCGGCGGTATGAGCGCAGCACAGAGATGGAGGTGACATGCCCATGAATCTCTTCTTCAGGGCCAGGATCGTCTTCCCTGAAATATATAATGGTCAAAACTCCTTGCACAGCTATGGTACGAGATCAGAACGAGGATTTGAAGTGATGAGAGCTGTGGGAAGGGTAGCAGTAGGGTGATTCGTGAGGCTGAGGCGTACATCTTTGCAAGGATATATCCAACGATGCGACCTTTCTCGTCCTCGGCGACGTACGAAAGTGATGGCCACGTCATAGCATGATACAGGTCTGTTATCCGAGTATATGTGATGGTTGTGAGGAGGCTCAAGACAAAAAAAGCACAGATGAACGCACAATATCTCAGGGTATAATTCTCGGGCAAATTTTGCAGGTTACAGGCCTGCATCCCCATCAGGTCTTCTACCTACGAACATATCAGCGATCGTATGGACAATAATAGGAGGGTTTACCCGTGCTGGCCGAATGTTCATGATGTAGCTGAGGACAAGAGCGCGAAGTCGGAACCAGGGACGTTGACGGTCCGGGAGAGAAGGGACGTGACGTGACGTGTCCGCGGCCCTACTGAATATGGGTGGGTATATGCAGTGTATATGCTATGCGTAGAACGACCATCTTCTGCGTAGGGTCAGCAGCGGAGACTAGTGGGTATTGGCCTGGACGGGAGACAAAATTTTCATTCAATGGTGGTGAATCACCGATGCAGCACTTTGGATTGACTGTAATTTAAACCCAAGCGATTGATTAATGGACAACCGAATTTTGAGTGCACAAGGTGCCGAGAGCGCGTAGATTGTACGGACACGACATTATCGCTCAATATAACGCTGCGCTCGATGCCAGGCTGTTTTGTGAAGTGAACGGGAAGAGCTTACTTTCGCTTGGATATCGCGTTCAATACATAATACTCCCATATTCTAAGCACGTGGCGATTCTCTAGACCTCTTGATAACTTACAGCTACTGGGCGCTGGTCACCGGTCTTGTCATTCGTTTCGCGCACTTGTATGGTTTGGCATACAGAAACACGAGGCCCTTGTCCCTGTGACCATTCCTCCGGGCCATGCTTTCTTCTCACCGCAGAAAGCCCGCCCAAACTTTTCCCGCTTGCCCCACGGCAGCCCGGGCCCGTACTCAAAGCTATATAGACCATAGGGATGCCCGGTCAACCTGGATCCTGGGCTCCGCTCGCTGCCCTTGGTCTCGCTCTTCATTCCTCGAGTCTCGCTTATAGATATGTCTGCAGCCAGCGATGCTCCCTTTGAGGTCGATCAGGAGAAACAGGAGCCTGCTGAGACCCATGTCTCCGCATACCAGAAACACCAGAGCGAGTTGGACGCAGTGTTTGGAGGTCCTGAGGAGCGTAATCGAATTGAACGAAGATTATTGTGGAAATTGGATTTGAGAATGTCCATATTAATCTTCATCTACATCCTCAACTACGTGCGTCGACTGATACTAATCTGCATCGCCCGTAACGTCTACTGATCGCCCTAAATCGGGATAGATTGATAGAAACAATGCTGGGCAAGTCGTGATTGCTCCTCCACGACGACGCCTTTGAATTACATTTCCTTGCAGAGCGGCCAGGCTGAGAGGTTTCGAAGCAGATCTCCATCTGAAGGGGCAAGAATTCGCCACACTCTTGTCCATTCTATATGTTGGATATATCTTAATGCAAATCCCATCGTAAGCGCGATATTCAATTTCGCCAACTTATCCTGCTAAACAATTCCTCCAGTAATATGTTTTTGAACTGGATAGGAAAGCCCTCTATCTATCTTCCATGCTGTATGATCATCTGGGGTACGATATCCGTGTTGACTGGTGAGCGTTCTTTGATGGAACCTTATGATTCAGCTTTGATCAATCTTTGGTAGGAATCACGAAGAAGTGAGTGTCATACTCCTAGCCTCACTTGAGCCAACCTAAAATCACCTAGTTTTGTCGACGCACTACTCACTCGATTCTTCCTTGGCTTTGTCGAGGCTGCGTTCTTTCCCGGTGCACTCTTTCTATTATCAAAGTGGTACACCAAATCCGAGCTTGGAGCTCGAACGGCCATATTGTACTGTGGTAACATCATCAGCAATGCCTTCGGATCCCTCATGGCAAGTGGCATCTTAGACGGGATGGATGGTAAGTTTGGCCATGCAGCCTGGAGGTATGCGAGACATTCTTTTGAGAAGAGGATCTTGACGATTATACTGACAATATGATCCGAATCTTCATTTTAGGTGGTTATTCTATATTGAAGGCGCCCTCACCATCTTCTTCGCAATCATTGCTTTATTCGTTTTGCCTGACTTTCCGACGACGACACGCTGGCTTACGCCGCAGGAGCGCTCACTGGCTTTGAAACGCATGGCATCTGACTTTGCCGGGATTGGTGATCAAAATGAGACGGAGACAGGTGGACATACCCATGGACTCAGACTTGCACTAGCCGACTGGAAGGTCTGGTGGTTGTCGCTCGCCATGACAAGCAATGTCGTTTCCTTGTCATTTAACGCATATTTTCCCACTCTCAGTGCAACGCTGGGTTACGGGAGAACGATCACGCTGGTGCTTTGTGCCCCACCATTCATAGTGGCTGCGGCTGCAGCATTTCTTCTTGCTAGGTACTTGTGGAGCTTCTCTCTGAAAATAGTAGATATCTTTTTGACATCAACCATAGGCATTCCGATAAATCGGGAGAGCGCTTCTGGCATATCTCAATATCACTCGCTCTGGGAATAGTTGGTTTCATCATTGCTATCTCCACAATGAATACTGCCGCGCGTTACGTTTCATTGTCAGTATTCTCTTCACTCTGTGGTCCGTCTACTGAGAAAGATTCAGATTTCTTATGGCTCAGTCCTACGCTGGATTTGTGTGCTTCTACACATGGCTCAGTAACTCATTTCCGCGACCGCCATCCAAACGAGCTGTTGCCCTCGCATTTATTAATGCGTTTTCACAAATGGGCAATATAGCTGGATCGTGAGTCAGATTATCTCCTTACCTCTTAGATGTCTGACATGCTTGTACATTGATAGTTATGTTTGGCCATCAATGTGGGGCCCGACCTACCGCAATTCGTATGCAATTTGCATTGCATGCCAGAGCCTGACTATTGTGATGTTGTGGATTTTCCGGATGCATCTGAAAGCTCTAAACGAGAAGATGGATCAGGATGATGAGTCAAAGGATATCAAAGAGAGAGGCTTTAGATATATGCTGTGACTTTATGTTCGCTCACTGATTTCTTCAGCCTTCTCCTTCAGAAGCGCTTCATCAGCAAGGAACCACTGGGTAATATATACTTCCAATACATGTAAATGCGTGGCTTCAAAGTTATGGTACAACAATATGGCCTGCTCTCTACGGGACAAACAAGTGATGCAAGGGCATGTGCTTATATGCTACTCACATTCCGAGGCACTCTCTACAACGCAGTTGTCATGCTGCCGTCTCCTTGCAGCTGCTGCATCATCCTCTTCAACTCTGTCACATCCGCCAGAAGACCATTCGTGCTTTGCCCAGCAGCAGACCGATGCGTCGATGCACCATCTGATAAGGTAGCCTTCCCGTCATCTATCGGCAACCATCTGTCCAATTGGGCACTGATGGAACGGGCTTTAAGACGGAAGTGAGTGCGGATGATGTTTCCGAATGGTTCAGGAGGACTTCTTAGATTGCCGAGCATCTGTAAACCGAAGTAATTGTAAGCACTCGAAGGAATGTTGGGGTAAGCGTTATGATGAGGATTCTCACTGCAGTCTTGACGACCATTCTTCGAACGTTCGCCGAATCTGGAGAGGACGTAGTGAGTGGACTGACAGCGAAATGAACAACGAATCGAACTATGATTACTTACAGGCTATAGATTGGGGAGTCCCGGCACTATTTGCCCACCCGGGCTCGTTGAGGTATGGTTCATCGCACAGGATCATCGACTGGATAGAAATGAGAACCTGAGGAAATGGTAGATCAGTAAATAAGCATCATGGCAAGTCCTCCATACGCACCTGCAAGAGGGTCGATTTTCCGGATACCCAACCAGGGCCTGCCCACGTGCCCAGCAATGACAGGCAAACCTTTCCATCCTATGATATATAGACATTGAATGATTTGGAGGCATTGAACAGTCGTGGCGAACTTACCGCGTAAAGATTAGGATTGAAGCGATATTTACCTCCGTTGGTCTACTGGATCATTAGAACTCATGCTATGAAGATATAAAATCCAAAGCTGACCGTCATGTACTTCACACTCGGCGGCGAGTGATTGTAAGAATTACCGAGAAAAATATCGAACAGGAAGCTAACTTGAGATCAACACATGCAGATACTCTCCAGAAGGAAAGACATTTACCAGCCATTTTGATAACTAGTAAAGAATGCGTAACTGATCAGGACATGGAGGTGCAACGTCAACATAGACTCACGGTGTCCCCTCTGGACCAATGATGAGTGCCTTAATGATATCTACACGGCTTTCGTCGACTCGAAGAAAGATCGACGAGTCCCAAGCGACGGGTAAATTGGTGGTGAGCACCGCAAGCTAGGCACAATTATCTGTTCATACGTGGGTTTTAGATTCTGCAACAGTAACGTACCTCCTTTGCGATTGCTAAGGAACGTTTCGGAATGTCGGACGACGCGAGCATACGTGCATCATTATTGAAGTAGAATTTGTAGTTGGGCGCTTCGTCAGATGTGCTCTCGCCTTGAGGGACTGGGACTGTCAAGTCGCAGTATTCGAACCTAACCCGAGTCGCCCATTCTACATATATCTTCTGCATTGCTTCGTCCGTTGCTCCTGCATCCACCACAATATTAGCGGCGGGTGATGATGATGACGACGACGACGATATTTTTGGAAGCGCGTCGTGTAACCGCTGGAGGAATGTGTCGCCCTTCGTTTCGCGTAACGAACGATCGATGGCGTTGGCTGTCGCAAGTATCCGATTGCAGAACTTCAAGAGTTTCTCGTTTTCCTCCGATTGGATGATGGGAGCAGTCTCCTTAGCTTTCCCCTTCGAGTCGTTTGTCACCCGTTTTTGCTCTTCTGTCATCTCTGTAGGTGCAGTTTCTACCACCTTCACACCCTCCAACCCTTTGATAGCAGCTTGAGCTTGAATGACAATAGCTTCCATTAATTCTCGAGGGCCGGAACTTCCTTCGTAGATGATAGTGCGTTCACGAGGAGGAGGAGTACCATTTGACGGCCTCTTTGTTGGATTTGTCCGAACCGACATGACAACCATTATGGGCATGGCCATCATGCTCGCTAGGGCTTCGTGGTTTGAGATGGTCTATGAAGTAATGGATTAACAGTGCAGCAAGGAGCATAGGAATTGACATATACCTCCAGCCATTCGAATAGTTCGAAGTAAACAGCAGATCGATCTGACATATCCGTAAGGGAATCATTTCGAAGTAGAGAGCTGCAAATATTGTTAAATCGTCGTCGGAGGTGCGCGAGTGCCGTAGGATGGACAAGGTAATCGCTAGTCCGTCCGCCACCTTGGCGATGTAGAGAGGGGAGGTATACGCGAATCTGTGTCATTAAGTCACCAAGTTTCTCGTCTTTGGTCTTTTGTATCATTTGGGCTTCAGCTTGACCAGTGGTCTGTAACGGACAACTCAGCAGCGGAACACCCGACGTACGCGAGATTCGCTCACATCTTCTTTCAATTCACCGGCATATCCTATCCCGACTTTCGATTTCTTTCCTACAATAGGATTTGTAGGATAGATATCGTCGTCATCGTCCCCATCTACAGCCATCGTAGGAGTTATTACCTCCATCTTTCTCCGTTTGTTCCGCCCTTTGCTATCTTGGCTACCGGAAATGAGTTGAACATGCTCGTGGTATAAGTGTTCAAGCATCGCAAGCCCAATGCCTAAAATCACTCCTTGCAGGTTTGAACAATGAAATAGGTTGTCGTCATCTGTATCTGTTGTCCGTTCCTTTGTCTGACTGAAGGGTTCTCCACATGCGAAACAGAATTCTTTGTGGCACTGCTTGCATTGTCGACGAATAACACTGCGCAACTGTTGGATGAACGTCGGGAAAGAGGACTTCTCGCAAAAATGAGAGTTTGGCGTATAATGAGATTCAAAGCCAAGTGCTTACATAGATGGCAAAAAAGTCACTTTTCTTTCTTGTGATAGAGTATCCACAACCATGAGGGCAGAAGCACTCCCCTTCGCTGAGTTGTGAATAGAGGCTGAACAAAAAGCCCTGCTCTCCACCTTCGGGGCAGCCCTTCATCCATTGTCCTTGAGTCATAAGCTGGACGTCCTCATCGATCGCGTCCAAATGAACGGTCTCAGGTTGCTCCTCGACCTCAATAACCTCTTCACGTCTATCCTTAGAGAAGAATATCCCTGCAAGCAAATGAGCGTGCGCCACACAAAGCGAAGTTGATCTGCTATACCGGCATAAGGGTCAATGCCCGTCCTCGATTTCTCGTCGGAAACCTTCACTTCCTCGTCAGAATCGTAATCCACATATTCATCTGTGAGTTTGTCGATAATTGGACGCCACGCGTAACAGTTGAACTCTTCAAGAACATACCATCGTCTGCTTCCTCATCATCTTCAACATTGTCGTTCAGTCCATCACCCTCATCATCGGGGGTCTAAAGACACGTGAGATACGCGTAAATGTGAGTGTTCTGACCTTTGAACTGAATGCCTACCACGAGCCTTCCTGTATTCGTCTGCGCACGTCCCGTCGCGTCCGCAGGAGCGGCAGTCATGTATATATCGCCGTCTCCATCCACGACATCGTCGAAGGCGCCGTCAAAGATCCTCTCTGCTGCCTGCATGACGTCTCTGTATCTTTTGAGAGCAGCCCGTGCCTGCGCTGGAGTTGCTCCCTGCAACGCGGAGTCAGGTTCAGTGGGGATTCCAAAAACGTAGTAGACATTCAGCTAGCCGCACCATTTCGACAAGTTGTTCTATCTCGCCGTCCATATCTGTGTTTGCACGACGAAGAGTTGCAGTTGGGAGCTCACAATGCTGTATAAGTATCCAGTGAAGACAAAGTCATTATGCAGATTTGAGAAGCGCGCAGTGATATATAATATTACATAATAACATAGAACACAAACCAGACATATTTTGTTCTTCTCGCCCTTTATGGTAACTACTGTGTCCATAACAGGCAAGCGCACTCCTTTTGCGGACTTTTCCGCCCTTTCAGCCGATCTGAAATAATCGAATTGCCCATATTGACTACTAGGGAAATTGCTGTAACAGATGGGCGCTGGTTATCGACGTAGCAAGTTTGGAGATTTCGTGCCCATTTGCGTTCTGCGGATGATCATCCTCCGACCTTCCTTTCTCTCAAGCCGTTTGGAATCGGACCAGAGGGTGAAAGCTCGCAGAGCGGACAAGACACTACTGTTACACCGAGTATGCTTTGTCATGTAATAAGCAATGCAGCAAGAACAGAAGAGTATGACAAGATCGGAATATGAGCATAGATGCAGAGATGCAAAGACATTTAATAATCCCTGTCGAAGAAATTTTACCGGTGCGCGTCGGCCCAACTGTTACCATGGTTCCAATCCCACCTATGATCAAGCCACGCTACACATACCATTCAACCATGAGGAAAGACGCAACCATAACGGACAGATACAGACAACTCGTTCAGATGGAGGCAGATTCCCGATCGATATTAGGGCCGACCGAGTAACCTCAGCCTGTCGGGATGCATCCCTCCAGGTCCAGGGGGTATTGATCCGTTGCTTGGGCTTCCTGAAGAGGGCCCCTGGCCACCCGGGGGACCGTTGAAATTGGGCGGAGGGCCACCTCCTGGACCAAAGTTCGGAGGGAACGGTGGTGCACCAGGAGCGCCAACGTTTGATGGAGGGAAAGGCGGCGCTGATGGAAAAGTGCATTTCGCATGTGATCCTGTTCAACAAGGATGTGAAAAGGTACGGATAAACATACCTCCTGGGAAGCCAGAAGGAGGGCCCATGCCTGGCGGCATACCGCCATTCGGAGGGAAAGGTGGTGCACCAGGGGGTATCATACCAGGTGGAAACCCGCCGGCGGCAGGTGGAAACGGTGGCATAGCTGTTACGACTGTCAGGGAGGTGAGACGAAAACAGACGAAAACAACGTACAAAATCCACCAGGAGGACCTCCAAAACCTCCAGGGCCACCGAACGAGGGCGGCCCTCCGAACGGTGGCCCACTGGGTGCAAGATGCTGTGGCCCGAATCCAAACCCACCGGGTGGTGGTCCGCCACTAGACTCATAAGCCGACGTGATTTGGTCAATGATACTTTGCGCTTTGTCGTGTCCGAGAGCTAGAACAGTATCAGTGGCTATCGCACGAATGATGTAAATAATACTTACAAGCATAATAATCCCTGACGTTGGCCAAGTGATTGCGTCCGCTGTTGTGAGCCTTGCGGACTATAGGAGGATAGGCAGTCAAGTGGTAGGTCAGAACGAAAGGTGCGCAGAGCTCACCGGAGGCGGAGTCGTGAGTGAGATACACGTCACAGTAGTCACAGTAATGTTTCTAATGAGATGCCCATGAGTCGTATGAAATCGTAAACAAACGGACCATACATACTGGCATGGTAGCAACTTGTTGATGTCGAGGGCGCCACTTGTGAAAGCAAACTGACGAATACGACGGCGCAGGGTTTGTACCTCGTGGGAACCACGTGCGGAACGGCCCGTCAATTCACCGCTGCGTATGCTGAACTCAAGAAAACTCTACGATCTTAGAGGTTGTCTGGATTTCCCTCTCCATCATTCTCTCTTCGTTAACATAGGCTACGCGCTATTACGAGCATTTTGAACGTGGGCATTATTGTGTTTGTTACTCGTGCTGTGATCGCGGAGTGTCTCTATCATCAATGGACTTATCCGCCTCTGGCATTCAAGAGCCCTTCGATCTCATCCGGCTCTCCCTCAGCGAGCGTGTATTCGTCAAGTTGAGAGGCGATCGGGAGCTCACAGGGGTTCTTCATGTGCGTAACCCTTCCGTAACATGAATCATCGACATCCAAATATATTTCCCACCTGAGTTTAGGCATACGATGGACACATGAACTTGATTCTAAGCGATGTCGAAGAGACAATCATGCTTGTTGATGCGGCAGAGGGCGCACTGCCATCACAAGGCGTCATTAGTGTACGTCGTTTACCTTGCCTCATTGCCAGTATCACACTCCCGCTTCCCCCTAACTGATCTCTTGCTCGCAGATGGCTAAACGGAAGATGCCAATGTTGTTCGTTCGCGGTGACGGTGTCATCCTTGTATGTGACGATTTCTCCTTGTATCGCCACGATGACGGACTGTCCTGAATAATGATTATCCATAGGTATCACCACCCTCTCGAACTTAATCGAGCAAAATGAGCCCATCACGCGGGACCTCATCATTTCATCTGTAGACTCGGGCATGATGCAGGCGACTTACACATCTCCGAAGCTCCCGAGTGAAGTGCCAATATATTTTTCGGCAATATGTGCTATACGGGATCGTTGAGTGCCTAGTTCCTTTGTATTCTCTGCTTCGCAGGAATTTTATAGCTGATTACGAATGTATCGGTCGCTAAGAATACAGCACCGTGAATGGTGGGGCTGCCATCGACTTGTTAGAAAGCCTTTCCGAGCGGGTCATAGTAGCATCACGAGCCTTTAGGCACGCGTCTCACTAACTTCCCGCAACGTTCTCAACCCTACAATCTTGAAGCGAGATGGTTGGAGAGCTGTAAAGCTGTAACCATCACGCTTTAACTTGGGATCGATGCTCATCTACATATATATGAAAACTAGTCTCCGTGGCTGACCTTTACACAGAAGACAGTCGTTCTGTGTATAAGATATGAAAACTAATCTATCAGATACAGTCGCATCGGCTGTGTACGGCTACACTGACGAGTCACAAGAGAACACGTCCACAGCTATGCAGACAACACAGTGAATATACCGGATACACTAATCCAACACTTCTGACCCCGACTGTTTCTCGCGCTATAGATCGATGCCCCTCGTTAGAATCTGTTCCCGCTCCCCGAGCCTGGAAGTGAGTTCAGCGCAGGACTTTCGCTACCAGGGCTCGATCTAGCAGTCCCTTCCACCCCTTCATACGTCTTCCCAAAGAAAAAAGAGGACGCATGCTGCTCAACCGCGCTAAAAGTACTTCGAAGCGTGCGCTTCATGCTCCTCCCCCTCCGGTCGATCTCCCCACGACTCGAACTCGGGCCCGGTGGACCTATATTCCCCTCCATGCTTCTGATCTCATTGCGGTGAAGAACGCCGTTCGTGCCGGGACCACCATTCAACGCGGCATGTACTGATTCCTGTAGTTCCCTTGTCTGTACCATACGTGGTCGGCCCCGCGGGCGTTCTCTGTCTTCCACCCCACCACCAGCGCCATTGACTCCACCAGGATGTACTCCATTCGCCCTAGCGTGCGGACGTGATGGGACAGATCTGGTCATAGGAGGAAACCCTGTTGAGTGCAAAGTGGATGGTCCTGCCTCCTGCGCCGGAAAGGTCCCAGAATCCATCGATTTTTGTCCCTGCCCATTCACAATGGATGCCGACGGAGGAGACACGGCGCGTGCAATCGAAGGCCCAGAGCCACTAGCCCCCCGTCCGTGTCCGAGCTCGGCAAAGACAAGGTCAGGTGTCAGCGCGCCGCCCCGAAGCGCCGTCGACCCGTCGCTATATGTCCGAAAGAAACCGGCTGCACTGCCATCACTCGGGGCGGGAGAGGAGGGTGGAGGCGGCCCAAAAACTGGACGTGAAAGGAAGGGCACCCAACGTGAACGGACAGAAGGTGCAGATGCGGCAGAAGGAGCAGATGGCCCTGGAGTGGACGTGCTTGCACCAGACCGTTGATCCCAAACAAGTGCAGTGGGAAGATCGTTGGTATCGGGAGAGCGCGATGTAGAAGTAGGAGGTTGAGATGTTGTTTGCAATTGGGATGTCGATGCGCCGCTGCCGTTGACTTGAGCAAAGCGGTCCAAGTCGCCGTCTGTTGGCCCTGGGTTAGCATCGGTCGGAGGTTGATCGTCATCGGGATCGTCTGTCTCCATCTCTGCGTCGTCGTACCCATTTGGATAACCGTCATCGTCATCGTTATCGGAGTCCGTCCTCCCCTCTTCTGTGATACTTTTAAAAAGAACCAGCAGATATTCGCGGAGTTTGCCGACACCGTCGCCAGAAAATACGCAGAATGCTTGCTGTTGCGTCGTGTTGAAGTCCTGTCAACAAACAACATGAATATTAAGTTGGGATAAAATGATAAGCAGGCATACCGGTGGAGGCGGTCGGCAAAACTTCTGTAGCTCGGGTCTTCGAAATGATGTGACACCAGTCAAACTCAGATGATTGAGTTTATGCAGTTTCTGGAGGAGGAAATGAATGGCCATAACTGTGATCTGATCACAGTATGAAAGGTGGACACGCTCGAGCGTGGCATGCCGATCACCGAGCGCATATATGGCCTCATCCGTTATATTGCTGACGCGTACAAGCCCAATCCGCCGGAGTTTTTGCAGGCTGCATAACTCGAATACAGACATATCCGTAAGACGGAAGCAATCTGAAGTCAAGGCGCATTTAGTGGACTGAGAATAACGCAGGAGAAGTAACGCACTCGCAAGATCAATATACCTCAAGCGTGCGCATGAACGAGCAAGCATTGTTACTGAGCGGTCGGTTATCTCGGTCGCGTGCCCCAGGTGCAGATAGTGCAAATGCTTCCCAAGTCGGCATATGCTCTCAACAGCGTGATCTGTGAGATTACTGCACTTAGCGAGAACCAGGTTTCGAATTTTAGGTGCGCAGGCTACGATGCCATCTATGGCATCATCTGTGATGTGTGAGCAATTCGTGAGGTCAAGCATCCGTAGATGTTCAAAAGGGCGGTTGAGTCGCAAGGATGGAAGTTCCTGGGAAAGCTTGACGGTCAAGGATTGGGGGAATGGGTTGTTTTGTGGTTGCGTTGAAGGAGAGGGGTCGTACGCTAGAGGGGGCGCAGGGAAGGCGGAGTCAGTGAGCTCAACGCAATGCGACAGGCGCATTTCTCGCATATAGTGCGAGTGCATCCAAAGGTCGCGTACAGCGACATCGGTGATATGTCTACATCCGTTCAAGTCAATTTCAAGAAGCAGTGGGCTCTTGATGGAGAGAGCTGAGACAGGCTCATCGGAGAGTTGATATAAGTTGCTCATTTTGACACGGCGTAAAAGATGGCAGTTATCGGCAAGAGCAAGGATCCCAACAGACGTGACGTTCTTGCAGCCGAACAGGTTGATGCCTTGGAGTTTGCGGCAGTTCGCTGCAAGAGCGAGCATCGTTCTGTCCGTGATTTCCGAGACTCCGGAAAGATCGATGGCAACGAGACTTTTGAAACAGGGCAATACGCGTGCGAGCGCAGTATCGGTGAGGGAGCTGCAGTTGAGGAGGGTGATACGTTCGAGACGCGTGCACTGAGCAAGGCGGCCAAAGACCAGATCGGTGAGGTCTGGACCAACGGAGAGGAAGTTGAGTCGACGTATAAATTGGGCGTATGTGAAGGTTTGGTCGTTGCGGGCGAGGACGCGCATGATCTTGATTACAGTGGTATAATCGGGGATGGAAGGCTTGTGCCATAAAAGCTCGACGGAGCATTCGCACCACGCGCGGGAGACAAGAAGAGAGCTGTGCAGATCCCTAGGTGAGTGAAGATGCTTGAGGATGTGTATGAGGATTTCGGGAGGAAGATGGGAAGCGGGAGAGCGGGCGTGCGTATGTGGTTGAGAGGGGAGGAGGTGGAGGCGCGAGTGCCATTGCGCGGGAGAGGCGACGACGGGGTCGGGGGAGGCGAAGAAGGTTGAGCGGTTTGCGTCGTCGTCGTCGGCATCGACGTCGGATAGAGAGGTTGTCGACTGGGACCTGTTTCTGTACAACATGATGGGCAGGTCCGGGTGATCTAGCGCTGCGTACGACTCGAATCGCACTCAGAACAGCAACAGGCCCGTGACCGTGCGAACAGATGCCCTCTCCTGTCCGCATGCTTCTCCGCTCTTCTTTCGCATTCACTTCATGATTCCAGACAGACTTCGCAACTTCCTCTACCCACCCACCACCTCGCCCTCTCAATCTGCTCGGCATCCTGTGGCTGCTGCTGAACCCCTAATCGCGTCTGTTTGCCTGCACCTTGCCGATTATTCCGCCTCCCTCATGCGCATGCTTCACTTGCAGCGATCCCCCCTCTCCTCCTTCAGCCTTTGAGAAGCTTCTTGCCTCCGAAGACCTTCCTCCCCCTGGTCCTGACCACTTTCATGCACGACGTGCATTATGGTTGACCCCGCTTTCCGTACCTCGTCCGCCGTCGCCACCTTCGGCTTCCGAAGCTCATACTCGGCTGGAGGAGTTGCTAAATAAACCTGGTGCCCTCGAGAACAATGACGTCTGGCAAGCAGGCCTCGGAAAAGTCTGGAAGAGTCTCGTCAGCGGCGGGCGCCTTAAACAACTTCTTCCGCTCAAGCTAGTCGTGCGCATTATCTATCTAATCCCCATGCGCGCATGCTTGCTCACTCTCTGTCAGATCAAGATCCTATATGCTGGGTGGCTTCGCGACGGCACATGGCCAGAAAACGCAGCTGCGGTGGAAAATGACGACTTCTTCAGCCTTGCACACGTCTACCCGCATCCCCACTCTCCTGCACCCGGTTACGGCGATGCAGGCAGACTCTCATCAGGCGCACCGTCTGACAGTACCTCAGCAGCCGTACGCAATGGGCCGACCATTCAACGTTAGAGAAAGACACTCAGGCTGATGGGCACGTTCTTGTGGGGTTAGTATGATGCATGTATGATAATTGTTTATCTGTAAGACTGTATCGTCATCTTCAATAGAAATTCGCTATCTGGCTCCTCTAGATGGACAAGCTTTTTGTGCGCATGCAATCATCATGCTAAATGATCCCCGTGCAGATCACTCTTCGACCAACTGCGTAACATTGCATACTCTCGGGTAAGCGCATGGTCCATGGAGCTGATGAAGGACCAACAGAAACCAGCACACCTATGAAACTGATGATCGAAATACGACAGCATAAGTGTATATTACAATGTATACCATAAGCGATGCGACACGAAAACATTGGATAGTGGATAACGAGTACAGTCAGGTAGGGAATGACAGCATATGAGAAACAACTTCGATTTAAGTACCAAATCCATGGCCTCTCCTGATACAACTTTGCAGCAATACATCCTATAACATCCGGCCAGTCTAACAGCGATTAATTGCCCGCGCGGGTTGAATAACGAGTGTTCCGCACATCGATAGTGAGGAGAGTCCCGTCGTCGTTGAATTTGGCACGGAGAGATGATACATCGATCGCTCGCGGGAGTGCTATGTGCCACTCGTAATGGCCTGTCCATGAAGTGAGTCAGGAATAAAGTTTTCAATGACAAGGAAAACAACTGACAATCTTCTTCGAGATGCCATGCATCTGCGACAATGTCCATCCGGTCACCTTTCTTCAGCGATATTGTGATCATCTCCGGAGCAAATGGTCTGCCGCCAGGGCAGGGAAAGGGGATATCGACGGAGTGGGTGTTCCCGTTGAAACGGAAACGAGGCTGTGGCACAGCCGAGGGCGGCGGCGTGCGTCGGGACGCCGTTTTGGGTGGCTCAACGGTTCCTTCGGGCTTCAGCGCTGGTTCCGAACTGTGCAGGGAAGGCGAGGCAAGTGATGACCTGGGAGATGGAGGAGTTGATTGCGAAGAGGGCGACAAAAGAGGATGCCAAGTAGACGAGGGGCTCTCAGAGCTCGTTGTCCAAGGTAAGGAAGACGTGAGTGATGGCATAGAGGTAAACCGCATGGCTTTAAGCGTAGGTCGTGAAGATGTCATGGGTCTAGTATGAACAGGATGCTCGGAGGTGAAAGGAGAGACTGAATAACGTGGCTCTTTGGTTTGAACCGGTGATGCGAGTGTGTACCTCCTGGAAAGCGGGAAAGGCAGCCTCGCTGAAGGAGAGTGAGGGGTGCTCGATATTTTAGGCATCGAGATGGCCATAGTCTTTTGTGAACAATGGGCTCGCGTGCAGCCAGGAGATGGTGGACAAGAGAAGGTGGCTTGAGGAAAACTGTTCGAAGTGGAGTAAAACGTGGAGCAGGGCTGATTTTGCCACACTCCGAAGGGGGCATCGAACGGTGGATGACTGGATCGTTCGGTGGTGTTCGTCCATGATTTCATTGTCCACAGCTGCTGTTCGCCGCAATATTATTGGTAACGTACGAGGAAAGGAGCCTGAACTTTCCGGAACTTTCTGGCTTGAAAATGTTGTACCAGATCTGCATTTGCAAATCATGCTCCTAGCTGGGGAGTTCATGTGGCCTTGTCAAGGCAGTGGCAGATATTTTCTTTTTTCGCAAGCCTACCCTCGTATGCTTCCCATCGCATCCAACCTGTGCAGAAAGACAGTCGGTGTAGGTCTCTTGGTATCGAAAAATACCACTACCTACGTTGCCTCGTTTCGTGATCTCACCGCGGCTTGCGTTGGCTTGCATTGCAGACCAATACCCGGTACTCAACCTGGCCGAAATGACCGGCTCCTCGATCGCTTGGATGTCCAAGATACCAAGATCGACTTGCATGACATAGCACTGACATAGCCCAATTGTCACCGAGCATCCACTTGTCCCCGGACCTCACACGAGATCTCACGAATTCTCACTCGATTGTGCGTATATAAGGACCCCCGCATTCCTCCTGATTCTCAATCCTCTTTCTATTACCATCACAATCATGCCTCAATCTCGTATACTGTTCGTCTACACGTCCGCCGACAAAACTCTCCGGGGCCATCAGACGGTAGGGCGCACGCATCTTGTCCTACTCGCAAGCTTCTAAATCATCAAAAAGGGGTGGTATCTTCCCGAGGCGGCGCACCCATACCATGTTCTCGCCCCTCACTTTCAGATTGACTTCGCCTCACCTGCAGGCCCCAACCCTCCCATTGATCAGGGGAGCATCGAAGTACGCGTCTTCCTCCTCACTGCTGTCAAAAATCAATATACTAATTCGCTATAGATGTTCAAAGATGAGCAAAGCGTAAAATTCCTCGAAGACCCCGTCGTCAAGGCCCTCTTAGCAAATGCAAAGCCTTTGAAGGATGTCAATGTTGACGAATACGCTGCCATCTTCTATGTCGGTGGACACGGCCCTGTACTTGATCTTGCGACGGATCCCTCGAACATCGAACTAGCGAATAAGGTGAACTAAACCTAGAGATTGAAGAGATAACTTTTACCTTGTGTCCACTGACCTCGATCGCTGAACAGTTTTATCGGTCGGGCAAGATTGTGTCTGCTGTCTGTCACGGACCTGCGTGAGTGCTGATAAGCCTTCTTGTTTTCCCGCTCCTAATGATCTCGTTCAGTGCCCTGGTGGGCGTGACGGGCGCTGACGGTAAATCAATCTTTGACGGCAAGGCCGCCACTTGCCTCACCAATGTCGAGGAAGAACAAGTCGACAAAGTGAAGGTAAGCCCCTTCATCGGGCACTTTTTTGATGGCATAGATTCTGATCGGGGTCTCCGCGTCCAGGATATTCCATTCCTGGTTGAAGACCGCATTGTCTCACTCGGGGGAAAGTTCGAAAAGGCGGAACCTTGGGGCGTAAGTCACCGACTTTGATGCAGTTACATACGAAGATCTGACTCTACCGATTAATAGGTCAAAGTCGTCCAATCAGGCACGCTCCTTACAGGCCAGAATCCCGCTTCGGCTGGACCTCTTGGCGAAGCAATCCTCAAAGCTTTGAAGGCGTGAAAGAATAATCGTGTAGGGATTGAATTACAGTACGACTAGTCGGAAATTTTGAAGCAGCACCATGGATGTATTGTTCTATGCCGTTACCATGAAAATATCCAGATATTGCCATTTTGTGCCACAAAGTCGAGATTTTTCAGGAGTGCTAACAAAATGAGATGACAGCCATGAGATACAGAACGAGACGCAGCAAAGTTTTCACCGTCAAACATGCACTGATCACGTCAAACATACGCCACCGACATGACCCATCCCTTCTTCAACGTGAAACCATCTAAAGCCTCTTTGGCCACAGTTGCCAACTCCGGGGCATCGTACAACACTTGAGCCATTTTGGCCTTCTGGCCTGCTGCGTTAGGCGTTGGGGATGGTACGACATGAGTCGACTGGAATCCTTGATATCTGTGGACGCGGGGGGATGAACGCCGAAGGCCCATGGTGCGAAACACTTGGCACGCACTGTTGGAACAAGACCGAAAGGACACTGTCCGTAACTTCATTCGGCAGGTTAGTGCAAAGTAGACGTGCCGAAGGCCGCTCCGCGACTTGGGGAACTATTGCTGGATAGATGGGAGAATTGTGTGAACCATACTCATAGGCATTGAACGCGGTAAGATACATGACATACTATTAGCGGCAGCCGCCTTCGGTCCTGCCTCTTCATCATCATCTATCTCCATCTCTTCACCCTCATCGGACTCAGCGTCGTCAGCCGGTTTCCGTTTCTGGGCCCGTCCCTCTTCGTCCGCCATTTCGTCTTCACGACCGCGCTTCTGCAGTGTGGACGCGCCACTTGTCTTTGTTTGTTTATCAACGAGTGCACTGCTTTGTGCAGCCGTAGGCGGTACGAAGGTAGGATCTTCCCTCCTCAGGGTAGCGTGTGATTTAGTTTTCGCATATTGCACGCGCTGCACAGATGAAGATCAAAACGAGCGTTTGTTGATGTGCTGAGGACCGTAGCAAGCAGAGAGTACGCACAAGGGGCTTGTCATAGAACAGCATACCATCGCATGCGCGCAAAGCAGAGGTTGCAGCTGCTAAATCGGTAAACACAAGGAATGCCTGTCCTCTCATTTTGGGTGTTTTAGACGCGACGACATCGATCACCTTGCCGTATGTTGTGAAAAGAGCGTAGAGTTGTCCACGCATCTCTTCTTTGTTGATTTGATCATTGAGATTATTGATATAGATGGATGTGTTCGGCTGGGTTACGGTGGAGGACGAAGCCATGGTTCACTACGGTCGTCGCTTCGAGTTTGGTCCTTTGCCCTGAGCTGCACGTTCGCGAAAGCGTGACTTGTACCGTGACAGAGGTTCGTTTACAGACAGTTCCCACGGATGTATACACGTTTCAAATGAGGAGCTACAAAATATAAACAGGCCGCAGCTACGCCTACGACTTGCCATTTTCGTTGCTTCATTCGCCCACACGCTCGGACGCGTCTTGCATCCCGAAGGGAAGCGTTTGGCCGGGCACTCTCAAAAGCAGGCTTATTTCACATCCAGCACTGCACAGGTGAGGCTACTCTGTTTCTCCAACAGCTGGCAGGCCCTGATTCGTTTTGGCCGTCTCTTTTCACCAATTTCTTACAATAAATAGCCAGACCCAGTCGCTGCACATTCATCGCCCCCTCCTGGGTAGTTCATGATCTGGTAGACGTGTCAATACTCCGTCCAAACACATCATTCACTGCTACGAATGGACTACCTCTTCGATATCCAGAGGCTCCCCTCGTTCCTCGTCCCATTCGTTTCTCTCTCATACCCTGTTGAGCGCCCGTCGCGCACTGACTCCTTCCACGATGCTGTATACTATGATATCGGATACCTCGATACTTGCTTCATCGTCACACTCATCGCTGTGATGGCCATTCTTCGCGACGCAGCACGGTTATTTGTCCTTGAACCATTTGCTAGGTGGAAACTCACCCGGGACTGGCGACTTCGACAAGGATGCATGGTCCCTATCACGAATGGCAAGCCCAACGGCAATGGCGCGTCGAACAGGACAGGATCCCCGACTATAAAGAGCGCAGAGCGCTTGCCGGAGGACTCGGCAGAAGCGAAGCATATTCACCGTAGCGTGCTGCGGTTTGCGGAACAAGGCTGGCAAACATTATACTACACCATGCAATGGAGCTACGGCGTGGTACGTACGTTGTCTGTGCTGTTTGACGCGTTTTTTCCAACATCTCTGCAGTATATTTATCGAAACGTGCCTAATATGCTGGCCGACCCTTGGTCCAACTATCCCCATATACCCCTCCCCAGCGTGGTCAAGGGCTATTACCTCATGCAAATAGCGTTCTACGTCCACGCCGTGCTGATCATCAACGCAGAGGCGCGACGAAAAGACCACTGGCAGATGATGACCCACCACGTCATAACTATTGCGCTTGTTATCATAAGCTATTCCTACAACTTCACTCGCGTTGGGTGTTTGATCATGGTCATCATGGATTGGTGCGACATCACCTTGACAGTATGTTCCTAATCCTGTGCGCGTTCATTGGATGGAAATTGATTGTCGTATGCCATAGTTCGCTAAAACGCTTCGCTATCTCGCTTTTCAGACGGCTTGCGACCTGGCGTTTATCTTCTTCCTCATCTCCTGGTTCATCACGCGCCACGTTCTATTCATCAAAGTCATTCTATCAACTTACTGGGACTTGGCCCGCATCGTTCCATTCGAGTGGGTTCCCGAACGCGGACATTACTTCTCCCCTGAAGTTCACATGACCTTCGTCGTGTTACTGACTTGCCTCCAGGTCAGAGGTTGTTCCTTTTGGAACGTTTTCGCACTGCTTACTCGTTACTATGCAGGTTCTACAATGTATCTGGTCGTATATGATATTCCGTGTAGCGTGGCGAGTGGTAATGGGCTACGGAGCAGACGATACACGTAGCGACGAAGATGCGTAAGTTCCCATGCTCTCTGACTTATGATCATGCCCTAACGAGTGCCTTGGGCTTCGCAGCGAGGAAGTCAAGAAGGACCGATAGAATGCTATCCGATTTCTTGTAATGAACTTACGAGAATACCCGCGCTATATTTCTTACACCTCGTAATTCACGCTCTGCCAAAAGACCCGGAGAACGCATTGTGTACACAATTTGCTGGTTGATTCAGGGCATGTGAGACAGGCTCCCTGAATATAATTGGAGGTCGTCAGGATATGGGAGCTTGCTTCTGAAGTCCTCAAAAATATAGCTAGATGGTGAAAAACCGGCAGACGGGCTAAACTTTCAACCATGCAACACACTGGAAGAGAGAGATACCGAATGACTGCAGTAGTCTGTCATTGTCAATGCTCCTTCTCTACTGCTTAGATCCTGGGAGGCCACGAAGTCCAGCCTTCTGAGTGAGAACATATATTCATGTGGCACAGTGACATCTGTGGCAGGCTGGCAGCTGACTGACCCAGTAGCCTCGGACCGTCCACCTGTACAAGAACTGAAATTTACCTGCTAACCTTCCAGCGAAACTATAGGCAGACGGATCCTGCCTCGTGAGACGTGATTCGGACCACGGCCCGGCGAACCGAACGCCCATTTAAATACAGCAGAACTTCACTCTCTTCCTTTATCTCGATGTCATCAAGTTCACACTACAGACCGACCAACTGAAGCTACCTTTCCTTTTGCATTGAAACAATGACATCCTTACGCTATGGAATGTCTGCCTTCCGACAGCTTTCAAAGACGCGCACTACCCCACACATCTCCCCACAAATGCGGGGTATGACACAAGGTAGAACCACCGCAGAATCACACCGTCTGGGCCGGGAAAGAGGCCTTGTTCTGTGTGCTAGCATTGCTGTTATTACTTTGGTGAGCTCTTCTGTTTATATTATTTTCTCGATAGTATGCGTATCTGTACGGGTACTAGTAGTCCATGTAATGGCAGACAAGGCAATAGATCATTGACAAGGCTTCTTAATTGCAGGCCGCTCACACGTTAACGATACCTTTGCAATTGGATTCGAATTCTTCATCTGTGCATGCTACATCACAATCTACAGTTCCCGACGCACCTCAGAAAGATGGAAATCTTGTCTCTTACTCCGAATTGCAAAAACACACAGACAGCAGCCGTCCCTGGGTACTCATTGACGGAAAAGTTTACGATGTGTCTCATATCCTCGATACCCACCCTGGCGGCCGAAGTCCATTGATCAAGAACGCAGGCAGAGATGCAACGTGAGCTTCCGGTTCCCAACTACAGCCTATGCATGTTCTGCAAGAACGTCTGATATATCATCCCTTAGAAAGTCTTTTGCACCCATTCATCCACCGGGTACATTAGACAGCTTGCCTCCGGAGGCATACATCGGTTCAATTGATCCCGCCACTGTCCCAAGAAGCTCTCAAGAGCCGACTGAAGAAGAAAAGCGAATAGAAAAGGCCAGAGCGGCACTTCCGTCACCTAGCGCTGTGTTGAATCTTCGAGAAATAGAGGTGTGGTCGCTTAATGCGATGTGCTCCTCTAGCTCACGGACGAACCAATTTTCAGGGACTAGCCGAAACGGTATTGAGTGCTACTGCCTGGGGGTATTATCGCTCTGCGGGGGATGATGAGAAAAGTCAGTTCCCATTTTTTTATCTTTCTGCCATTTGTCCCACGTCGAAATGCAGGACTTAATTGCTTCTCTAGCCTTCGACGAGAATCGCGAAGCTTTCTCGCGTTTCTGGTTTCGTCCCCGGGTGCAAGTCATTTGGTTTACATATTGAGCTAAAGCCAGATGCTCACGTTTGTATATTGTTTTTTACTTTAGGTTGAATAAGATCTCGAGGGTATCTACGGCTACAAGCATGGCAGGCCTGTCGACCACATTACCCATTTTTATTGCACCGGCTGCACTTGCTCGCTTGGGGCATCCAGACGGAGAAATGAACCTTGTGCGCGCAGCAGGGAAGGCCGGAATCCTCCAAGGCGTAAGCTGAGCCTTGCACTTCAGCGCGCACGACATGCTAAACTCCTGGCAATCGATGCAGATATCGAGTAATGCGAGCTGCTCTATCGACGAAATCCTGACGGCGAAGGCCCCTGAACAAAAACTCATCTTTCAGCTATACGTTAATAAAGATCGCGCAGCGTCTGAAGCACTCGTGAAGCGCCTTGCGAAAGAAGGATTCGCTGCACTCATGTTCACAGTCGATGCTGCTGTGCCGGGGAAAAGGGAACTCGATCAAAGGTCGAAGGGCGAATTCGCGGGCCCATCGCATGGTAAGTCAGCTACTGGGAGTGGTGCAGGGGTCGCGCACGTAGGTCTAGATCTTGATTCAGCGAATACTAGCTAATGCGCACAACAGGCCATAGGAGGATACCAAGATCCGGATATATGCTGTGTGTAGTTCATATCTTCAATGTCGGGTATAAAACCATTGATCGTATGCTGCAGGGAAGGACATTTCGTGGATACGAACTTTGACTGATATACCGCTGATTATCAAAGGGATTCAATGCGTGGAGGTGTGGATGATTCGTTATCTTCGATGCACTAAAAACTGAATGCTCCTACCTTTTGTAGGATGTTGAGATAGCGTTTGACAAATACAATGTTCAAGGGGTCATTCTATCCAATCATGGCGGTCGTGAGCTGGATTTGTGCGTCGAAACTTTTCACAATATCAGCGTGATTCTGTATGCTCATGAATATTTCGATTGATGAAAGCTCACCGGCCCCAATGGAGGTGCTCTACGAGCTTCGACAACGTCGTCCGGATCTGCTGAAGAAGCATGAAGTTTACATCGATGGGGGCGTGACGCGTGGAACAGATGTACTCAAGGCGCTCTGCCTCGGCGCGCGTGGTGTCGGTCTGGGAAGAGCATTCTTGTACGCGAACAGCGTGTGGGGAGAAGAAGGGTGTTCGCGGGTTATCCAGAGTATGTGGCTCGTGTTTACCATGTTATCAGATCACTAACACGGATGCGTCGTCGGGTAGTTTTACGAGAAGAGATAGTGACTGGAATGCAGCTTTTGGGAGTCACCAGCATCGAGCAGCTTACGCCAGATTTGGTGAGATATGTGGACCGGTTGAAGCCGATGGCACGTTCACGACTGTGAGACGCATGTGCTCCGGATCTATGTAGTTTGCATGTCATAATGAGACTATGCCGTGGGTGCTCATCGATTCCGACCAGCAATTGAAGGCAAGACGAGAGAGATGGCACGTTTGATGGAGAGGATGTGTGATCGTCCGATAGAAATGGCAATAATGGGGATATCAATTCCGTACACTGGGGCGACCGCGTGAGCGCAGCTCTGCGTATTCCTCTTGCCTCTGTCCACGACAATCGCCAAACCGTTTGCTCCTCCTCGCCGTGCACACCGTCGTCGACGGCGAGGCGTATCATCCTGCGCCGCTGTGCTCAGCGATGAACTCGCTCACTTACCTCTCTCGCCAGTTCGACGTTCTCGCATCTCCTCGGACAGCTCCGTCCACTCCAACTTCCGAGTTCCCTCCATCCCTCCCGCGCCGGTCAAGTTCTACAGTCGATACATCGGCTCGAAACCGCCCTCCAACAACATGGTCTATAAAGTTGTTGGTTGCACCACCTCCCCAGCCTCGCCGCACAATTTCTTCCTCAGCGCGTATCCCGACCCGCCGGCAGTCGTCACGATCGATTCGAGCGAAACACCCCCAACAACCGCAAGGCGTCCTTCGTCGCCTTTTCTTTGTGCGGCTGTTTGTTTTGCTATGGCACGCCGTATGCGATACAGCGGCCGCTCTGCAGATACGCATCCGCGAGTGGCATGGGCCTGGAGGTGCTGTCGGTGTTGTGGACACGCTCGCAGTCGACGAAGGCGAGAAGGAGAGCGATGGTGAGGACAGGAGTGAAGAGGATGCACTGGTGATTCAACCAGTACATTCTAATCCGTCGTTGCGATCTGCATCTCCCCCGTCTCTAGCATCCTCCTCCTCCTCCTCCCGCAATTCCCTTCACTCCTCAGTTCATCGTTCCCACACGGACCCTTCGCACCCCTCAAGCTCATTACGGTCTCAGTCGCAACTACATTCTCAAGCGCTTCTCCCTCAACCCTTCATACCATCACTTCTCCTTACCCCCTCCCCATCCAGAACCCCTACACCCACATTGATCCCGCCCACAGGTCTCCCCGTAACCCCTCGCAAGTCGCCTTTTCACCTCCCCAAGACACTTGTCCTCGATCTAGATGAAACACTCATTCATTCCACCTCGCGTCCACTGCATGGCACGGGTGCGGGGGGCTCTGGTCTATTAAGCCTCGGCGGGTTTGGGTTTGGGAGGAATAAGAGCGCGGGGCACATGGTTGAGGTCGTCCTGGGTGGGCGTAGCACGCTGTATCATGTATACAAGCGTCCATTTGTTGATTTCTTCTTACGCAAGGTGAGTGGGTTTGAACGAAGGGCGACGGGTGAGTGCTGTGGGAGCCGATCAGACTGACACTCTTATTACTGCTTCGGCGTATGGTGCAGGTGTCAGCGTGGTACACGCTGGTAATATTTACCGCATCCATGCAAGAATACGCAGACCCAGTAATTGATTGGCTAGACGCAGGAACGGGCATTCTCGAACGACGTCTCTTCCGTGAGGTTAGCACGCTTTCTTTCATCTATATCACGCCGTATGCGCCTGCATCATATAATCGTGGCTGAATGGTCTGGTGGTACGCGTCGGTAGTCGTGCACTCAACTTCCGAATGGCGCATACACCAAGGATTTGTCCATCGTTGAGCAAGATCTGGCCCGCGTGTGCCTCATTGACAATTCGCCCATAAGTTACACCGTCAACGAGAGTGCGTCCGCTCTCTTTTCCTGTTAATATCCTATTCACCTGCTTGGCTTGCTGACTACTGCTGTTAGTGAATGGCATCCCCATCGAGGGCTGGACGCACGACCCGCACGACGAAGCCCTCCTCGATCTGCTCCCAATGCTCGACTCGCTCCGTTTCACGAGTGACGTCCGACGCGTGCTCGGTATCCGCGGATACTCGTAACACCCCCTCCGATTCCCTCAGATTGGACCCACGTTCCTCATTTTCTTGGGCGTTCATCTCTATTTTCACGATGGGCCGTATATAGCTACGTATCGCATCGTCCTCGCATTTCGTTCCGGCTTTTGATCTCCATAGCGCAATCACCATCTATTCCACCACCCGCAATCGACTTTAACTAATAACTTACATTCACTGTCCATCTATCACCGCAGCCTCGTATGTCCAGTCAACTTGGAACATTGTCCTCCTTGCATGCACAATCCCTTCACGGTCGACTTGCTCGTTCGATCAAGCCCTGTTTTGTCCGTCCCATCTTGCTCTCTTTCGCTGCCTATATGTACCATTATGCCACCTCTATCCCTGTCGCGGCTATTTGACGTACGCGTCACAAGCATCAAGTTTCTCAGCAACAATTCGATAAACCTTTTTTCGATTGACAGGTTCTGACTTTCTAATTGACGACGTGCTCACACGTAGCTGAAATTATTTCTAACATGTGTCCTGTTAAGACAATGAGAGCAGGGAGCCAGAAGGTGAAGTACTGATGCTATCGAACCTGGAGAACAATCGAACCTGGAGAACGATCAAACGGAATATGAGGAATAGGTCTGCGAGAGCACCGGTGCATGAAAGATGCAAGGAAACTCATGATCATAGTTTCGCAGTGAGGATGATAAAATAGTAAGCTCAGATTACAGAGAGAAGAAAAGCCGAGGACTAGACGAGATAACAGCTACGGACACAGAGAGAAAAAGGTAGAAAAGGACTACATCGCCAGAGCTTCCTGGAGCTCTCTAAGCTCTGCCTCCTCGTCTTGCTCTCTTGTCCGACTGTGCGCTATTAGGAAACGGTCACAACGAGATTTAAGTAGAGTGATCGCGATTTAGACGTACCCTCTGTCACCCGGCTGGGCCCCACAGGAGTATGCACAGGGACATGGTCTGGGAGGTTTAACCGCGCATCTAAATCTTCTTGTTCCAGTTGAGCCAACTCCTCTTGCAGCTCGGACTGTTCGCAAGTGAGCACGGCAATCACAGAACAGGCAGAGTACGGGTGACTCACCTCGTCCAACTCCAAGCCTGAGTACAACGGATTCGATATTGCATCGGAGATCTCATTTGCCACCTCACGTTGCGCGTTGATCTCGTTCATCGTATCCTCCACTCTCTCGGGGGTCCTGAATAGCCTCACATAGTCAGCGAATCCACCCGTGATCTACAAGACCATGGGGAAAGACGTAGGGCTACGCACATGCCGTTGTGTATGACCTTGAGCGCATCGGATCCCTTCTTCATCGCCGCCATAGTCTCTGCGTTCAGGTTCGCAGACTCGAGTGTGTTGACTTGCAGCTCGAGCTGCAGGCGTGTTCCCGAGAGCTTGTTGAGCTCCGTTTCATGCATCTTCTTTCGTCGGAGTGCCGCCGTCGCAACTTTAGCAGCACATAGAAGGTTAGGACACGAGCTCACACCCTTGATACATTTCATAGACATGGGCATACAAGCATCCCATGGGCATAGACACGGAGGCCAGGCTGTGGCAAGCACTCGACAAGTACATGGATCAACTCACCGTTCTTATTCGACACTGCGTTCGTCCTGGCTGTATTGACCTCATCCCTGATGAGCTTCTGAAGGTGCTCCTCCTTCTTCTCGATCATTTGCAGCTGCTGCCGCAGGGTCACAATAGCATCTCGCGCGGACTGCTTGGGATCGCGCCGTCCAACAAAATAGCTCATGAATGAAGCCATCATGCCTTGATGTTGCACTGCGTATTAGAAGGAGACCTAGTCGAGAGCGGTGAAAGGTGTGTACACTGCGAGGAACGATGCTGGATGAGCCCTTCAAGCCATGAACGCGGCCGCAGTCGTAAGTAGCGTCTCACAGATTTCCCGATATGGTGGTTCAGTTTCACGGTCCCGTGCTGGAAAGTTCAGGGAACGTCGAGGTGAATGCGATCTATGGACTCGGCCGCTCGCACGAGATACGACAGGATCAATGCGAAGGCATTGATTCCTGTGGAACTATGAGGTGTGGCAAATGCATGGATTAACAGGACAAGCGAACGGTTCAATGTAGATACAGGTGAATGACAAATGAGAGTGCGATAAGGAGGGAGAAGCCCGCAGGGGTTCCGACACCTAACTAAAGAGGAAGGCAGGCAAGCAGCGATAGGGGGGTAGGGCTCAGGATCAGAAGGGACATTATGGAGGGAGGGTCTGAGCCAAAGCAAGCTGATCGCTGTACTGCAAGCAAACCTGATCGGTTAGATATCCAGTTGAGAGTGGGGAGAAGAAGAGATATATCTGTGGGAGCTAATGAAGCATCACATGAGAAGAGGGGAAATGAATAAGGTATAAAGAGCCTGAAAGGGAACATTGATGGCAGTATAATGATTAGGGTAAAGGGCATCAGCCTCGACGCTGCCACTCTCTCAGGTCTGTCTCCTTGCACTGTGCTGTGCGATGGCCAACAATCCGTCGAAGGTCGGTGCAATGCTCCCATGGGTCATCAACAGCTGGAAGCTGACCTGGAACAAGGGGAGCGGATGTGTCAAGGAGCCAGGTGCGGCAGAGGTGGTGGAAGAGGGAGAAGGGGAAAGGGACAGAAGCCCATATGGAAGGAATGGATAAAAGAATGTCAGGTCCAGTGTAGGTAGAGATCCAGAATTCAATCCAGTGCTGTTCGACTGCCCTAACACCACGAACCTCACCATAGAGGTACTGGGAGTGCCGAGGGTAAATTACAGCAATGCGGGAGCCTATGCGAATGAGTTCAGCAGGACGACAGGTGACATGCCAGGAGGAGAGGTAATTGGGCGATTGTGCAATAGCATGGGGGTATGCATGGATGGGTATGAATGTGACGACTGGTAGAAGATGGCCTGCTAGGGAAGAAGAGGAAGAGCTCTGTGTGGAAGACGAAGGCAAAACCTCATGTGGGGATGGTGAAGTCATTTATGCTGGTATGAAGCTGAGGAGAAGGTGACGAGCAGAGGAGGGCTTTTATGCATGGGTGAAAGATGAGGGAGTCAGGACATATGTGTCATATGGACGGAGATAGCAGGCCAAAGGGATTAAGCGGCGCAGTCTATAGGCAAATATGTGGAACCATAGAAGGGCATCATATGATGGCATAGTTACAAGGAGTGTGCCTTGAGCATAAGGGTTAAGGGAGGGTGGGCAAAGGAAAGAGTTGTGTTAGAGAATGTGCCGCAGAGGCAGCAGACAAGATGACAGAAGGAAAGGAATGCCTAAGTGAGGATACTGCGAGCTCAAGTCGTCCGTAGACCTCATTCTAGGGTCAGGTCATGCTTTCCTTCTCTTAGAAACCAATCTATGGACTCGGCCGCTCGCACGAGATACGACAGGATCAATGCGAAGGCATTGATTCCTGTGGAACTATGAGGTGTGGCAAATGCATGGATTAACAGGACAAGCGAACGGTTCAATGTAGATACAGGTGAATGACAAATGAGAGTGCGATAAGGAGGGAGAAGCCCGCAGGGGTTCCGACACCTAACTAAAGAGGAAGGCAGGCAAGCAGCGATACCCGGCTATGTAGGAGAGCAACGACGCATTTAGGGCTTGGCTGAATTCCCGAAGATTAGGAGTGGCGAGCTTACCTCAGGAGGAAGAATCTGATGGCATCGTATATCGTACGAAGTCACGATGCACAGAGGGGTGGGCCTCAATATGAAGGGTCATAACTTCTGCATGATGGCGGAGATAGAGCTGGAAGGCATCACTCGCCCACCGCCCTTTTACGCGGACCGCGTCGAAGGGAATACCTCGAAGCAGATACTCGAGAGTCCCACCAATGCGGAAACCATGACCCTGGAGGGGAGGCCGGCCGGCGCGTGCAGCGGCAGCCCCTATGCACCTGAGAAATGCGACGTGGGTGAGGGCCCGACGGCTGTTCTTGACAGTGTGCATAAATAGGTGTTCGTCGTCTGCTGGCGCATTGAGGGAGAGGTGGTGACGAAGCGCCACGTCCGGGTCTGTGAGATTGGCTTCCGGGGACCAATAGATCTCTTGGCCATCGTCCGAGGTCTTAGTTTGTGGTATGAAGATGGCGGTGCAGGGCAGGCCGTCGCGAACGACGGATCGGATGTTGGGCCGGCGGACATGGATGGTGGGGTCGAAAGCGGAGAGCTTGTCAACTGTGAGTTCGCCAACTCGAGCGACACCGTAAAAGAGGGAGGTGGCGCATGCCCAGACTGCGGCATGGAGTGAATTGTCGAGCGTCAGATGTTGGTGCACGTCAAGAAGGTACTCAACCGTATACGGCGCGCGCTTCGCTTTTGACGATGAGGGAGGTGCAAGGTCAGCGGCGCCGCGCAGAGTAATTGAAATAAGCGTCGAGTCATGCGACCACGAGAGGCCATGAATCAGGTGCCAGGCACGGATGCCTGCATGGTAGTTGTTGATTGTGCTCGCAGAGTAGGAGCCCGCTAGGGCAGAGATAAACGATTGAAGAAGAGGGGTCGATACGGGTGCACGATCGACCTCGGGAACACGCTTGACGTCGCAGATAATGTGGTAAATTAAGAGCCCAGAGCCATACATTTCGAGTGTTGAAGGCTTCCAGCCATGCAGCATGACGCGTTCAGTGCGAGCGCGGTCAAACACGCGGGGATCAGAGGTTTCAGCGAAAGGGGGGAGCCATCTGATTAGACGGTCCTGGGCATGACAATGGGGGCGAAGTACCGAAGGGGTAAGTTGCAACCCTGCTGGGTATGGACGTGGTGCATGGGGATTAGGAGGTGGCAGAGGAAGCGGCGCATCGAAACGCTGCCACGGAAGGGAAAGAGGGATAGGGGAAGGATTCGAGGGGCCGGAAAGAGGGCCAGTGGGCATGAGCGACTCGCGTGTTGAGGCATCTGCCGCGGGTGTGCCACCAGGATAAGCAAGGGTCGTTTGCGAGGGTCTAGCGTGTAAAGGAACCGAGTAGGGGGTGAGGTGATTCAACGGGTGCAATAAGGGGGCATAAGGCATCGGGGAGTGGAACGAGGGGGAGGAGTTGCTCCCAGGAGGAGTAGATGCCTCGGGAAGGTGCATCCGCCGGATTGCGCGCACTAGGGATGTAGCGCGTATGGGTAACTGCGCCTCGTTCGTTGAGAAGGGAGTGGAGGCGTCGGAAAACGGTGTTGACGTGCCGGTTGCGGCTGCGGCCATTCCACCAGCCCTCGACGACGCCCTTGTTGTCGCCGTAGACGAGAAAGTGATGGTTGTCGGGAGTGGAGGGGTGGAGGACAAGATGGGTGCGGACGAGGAGTTCGAAACCCACCGCCTCGGCCCAGCCAATATCACGTCCGTCCGCGCGCCATCCTGGGAGGAGCGTCCATGCGCGCCAGCGAGATCCGATGATGATTCCGATGCCGACGCCTGAACTGGCGTCTGAAAAAGCGTTGAGATCCGCGATTGTATGGGGACCCGGGATGGGTCGGGGTTGGACATGGCGGGAGAGCTTGTCGAGCCACCAGGAAATCTCTTCGGGGGTGTGTCGAGGAGGCGTCCGAGGCTTGAAAGGCTCGTCGTGAAAAAGCGAGAGCATGGCCTCGAGGCCAGTAAGGTACGCGCGTCCTTCGGGAATTACCGAGGAAGCGTGGAGGAGTTTGCCGTACAGCTTCTGAACTTCTAATAGAGCGTGCACGCGAGAAGACTTCCATTCGGTGAGAGCCCGATGATATTTCTCGCGTTTAGTGTCTATGATAGTCACAGTGCGAGATTTGAGGTTCCAGAGGAAACCGGTGAATGGAAACTCATGACTGAATGGTATGTCTTTCTCAGCTTGCCAGGGTATGCCGAGCTGAGAGGTGACAAAGTCAACGTCGGTAAGGTTGGAGGTGAAGCAAGCATCTTCCGGCGAGCGTGGAGACCGGGTAGAAAGATCCCGGATCGGGAAGCACATGTCATCCTCGAACTCTGCGTGAGAGCCGTCGGGGAGGAGCGGACCATTGTACCATATGCGGCCGCCTGAGCGTTGGCATCCGCCGTTTGCAACAACGTGACGGCGCCAGGCAGTTCGCTGACTATTGTATGCCGCGAGGTGTTCCCGAGGCATGCGGAAGAAAACATGGTCGTCGGCCCACTTGGAGATGGGGCCGAGACCGGCAGAACGTAAAACATCGACTCCGGCATCTTCGAGGTTACCATAAATGCCCGGAGTAGAGCCCGTGCCGAAGGCGGCGTTGGTGTCGATCGCAAAGGAGTCGTCACCGGAGAGACGTACGACAGTACCGGGCCACTGAGATGGGTGCAGCGGAATGGTGCGGAAGGCTTCTGCAACATCACGGACAGCTGCCTGTGTGCCTGGAGGGAGATGCCATGTCAGAAAAGAGAAAATGGCAAAAGTGCCCCACGTGCAAGGGTAATTGTCGGAGGATATGTATGAATTAATGGATGCGTGTGTAGGGGTAGAAAAATAGGGGAAAGAAAAATTCTGAACAAGGCGGAAAGCGGATGGTTTGTGAGGTTTTGGGACAAGGGAGAGAGGAGAAGTCTGGAAAGGTCCGATAAGGGATTCTAACGTAGCGCGGGTGAGAGGGCCGAGATACCGATGCTTCAAAAATTCGGAGTCGACAATGGAGGAAAATTCAGAAGAGAGCGCAACAATGGAAGGACTATTTGGAGGAGCATTAGTGTACAGGATAGGGGAATGCCTAGATGGAAACCATGAAAGAGGCTGTGATGAAGATTAGGGTACTTGGATAGTAAGGAAGCAGAGCGGAGAAGACGTAGCCATGCCTGAGGATGATACGGAGTGAGGGGCCTAGAGGACCTGAGCCAGACGGCACGAGTGAGCGCCGTGGTCTCGACTGCCGCACCCCAAGCATTCGTGTTTGTGGGCATGAGTAGTGGCACGGCAGCCGGCTGGGCGCTGCCAGTCGATGCATATTTCGGTTCCGTTGGGGTACGTGATGCGGCCCTTCGCGTTGCGTAAGGAGCGAACAGGGGTCCCGTTCCATAGAGTGGGGGAACGACACTGGGCGAGGTCGTGGTTGTGACGCCCAAGACAGAAGGCGCAAACGACCGGGGCAGAGGGTTCGGTGCCTCGCTGAAAGGAACGATAGGGAGGAGGGTTTGAGAGTCGGCGGCGTTGGCGAGGAGGTTCGCGTGAGAAAGAAGGGGGTTCGCGACCGGAGGGGATGGAAGGAGGGAGGGGGAAGGGGAGCGGCGTCGCTTAGAGGAGAAAGCGGGGAGTCGAAGCGAGGGCGGCGATCAGTGGGGAAGCGGAAGTCGGGGAGGCGAGCTTCTTGGCTGGGGGGGGGGCGACCGGTGTTACGCAGTGCGCGGGAAATGGCGGAGGTGGAAACATGTTCCATGGCGGCCCGTGGTGGGCGATGTAAATGCAATGGCGAGTGCAGTGCACCGGAGGTATGGCGGGGGACGGGTTGGCATGGCGTGCATTGCACGAGGAGACAGGCGCGATGCGCGATATGGCGTGCGCGGTGCGGGGAGGAATGGCAATTGGAGACCGGGAAGGGGATGAGTACATAGATGGAAGGGAAAAAGGGAGGAGGAAAAAGGAATGAGCGAGTAACTGCGAGGGAAAAACGAGACACGTACAGCACGATAGACGCATACTGGCGTGCGTGGAGATACTCCTCGCTGATGCGAGTGACTACGGCATCGTTAATGAGCGAGATGTTGAAGTTCTCGGCAGTCTTCAACTGGGTGTGCCATAGGCGGCGGACGTATGATTGAACGCGCAGCATGACCGTTTTGCCGTAGTCAAGGATATGAGCGGTAGGGTGCCGCTCTAGAGCGAAAAGAAAGTCGACCGTTTGCTCCGTCAAGGCTACGGGCCATTTTGCGCGCTGAATTTCGTCGATATAGATGCTCCTGGCGGAGGTGAACTGCTCCCAGGTGAGATCTGCATCCGGGATGACTTTCCGCGAGGGGCGAGATGTCGAGGCAGAGCGTAGGGTAAGACCGTCGTCGGAGCGAGCGAGTGTGAAAGTGTCGTCTGCAAGCGATATGTACGTCTCGCGACCTTCATGGCACCCTTCGGGTGTAAAGTAGTAAAGTTCGACATAGTCGAGGAGCTCTAGTTTATGGAAAGCGTATGGGGAGCAATGCATGGGAAGAATCGAGGGCATACCGGCCTTGTTTAAAGGTAGGAGTTTTGGTCTTTTCTTGTCGAGCTCTTTCGCGACATCTGCGCGATCCGCTTCCGCTTGTTCGAGGCGGTCGCGTTCTTCGTCGGCGGCAGCTTGCGTGTCAGCCACTACTTGAGCGGTCCATGCTTGACGGTCGCGCGTGTTGCCCGCAGTCCATATCGCGACTAGACGCTGTGTGGTAGCGGCAGGGTCTTCGTCTGGAAAACGGGTGAGATTACGGGTTTCCTCGAAGTCCAGTGAGGCATAATCGGGGCAAACTAGCAGACTCGGGTCGAAAGGTAAACGAGGCATGCGGAAAGGTGTGGAAGGACAGAAAAATAAAAGGAAGAAAGGATTGGTATGGGTTATGAGAAGAACTCAAGATTGATTGATTTCTTTTAGGGCAATAAAGATAGAAGGCAAAGGAAAGAGTTGTGTTAGAGAATGTGCCGCAGAGGCAGCAGACAAGATGACAGAAGGAAAGGAATGCCTAAGTGAGGATACTGCGAGCTCAAGTCGTCCGTAGACCTCATTCTAGGGTCAGGTCATGTTACGAACTGCTCGTTCGATAACCTCAGAGTAGCGGTTCTTCCCTAAGTCGCGCAGTGAGTGTGGAGTGAAGTAGGTCCGACTGTATTGGGGTACAGTGAGGACAAGGGGTTCCGTATAGGAAGATACGAGGTAGGCAGTAGGAAGACTGCCTAAGAACGAAGGTCCGTATAGGATGATACGGATGAACGAAGGAGAATAGACTAAAGTCCCTTAGCCTATTCTATGGGCCTTATATACCGTATGCGGCCCTGACATGTGAATGCTTCCTTTAGTACGACCTCTGCTTTATATATCCCAATGTCCCACTTCCCGTCCGATGCTTAGTGGTCCATCGGATTAGTCGGCTTTGAGGGAATGCCGAATACCTTGTTGTACGCTCCGATGAGGAGCCGCCTAGTGTTGGTACGTTGGATGTCGGGTTAGACCCGCTCTGATGAGCCCCGAGATCCCAATCGTAACAATACCCCTTTCTACGTCCGGTCGCCTGAACGGACCACGCTTCTATGCGTGCACCTCTTCCATCATCGTGAATCGTTCTTGACTGTCTTGTCCGGATGCGTCTTCCGGTATGACTTCGTTTTCTGGGGCGAAGACCGACTTACGTCGTTTACAACGCCTAGGAGTTGTCCTTCTCCGTTGAGCTGTTTGTTTTGAGTACCTAGCGGTTTCCCAGGCCGCGTCACCCGTCCGATGTTTTTCCTTCACCGAAGTCTTTGATGCGAGTCGCAAATCTGAGGGTTTGTACTTGGCTTGACGAAGAAGTTATCTTCCGCCTGTGCCTCCTTTGTTTGGATTCCTAGCGGGTACCCATCCCGCGTCATCCTTGCCGGCTGGCCTCCGGTCCTCTTCAGATCCACTCGATCCAGGTCTTTCCTGGACTCTTTTTGTTGAACCAGGCCGATCCTGGTGATGTCAAGAAGATGATGTGCGAAGATTATTAGGTGGTGAAAATAGAAACTCGACTTCTGTCTGAGTCGGTTGAATGCGGGGTCGCTGTGTGGTATTCCCTCTATGTTGGAAGTTAGGGTCGTTCCTTGACCATAGGTAGTTTTGTCTCGTCGTTGCGGACGGCCCTGCTAGTTTATCCCTAGGTCGTTGCGGACCTATAAATTACACCTGTTCCCAAACATAACAGGCCTAGAGTGAGGACTTTTCTGCGCGCCGGATCATTCATCGGTGATGCGCATAGGGCCATAGACCAATTTCCACAGCTCTAGAGGTTATGTCGTCCCGAGGAAGGAGGTGACGGTTTATGCTATATCAAACCGGATAACTTGTTTTTGGAGTAGTGTGCAAAGAGTTCTCATCTTTGGACACTGCTCAAACGCGGGGGATGGTGTTAGAATAGGTGTACTATTTTGACACGACCCACGCCTGCCCGTAACTGACGGGTCTCCTCAGTTTATCGTCATGATGGACGGCCGTAGTCCAACGTCCTTGAGCACGATAGATATGTCCCACCAAGCCGAGGGTAGTTTAGGGTCGCTCGGAGCTGTAGTTTAAGGTCATTTCGGACTTGTAGCTGGAAGCGGTAATTCCAGCTCCAAAGACGCTCCCTAGAACAGAGGGGACCGTAGTTTATCGTCATTGCGGACCAGTTGGCTCCGTACGCGTTCGTGTTCGAAGTCGCCGACAGGCCCAGTTTAACGTCATAGAGGACGTGTGGGGAGGACATGAACTTGTCCCACAACCACGTACCTCGAGGCGCTATCCCAGTTGCCTCTTGACTGGCCCTTGAAGCGGAATTTCTTGCTTCTGACTTCAAGGTAGACTGAACGGCCATGGAGTAGTCGCGGTCCTTGTCGGATGGCTGGCAACCCGCTCCATGTCTCCAGACCCCTCGCACGGAATTGAACCGTGTCGACCCCAGATTCTTTTACCGTAAGGCGCATGGAATCTGGAAGCGCCTTGACCTAGTCGGCAGGGTTCCAAGCCAGTGGGGCCTCCATTCCGCACTGCTGGAATGCATCCACACTCCGAGGGTCGGTGGTAGTTTTACGTTCCGGACGATGCCGAGAACTAGTTTATCGTCATTGCGGACCAAGCCGTTCGTAGTTTTACATCGTTGCGGATGTAAGCCCTCCGCCTGACTCTGTCAGCCCCATACGGTGGCCCGTCCTGGCTGAGAGGTTTCTTGTTTTGGTGCCTCGTTCAGTAACTGACACCGTAGTAGGTCGCATCTCCTACTATTGTGTGCATCGCAGCGAGGGTCCCCTAATGCGGAAAAGACCCTGTAAAACTGGGGATCCAAAGAGGGACGCCCAAACTCCTGTCAGACCTTGACAGCGAGGATAATATAGCACCCGATTCGCCACGACCGGAATATGCATCTTGCGAGCTCTCGACGCCATCACTCGTCGAGAGGAAAAGCCAGGGCATAGGCCATCAAAGGTTATTCGAATCCAAGGTCCTCCTAATGCGGAAAGGGACCTGTAAAACTGGGGATCCAAACGGGACGCCCGATTCGTCTGTCAGAATACCTCTTGACAGCGAGAGGTTCGCTTGTGTGTTTCCTTCGTTCTGCTCCGAAGGAAAGGATGAAATGACTCTTGACCCTGCCAGGCCAGGACAGGTACTTCCCCTGCCTTCTTATCTTTTCACAGTTTAATGACATGCAGGTCGACGACTTGAGCGGATCGTCGTCCGGGTTCGAGGTTTTCCTTCCTATCTTAGTTTAATGTCTTCGCGGACGATCGTAGTTTTACGTCGTTTCGGACGAACATCCAGTTTAACGTCATGGTGGACGTGTGGGTTGTCCTGTTCGTGTAACCGTTACCTGGGATGCAGGGTCCTCTCCTCTGCATCCTTTCAATATCCTCCCGCGGGATTACCAAAGTCCCCTTCTCCTTCGTCTGCCCGCGTACGCCTCATAGTCGTAATCGTCGTATTGGTGGTCAGGGCGTCCCATGCGTCTAGCTCTGCCTTGTCCATGTAACAGTTCCCCCCATCTCCGATGGAGAGCGAGGAGCGCGGCGACGTGGGCGCGGATTTTCTCTTGCACCTCCATGATCTCGACTTCTATTGATAGTCGACAAATTTCCCTGTCGAGGAAGTCGAGCGTGGCCCCCTCGTAGTGCATCTGCACGTCCCCTGGCTCGGACAGGCCTGTCCCTCCGCCGGTATAGAGGGGGTTGTTCATTGTCGGTACTTGGTTCGGCCCTGGCGGTAAGGAGGCGGACGTTGGCTCTCGTTTGTTCGTCCTGCCTTGCCTGTCGCTGTACCGTGGTCCAGACATATTCGGTCTGTGTGGAGGTGTCTTGATGGCTCGCAGTCGGTACTTCCTGACATTTCCCTCGTTCCACGGTACAACCCGGTACAGTTCAACCCGAATGGGACGGGATTGTGCTGCATCGGTGTCGGCCAGGAGGGCAGGTACGAGCTCAAGATTGACGAAGGAAGAAAACTTGTGGGGGTGGATGAGTAGGGCGTGTTGCCCTATGTTCCCTCGCACGTACCAGGAGGCCACCCTATGGTCCTCGATGTAGGCCAGGATCCTAACTCAGTCGCTGGCGTTCGCCAGCCGACGCGGAACATCACTTCGTTTGCTGCCGGGTTGTCCTGCCAGGACATTAGCAAGTCGTTGTAAGGCTAGGGCGACAGCCATCTGGATTACCGATCCAATCGTGGTTCGCTGGAGAAGGGCATCGCCTAATCCTTCCAACTCTCCAGGCTGAGGATTTCCACCACTGGCAGGGGGTCCTCCGGGTCCGGGAGTCGGTGCATTACTCATTGTTGCGTCTGGTACATGTCCGTCAACATGTCCAGTCGGGCTTGATACCGTTGTAGGTCGAAGTATTCATTCACTGCTGCCCAGGAGCTCTGGTCTCGATGTTTCTGGTTCCACTTCATTACCCGGATCCTCTCTTCCTTCTGCCGGATCTGCCTGAGGTGATCGTCATGAGGTCCCTCAACCCTTGATGGGGGCTCTGGTACGAGGATTCCTGTACTGGTACTAGGTCCGATGGGGACCTCTGTCTGGTTTGCCTCGTCCATTCTTCGGGTATCCGGGTTTGGAACAGCCAGGATGATATCTGGTGAGGAGTTTCGCGATGGTGATGATGCTGATTCGGTTGTTCCTCCTCCGAGGAACATGGCATGTTCTGAGGGGGAGTCTCGCTGATGTGGGGAGTAGTAGGAGGTGGAGGAGTCTGTCATGTAAAAGATGATGAGGAGCTGATATCTTCTTCTTTCCTCCATCCATCCTTTTATACTGCCGTATCCACCTGGAGTCCCGCGGCTCTTGAACGGTTGGGATATCTTCGGTGATATTCCTGTAGTGCTTCATCAGCCGTTCCTTTCAGCAGGGCCAGGGTTCCCATGAATTGTCCGCTTCGGGATACCCGACCCACTTCACGAGGTATTTGATGCCACGACCGTGGCGTTTGGAGTCCAGAATGGTCTCAACTTCAAAGTGCTCTTCGTCGTTTAGGATCTCCGGAGGTGGTTTGGGGAAATTCTTCCCATGGGCCTCCGTCTCGTGATACTCTGTGAGCATTGAGGCGTGGAATACGGGGTGGATCCTCCATTGTTCAGGGATTTCCAAACAGTAGGCCAAAGTTCCGACTTTGCCTTTTACCTTAAAAGGGCCATAACACCGAGGGGCCAGTTTCGCTTTCGGATGGGTTGTGTGGATGTGGGTTCCTTCCAGCCATACTTGGGTCCCTTCCTCCATTGCGGGAGTTTTCGGTGAGAATCCCTATCTTTCGCGTTTTACGCAGCCATGTGCAAGCTTGACGCGGCTTCTCCTTGGGTTTCTCGGATCGACTTGATCTGTTCGACTACCGCGGGTACCTGGTATCTATTGCCCCGTCTGCCGAGTAAGGCGGATTGTATCCGTAGAGGATTTCGAATGGTGATTTCCCAGTGGCTGAGTGCTGTCGGCTGTTGTGAGCGAATTCTGCAAAAGAAAGTAGCTCCACCCAGTTGTCCTGGTGGTGGTTGTAGAAGACTCGCAGAAATTGCTTGATTTCTTGGTTCACCCCTCGGTTTCTCTGTCCGTTTGGGGGTGATTGGTGGTTCCGGCTTTGTGGAGGAGTGTAAAGTCAAATTGGGACAAAAATAAGCTCCAACGGGCTTGGCGTCGAGTGAGATCGCGCGCAGATTGGAAATATACCAGGTTTTTATGGTCCGTCCAAATTTCGAATGGGTGACGGGCGCCTTCCAAGTAGTGCTTCCAGTGGTCCAAAGCTTTGATGATGGCGAGGAGTTCTCGTCATGGATGTCATAATTCCATTTAGGAGGGGCAAACGACCCGGACAAATACGCCACTGGGTGCCACGCGTTATCGGTCCCTTCTTATAACAAGACCGCGCCATAAGCGGTGAGGGATGCGTCGGTGACAAGCCGGAAAGGATGCATAGGATCGGGATAGAGCAGGACGGGTTTCTTTGTGAAAGCTGATTTTAACGTGTCGAACGCCTTCTGACAGGCGTCCATCCAGATCCATTTGGCATCCTTCTTGGTGAGATCATGTAGAGGTCGAGTGATGAAGGAGAACTTCTCGATGAATCGTCGATAGAAGTTTCCAAGCCCAAAAAGGAGCGAATGTCGCGAACCGTTCGGGGAATGGGCCATTCCTCGATCGCGGCTACCTTTGAGTCCTCCATAGCGACAGAGTCTGCCAAGATCGTGTACCCAAATAGTTGAGTTTATCCTTGTGGAACTCGCACTTTTCGGGTTTGAGGTAGAGATCATTGTCGCGCAGGATCTTCATGACCTGTTTTATCACCAAGACGTGTTCGGCTACCGTGGCTGTGAAAATGAGGATGTCGTCCATATAGACCGTGATTTTCCTGGCGAGGATGAGATCCTTGAAGATCATGTTCATCATTGCTTGGAATGTGGCCGGCGAATTGGTGAGACCAAAGTACATCACTGTAGGCTCGAAGAGTCCTAAAGGGGTCACAAATGCCGCCTTAGACTCGTCGCCTTCCTTGATCTGTATATTGTTGTACCCCCAGCGGACGTCCAATTTAGAGAACACCTTGGCTCCTTTAATGACGTCCAAGAGTTCCTGTATCAGAGGTAGAGGGCAAACATTCCTAACTGTGTGTTCGTTCAGGTGTCGGTAGTCCTGTACAGGGCGGAGTTTCCCATCCTTTTTACTGATGAAGAAGAAGGAGGCCGCGCTATTTGCTGTGGACCGACGGATAGTTCCCCTAGCCAAATGTTCTTTGACAAACTTCCCTAGTTCGTTGTGTTTTTCAGGGCTGAGCGGGAAGATCCGGGGTGCTTGTGGAACAAAAGTCGGTTTTAGATCGATGGCATGGTCCTATATCGTATGTCCCGGGAGTCTTTGTGACCGTTGCTTGCTGAAGATGTCGAGGTACTCGTGATATGGCAACGGTACTCGGTCCTTCAGATGCGTGATGTCAATTTCTTCCTCCAGGTCTTCATCAAAGCTGGCGAGGCCGGTTGGTTCTGGGTGACTTTCCGTATGACTGGTTCCTCCTTGTTCTCCTGAACAGGGAGGTCGAACTTTTGTTTGCTTTGTCGACGTTGCTCTACGTTAGCAAGTATGTTGATCATCCTTTGTCGTCCTTGGGCTCGTCTGTCCCAGAGGTTTACTAAGGCCGTTTTGAATTCACTATTTGTCAGCGTTTTCCATCTTTCTCTCGGCCAACCCCTGGGGTCCGAGAGGTCGTGTACCAGGCAAGGCTTTTCCCTGTGTGTTTTCCTGCCGTTGTTTAGCCGTCCTTCGGCCAACGGCTCTTCTATAGCTCTGGTAATTCCATACGGTTGGTCGCATAGGGATCGGCACCCATCGAACTGTACTTCACGTTTCCTCCATCGAATTGAGGGATCGTGGTATCGTAGCCAATCTGTCCCCAGGAGCATGTCATCTCTCCCTAGATTGGTCATAAACATTTGAACGCGTTCCGTATGCGTTCGACCTTGTTGGTCTGCGATGGTCAAGTTACCATCCACGCCTCTTGTGATGAGGCCGTTCTTGTTGATGGAGTCGTCGATGTTTCGTACTCGAATGGGTTGGTCCAATGGATAGCTAGGGAGGTTGTGTTTCCATACCAGGATTCGTTGACCAGGATCCCTTCGCAAGCCGAGTCGATCGTTGCTCTAGCTCCAGCTCTTCGGCCTTGAGTTGTCAATTTCACGTTTAAACGGATTGGAGTAATGATGTGATGGTTCATTGCTCGTATGCCGATACATGGGTTGACCCCTCCTTCGACCGTCTCTCTCTCTCTTGCTGGCAGAGGAGAGGCTAAAGAAAACCCTCTGCTACGTCCACCAACACCTGCTTGGCCTCATCCGTTCCTAGTTCTTTGAAGAGCCTTCGGACGGTAGTAGCATCACCGACGGGTCTGTTG